>CM047581.1:14055614-14074304 GCA_026184515.1 Peronosclerospora sorghi
CCATGACACGTGCATTTTTAACGACTTCGTTCTCTGATTTGTCATTATACAGCAAACGACGCGTTGAGAGTCATGGCAAAACCTGGAGCAGAGGTAGTGATCGGAACGTGGTGAAAAGTGTTGCGTTACTGTTGCTTTGTCGCATCGAAGACCGACGCGGTTGTTTTGCTGTGCCATGAGCGCGGGCCACTGCGTTGCAAGTATATCGAGAAGAAGCTTTTTGATCGTCTATTCCTTGGGTCAGCTGCATTCTCAGCCGAGCTACTTCTGCATCCTATGCTTCTATAAGCTTTTGGTACGCCCGCAATTGCTGCTGGTGTTGCTCTGCAGCTTGCAACGCCTGGCCATATGGAATGGGTCGTATCACGAGCGATGGAGCTTCAGTGGAACTTTCCTCAGATCGAGGTGTCATCGGCGCCACAGGGTGCAGATATTTAAGTCCTGACTCAGCACCTTGTGAAGTTTGTGGGGAAGGTGAAGAATCGTGCAACCGCCGAGTCTCTGTTGCCATCTCAAGCAGGACATTGTTGGCATGTTTGATTTCATTCTTCAACGCACATTCATTTGCTTGCGCTCAGCCCGTGTTAGTGCTTCATCAATCGCATCCTTGTTGCGCTCATCACATGCATACTGTAAGGTAGCACGCAATTTCTTCAACTGTTTTCGCGCTTTTTCAATTATTTTTCATCCACGAGCACCGTCTTTTTCCTGCCTTGACCATCTTTTCCATCGTCGCTACTGCCAGAAACCTCATCGGTAGCGCTTGAAGGAACTAAAGTTAATGCAGGGTCTCCGTCTTTCGGATGCCTGACTCGCTTATGTTCATCTACTGAAACATCAATTCCTGGAATTTCAACCTCGATATGGTCATTTCCTTCAACAACATCATTAGACTGCGATCGAATTCGTATTAGAACACCTCCAGTTGTTAATGGCTCGTCTTCTTCTTCATCCCACCTGCTTTCCCATGCTTAATCTCGAGTCATGACGTCTGCCACAACGACAGAGGGTGGGTCAACGAAAGGTATACTTGAGCTTTCATGTTGCTTTGAAATTGCATGAAGGTTTTCATTGGCTGGTTCATGCACGTGCGCCTCATCAGCTATATAAGATGATAATACACCCTCTTGAGAAAGCTTCGGTTCTGTAGGGTACCAATCGATGGTTTCATCGACCCCCGGAGTGTCAGCAGCGATATTTCTGTTTTCTTGTGTAAGTGGTTTCAATACAGCGAGATTTGATTGCTCTCTTCACCGCCTTTGATTAGCTCTGCTCGTTTTGTGGTAATATTTGATCTGGCTCCCAGTTCTGCCCAGATTTTCGTGCTCTACAGCCAGCTGTATAGGCTCATGTGTTTCCTGCTGTTGCTCAAAAAGCTCCTCCTCATCCTCTATCAATACATAGCCAGAAGGGTGTCCACCATTTGTATTAGCCTCAACACTAGTATTGCTGCTTATTTTTTTCCTTTTCTTCTTTTTCTTTTTCTTGGTCTTTCCTGATGTCATATTCAAGACGCGATTGCCGTCATAATCATCGGCATTTTGCTCAAGCTATGCCAAATCCTCGCGCTGTTTCCGTTCTTCAACTGAAATCTTGCGCTCACGTGTCTCCTGTAGCTCCAATTGCGCTTCCATGTTGTTTGCAAAGGATTTTAATATTTTTTGTAGTCTTCCTCCGCTGCATCGAACTTTTCATTAGCCAGTCGCAACCGTGCACGACAAAGCAAGGCTTGTGCCGCAACTTCGCTGTCGATGGCCTCTACCGACGACTCATTTTGCTCGGGGTTGCCGCTAGCCCCGACAAGCATTTCATTCAGTTCGCTCTCACTCATGTGCTTGACAAAGCTCTCACTCACGCGAGCAAGATCGCTCTTAGAAATGAAGCCTTTTCCTTCTTTGTCAAAGTAATGTAAAGTAGAAAGAAGCGCACTAGTTTTCTCGTTCAGCGCTTCAACGCTGGAACTAAGCCCCCAAGCGAAACTACGTTTTACACTTTCTAACTCTTGCTTCTCGTCCTCGTCCAGATTCTCAGTTATTGCATCAATTAGTAGAACGACCAAAATACTAGCACGCAGGCGTCGACGGCCTCGGTGAAATTTCTCTAGCAACTCGGCCGAGTTTTTCATTGTTTCAGGACTAACTTGGGATTGGTTGCGCAACTACGGGTGCTGAAGTGCCTGTTCTGCACTTGGTCGCTTGTCGGGGTCAATTTCTAGCAGCTTTCGAATCAGATCCTGTGCAGATGGCGAGATAGAATGCCACGCACGGGATCGCGTACCAAATCTACCCTTTAAGATACGTGTTCGGATATACAAGCAAGGAATACAAGTTAATACCGATGCATCATGTTGGAACTAATCACGTAACTCTTACCTCTTCATCAGTCAAATTATTGTACGGGTCAAAATGATGCGAGCCACATAACAAGATGTAGAGCACGATTCCTAGCGCAAACATGTCCGGCTTGGGTCCAAACTTGATTGCGTCAGGACCTGCTTTAGAATCAAAAAATCTTCATCAATCTGGACTGTTTCTTGGTCGACTGTAGTCTCTTGGGGCCTATAATTGAGGGGGGGGATACGAGTAGTAATTTGAGGGGGATATGGGTAGTAATTTGGGGGGGATACGGATATCAATTGCCAAGAAAAAAAAACAATAGTACAAATAATTGTTGTTGGAGCGTTCTGATTGGCGAGGGGACCTACTGTTGCTGAAGTGAACGACAAATCAAACATTCGGTTCGCACAATGGTGAGGAATGGTCACGACAGCACTAAATATTAGAAATGACACGTGTTGAGGTTCCTACCCTGAATGCGGATGCCACAGTAAGAGAGAACGTGGATCTGATCATCTTTGCCGCCCACGTTATCCCCATTGTGCCTCGCAACGTGATCCTACTGGATCATGCCATTGTCATTGACAACTCGCGCATCGTGGCGCTGCTACCGCGTGACGAGGCCGTGACTCGTTTTACAGGCCTCGAGGAACGGGATTTGTCGACGCACATTGTCATGCCGGGACTTGTGAACTTGCACACACACTCGGCCATGACACTCCTACGTGGTCTTGCAGACGATAGACCACTATGCGACTGGTTGAGCCAAGACATTTGGCCCATCGAGGGCGCCTTTGTATGTCCCGAATTCGTTAAAGCAGGAATGACCCACGCGGTTGCAGAGATGCTCCGCAGCGGTACGACGTGCTGCAATGACATGTACTTCTTCCCCGACGAAGCATGCGCCGTTCTGGAAGAGACTGGTTTCCGTGGGGCAGTGGGACAGATTCTGTTAGAGTTTCCAAGTCCGTACGGGTCTGACTTCGACGACTATTTCACGAAGGCAAAGGCCAATTTCGAAAAGTACGCACGCGGTTGCCATGATCTCATCACGGTCACGATGGCACCTCATGCACCGTACACTGTCTCGGACAAGCATCTGCAACGTGCGGACGCCTTGGCGAAGAAGCACAAGGCACGCGTGCACATTCACTTGCACGAGACGGCCAGTGAGTGCAACGATAGCGAGACCCTGAACCGGGAGTCCATGAGCTGCCACCTGAGCGATGAGAAACTACGTCCACTGGCCAATTTGAAGCGCATGGGACTGCTGTCCGACCGCCTCATTTGTGCGCACGTGACGCATATCACGGACGCGGAGATGGACGATCTCGCTGCTGCTCGTGTCAATGTCGCGCACTGCCCGTCGTCCAACCTAAAACTGGCGTCGGGGATTGCCCCTGTCACGGCGATGATCAAGCGTGGCGTAAACGTTGGTCTTGGCACGGACGGCGCGGCCAGCAACAACTCGCTCGACATGTTTAGCGAGCTGAAGCTCGCCGCGCTCCTCGCGAAAGCGCAGACTTTGGAAAGCTCTAGTATTTCGGCTGTGGAAGCACTCGAGATGGCGACGCTCAATGGTGCGCGTGCTCTTGGGCTGGATCACGCGATTGGATCCATTGAAGTGGGGAAACGTGCGGACGTGATTGCCGTCGAGTGTGATAACCTTGAGATGATCCCCATGTACAATGCCATCAGTCACGTAGTATACGTGGCAGGCCGTGAGCATGTCTCGGATGTCTGGATCAACGGCAAGCACGTGCTTGAGAACCACAAGCTTACGACCATCGACGAAGCGCAGGTGAAAAAGAGCGTGCGCGACTGGGCCGACAAGATCGGTGCTTTCCGCAAAAAAGCGCAGGATTAGAGGATATCTCAGACTTGTTTCGAAAACTACGGGAGTAAAATATATTATTTGTCAGGTAATTCGTCCTCGATTCCCTTAAATTAGCAGCAGAACTTCCCGTCACAAATTATAGTCTCCTCACATTTCGCAAAAAAAAGTCAAAAATTACATGCCCACATCGACCATCCACGATTTCATTAAACTAGGACGTTTTCATCATAAAATTCGGATCCCGTCGATATTTGGCTTCAAATCGCTCCATCCACTTGTCGAGCAAGTTTGTTGGAATTGTCATGTAGCTCTGGTTGTTGCTCGTGGAAAACGAGCTCAAATAATTAAATAGGTCCTGCGCAATCTTCAATGCAAACGACTTGCGCTCTTCCAACCCGCTGCTTTCAATCCCTAGATTCTTGACATTGTCCAGACTTTCAATGGATACACCAAGTTGAAGGACTGGCTGGCCCACGACGTCCGGATGAGTCGGCCACGATGTCCGGAAGATAGCGCTCGGCTTTTCTGCAAACACTGTTCCAAGTAGCTGCCAGTTTTGTAATGTCGGCACAGCAAAATAAAGCACGGCTGTATGGACACAATATATTGCCTGCCATTAGACTCAGAATATGTTTGCGACCACATGAACTCTACATACCTCCGTAACCTGGAGGCACGGGAGAACTTGGTAGCAAGAAGAAGGTAAGATCTGTCACTTGTGTCGGGTCTAAAATGTCAACCACGTAGTGCGCTGGGCCGATTTCACTGTAGTGAAGGGTAAGCAAAGTGTTTTTTTTTATTAGAATTAGAAGGATTAAAAAACAGTAACCGCAAAGCTACAAACCGAAAGTCAGTTATAACAGGACGTCCGGCGATTACGACGCCAAACTGGGCGATACCAGCCATGGTCGCGTCTCAAAATGAAAATACCTCTCGCAGCAGCGTCGAAACATCAGAAAGTTCTGGAAGATGTGATTGGTGTGTCAAACATTTAAATACAAAACTCATAAAAAGATGCAATTGATACTTTACGATCCGTATCCCGTGTTTATTAGTGTCCGGACACTAAATACCCTAAATAGCTTATTTAGTATATCGTCACATTATACTTTCTGAAACCAACCAACTTGGTTTGGCCCGGGATCGAACCCGGGACCCTCCGGTCCCGCAGTGAGTAGTGAACCACTCGACCACGGTCGGATTATAAATAGCTTATTTAGTGCTCGCACTGGACCGTTATTTAGTGACCCGACATTATTAGGGGGTTTCAAAGTTAGGTGATTTCGGGTAATTTTTTGAGGTGAAAAGGTCGATCATTAGGTCGATTTTTCGTCCATTTCGGAAATCGACTAGCTTCGAGCTAGTCGATTTCGTTTTGGCGAAATGGACGATTTTCTTTCTTGAAATCGCCGCGCTCTACCTAACCCCAGGCACACGTGTCAACCAATCAACGTCCTCCTTTGGCACGTTACAATGGACTCGCACCACCGCTACCACATTGCGCATGTAATCTTTGGGAGAACGCAGAAAGAAAAGAACCGGAAGCGTTCACACATATCACGGCCAAGACGTAGCTGCTGAAGTGTGGAGACCGCGCGACTCGAATTTGAAGGAATATGTGCTGGCATACACAACGGCGATAGAGAATAACGCCAAGTTCACATTGTGCATCTAGCCAGAGCACTGCCTAATTGGCTCACATGAGCACAACATTGTACCAAATGTGCATGATGCTGCGTTGGACTGATCTAAGGTGTCATTAAAGCCTGTCCAATACGTCATGAAGGGCTGCAACCCCTTCACCTAGCACTACTCGGCGCTTAAGGCCGAGTTTCAGCTGCCTTATGATTCGGCTACAAGGTATCTAGATTGCAATCGTTCGTTAAGTTTGCCGTGTTCACGTGCATATGCTGGTGTCCTACTTTCGGTTTATTAGCTTAAATTATCCCTTAAACTCGCTGATAAGGTGGTTGTTTGCGGTGAGGCCGTTTCGCACTGTGTCAATTAAACGGTACGAGACTTAGTAGCAGCATGGCCCAAAGATCGTCGCCAAGACATAGTTATCTTGACTGACTGTGCATCCCCGTTCCTGGGTTCTAGAAGGCGGGCGAGGTAAGGAATGGAACTTTTCGTGCGTTTTCGCGGTTTCTTAACTAACTTGGTGTTTTGATGCATAGGATTTTCTACGTGATATGGCTGTGTGGTGGAGCGGCTGATCAAAGTTTTTGACGCTTGATCAGGCGGTACCACGGCGCCCGGACTGCCGACTAACGAAGGGGGTCCTCCGGTTGTCCTTGACTGCTTGTGTTTCTGCTCACCTTGTGTACCCGACGGCTTAGGCGTGGGTCGCTCTCCAGGTGGCGGGGATGTAAACACGACAATTCCTTGATGCAAGATTAGGGAACTTGTAATGAGTTAATTGAGGTGCTGATCAGACGTGATCCGGTGTAATCGAGCTTGAATCAGGTGCGAACAGGCTTGATCAGCAGTGATCAGGCTTGGGCAGGCACCGAAAGTCTTTTATCAGCTGTGATAAGACTTGATCAGGCTTGATCAGGCACTAAAAGTAGTTGAACAGCTGAGATCCAACTTGATCAGGCTTGATCAGGCACCAAAAGTAGTTGATCAGCTGAGATCAGACTTGATCAGGCTTGATCAGGCACCAAAAGTAGTTGATCAGAGGTGATCAGACTTGATCAGACTTTATCAGGTGCCAAAAGTCGCTCCTGTACAAGTTGGTGCGATCTGCGAGTTGTTGATCGCGGGTCACGAGTTGCAGAGTGTCGATCAGGTGCTGATCGGCGAAGAGGGTACTTGATCAGGCAGCGGAAGTCTTCACTGCCCGATCACGGAGCCTCTGAGTCTTTAAACAGCTAAAGGAACACCCAAATATCTGTATTCCTAGCCTAGACCTACGAGGGGGGGGTAAATTTCGCTTAATCCACCTATAGTTCCCGTGGGACGCTTACAGCAGCTGAACTCTAGGGGACAAACGCGAACCAAACGTGGAGAGGAGAGAGCACTGCTCAATCACACTCTCAAAACCAAAAAAACCTTTATTGAAGAACCGCTGACACAGCGGGTGGAGTTGCGGAGTGAGTTCTCAACACTCTACGTCTGCCGGTGGGACAAAAATGCACGAAGTGCTCCCGCCCGGGACGTAGAGGTGTATACTAATAAGGGAGGCGCAAAGGTGCCGTCCCTGTAGGGTCCAAAGGGGTTGAACGCAAAAGGAGAACTTTATTATTTCTTAAATCCTAAGAACTACCAATTTCCTAATATCCGCCAATCAGAACTACCCGTTCCAACGTCCTCCGTCGACCAGTCGACCTGATTTGTCCGTCGTCCGTCTCTGTTCGTCGGTGTTCGCTGAGTACCTGTACGTAATCGTCCCATCTTCCTATGCCCTGTCTATGTCCTGACTATGTGCACCACGGTTGTACACGCAACTGTATACGCCGTGGTACCCACAATCCTATACGATTACGTACCGATTTTGACCGTAATCGCCCCCCCCTAAATTAGGCCCTATAATAAGGCCCTATAATAATGCCCTATAATAAGGCCCTATAGTAAGGCCTTATAATAAGGCCCGTTATTGGGCCCAATTATAACACGCTTTACGACAGCCGCCCCTGATCCTCGTCCCAGCCGTACAGCGGTTGGGGTGAGGGTCGATCATGCCGTTTGATATCGTGGATCATGTTACCGTTGGTCGGCTTGTCCACCATGACGTCATCGGCCAGGTGATAATCACCCATCAATCTGCCTGCCCCTTCTCCCGTCGATCAAGTCCCGTACTGTAACAGGACTGATCCTGTTACAGGCTTACACTGTAATTGCGAGGAAGCGCGCAATTCAATAGGGCAGGATTAGTTGATAACAACTAATCCTATACTAGAAGTAAATATAAATATTTACTTAGGTCTAAGAACGCAAAATTAAGAGTGTTTATTTAATGGGTGGTTTAGAGGCTAATATTATAGTAACTACCTAATTAATATAATAATATCAAGTATTCAACTAACTGTACTATTAGTTAACCTGCAAGATTCGGTATTTATACCGAATCGACTTTTCCTTCGTAGATTATAACAACTTATAATCTCTTATTTAAATTTCAGACAACGCGTCTGAAATTTAACTGTGATATTCTAACTTGAATATCAATTATGTAATGGCACCCCATTACATCACCCCCCACTTAAGGTGGTTGGCCAATAATAATTATTATTTTGGCCAATCATGGGTGGCACTTGTTGGTCGTTCTCATTTACCAACTGATTGACCATCGACTCGATGGTCAAGGCACGCGGCGGCGCTCTAAAGAGCGCTGCTGAAAACATTGAAGGAGCTTCTTCCTCCGCCTCAGCACTAGGTGCTGAGGTGTTGAGTGACAACTGTGACGCTGCATAAGCAGCGTCAACTACGCAAAGGTCGGAAGACGTACCATCTTCGACCACAGATGCTGCTAAGGCGGCATCTGACAAGAAACAGGGAGATGTTGCTAATGCAACATCTCGCACAATGGCAACTTCCGAATGTCGTGTTGCCAAGAGGGCCATGTTCAGGAGTTCTGACTCCGAAAAAAGTGATGGGGATACAGCTGTCCCCACTAAAGGATCTAGCGAGTCGAAACTCGCTAGGTGTTCATCGCCTAACAGCGATGACGACTCTGGTGTCGCTGTCAGCTATGACAGCGACAATGATTATCACAGGTGGTTGCGGGAACGCTGAGCCCCACCTGGACCAAGTACTTCTCCACGTCGGGGTGATTTAACCCCAGCGCGTGGTGTTGAAGCAGACGGTGCTCCGCCTGCTAAAAGGGCTCGAACAGAAGCGTCGGCTGCCACTTCAAAAGCGTATCATCGTACGGAACCACATGTTCCGTACCGAGTGGGGTTTTGGACCCCTGGCGGGGCTATTGCCCCCAACAGTGGCGGTCACCGTAAACGGGACTGCCAGTATGCGTTGTTCGATATCAACGTGCTGGTTGACTGCGAAGACATCCAGTCACGTCGATTCGATCGAAGTACAGACGATAGACGTCTGTACTTTATTGACCTCTTTTTCCAGGTTCGATATTATTCGAGCCGGAAAGGGTCAAGGAGGAACAGGGACGATAAAGACGCCCTGACTCAGAGTTGGAATGCTTTTGCTGACAACTACAACAAAAACCCAGATTATTACGTGAATAAAGTTCACGTAATGAGCGAGCGCTTTTTAAAGCACTCACGAACAGGCAAAGTGGAATACATCCATTATTCTTGTATCAAAGAAGGGTTAAAGTGTGGTGTCCCTTCTCACCTCGTTTGCCCGCGGTGTACGCAGGGCGCTCCTCGTCTGTCAGAGGAGGAGTTGCGGGGGTACGGTGGCTTTTCCGTACCCGCCGAAATTCAGGGTTTAATTGATACCCTGAATGCATCAACACCTACTGTTGATGCTACTTCGCATTATGAGTTTGAGACTTCTTCTCAAACTCAGTCAAAAGATCTGGGGCGTCGGCCGTCAGAACCTTAATCGGCTCCCAAGAGTCGAACTCTTGGGGATATCCCAGCCAACGTACCAAGTACTCGGTACGCTGCCCCTTCTTCGAAGGCACCGAGCGCTTCGAGATCAAGCGCTCGAGGATATATCGATTATTCCCCTGATTATCAATCAGGGGCGGCGGAGGTTGAGAATTCCCTCGCCGTTGTTGTTGCGGAGCATGGTTCTTTGCTCCGCAAGCTCGAGGAGGGTTATTCCTCCTTGAGCAGCGATATGTCTCACTGTGTGAAGACATATCGGTCTCTTCGCGAGGATGTCCGCGACATCCTCGGGGCGCACACTGCCCTCCAGCAGAAGAATGATCTTCTGTACATTGAGCTTTGCCTCTATAAGGGAGAGCTCGATAGGCGCACGGCTGATCTTGAGCAGTCGAAGGCGGAGGTAACGACTCTCCGCTCTGCTCATCAACGGCTGGAAGCCGATTACAAGTCTCTCTTGGGAGACTTGGAGAAGCACGGTATCTTCCGTGGTTCTGCGTCTCGTCGTAAGACGAAGACGAGTGATACGGCTTGAGCCGCCCAACATAGAATGTTGGGTGAAGCCGCATTGCTGTGGGAATGTCTAAGGTATAGGCATTCCCTCGAATCTCTTGGACCTTGAAAGGTCCAATGTACTTAGGAAGCAACTTCCGTGTAGGGAAGTTGCTTATTGCATGTGTAGGCAAATTGGTAGTACTTAATAATACCAACTCACCTTTCAGAAAGAAGTTTTTGTTCTTACTTCCTTGTTTGTCTGCATTTTGCTTCTGCGTATCAAAAGCAGAGGCAAGTGCATCTTTTATATAGCGTATTACAGCTTGGCGCTGTAATACGAATTCATCTACTGCTTTATCAGCAGTAGGTGCATTGTCCTCGTTGTCTGCAGCCATTTCTGCAGACACATATTCATTGTATGCAGCTTCAGTTTCAATTGAAGCTGCTTCCGCTTCTACTGTACTTTCAGTAGAAGGGCCATCGTTTTGTTCACAAGTTGCAGTCGCAACTTGCTCATTGACTCGATCAAAATTTGAGCGGGTCCCTCCCCCACTTAGATTTGGCGTACCGCCAAGTAAAGCTGGGGTTCGTGGATGCCTTAAGGCATTCACGTAGAACGGTGTATGCTTAGTTGAAGCATGCACCGAATTGTTAATCGCGAATTCAGTGAGTGGCAGGTAGTCACTCCACTGTTCAAAGGCATGTGCGTATGATCGCAACATGTATCCGAGAACGCGGTTAACCCGTTCCGTCTGCCCATCCGTTTCCGGATGGTCCGCAGTTGACATCTTCAACTGGGTTCCCAACAATGAGGACGTTTCTTGCCAGAAACGTCCTGTAAATCTCGGATCTCGATCCGAGACAATGTCTTCCGGCATTCCGTGCAAACGGAATACCGTATCAACGAATATCCGCGCTGTTTGAGCGGCGGTTACGTTCGCTGATACTGCAGTAAGATGTACCATCTTACTGAAACGGTCTACAAAGACCACTATTCCGGTATTCCGACTATTGTCGGGTGGAAGACCGTATACGAAGTCCATTTAAATGGACTTCCAACACTCTGTCGGAACCGGAAGAGATTGCAGCGGAGCCTGTGCAGACTGCGCAGGCTTAACTCGCTGGCAAATCTCGCAAGCTCGTACGTATTTCCGTACCCACTTGTACTGGTTTCGCCAGTAAAAGTCACGTGCGAGAGAAGCGTATGTCTTCTCTCGACCTTGATGCACCGAAATCGGTACATCATGATACTCAAACATAATTTGATGTTTGATATCATCGTCGTTTGGAACGACGATGCGACTTTCATCTTTTTGGTCTGTGCTGTAAAGCAGCAGACCATCGTGCAGTCGATATCGATGCACGCAAGAGCGGAGGAACTCTGGGAGTTCTTCGCGCTTCTCACTTGATTGATTACTTAAGTAATCAATCAACAGACGTGTCTCCTCGTCTGTTTTGTACGCCTCGCGTACTTGTCGTATAATTGACGACGACAAAGCAGTGAAACGGATCGCGTTTGCACTGGCACCTTCGGCTACGGACGGTTTCGTCTCGTAATCGGGCCTTCGTTATAGCGCATCCGCTATCACGTTCAACTTTCCGGGTTTGTATTCAACCGTAAAGTTGTATTCAGCAAAGAATGACAGCCATCGAGCCATTCTTTGAGAAATGTGTGGTGAATTCATGGCCGTGCGTAGCGACGCATGGTCCGTGTAAACCACAAACGGTCTATCTCCCAAGAGATAGATCCGAAACTTGGCCAGTGCATACTTCATGGCAAGGAGTTCCTTGTCATGCACTGGATAGTTGCGCTCGTCTGGGCGCAACGGACGCGATTGATAGCAGATTACGCGATCACGATCATCGTGATCACGCTGCATCAAAGCACAGCCGATAGTGAAATCGCTCGCGTCGCAAACGACGTGGAACGGACGCTAGTTATCGGCTATAGCCAAGACAGGCGCTTCAGTCAAGCTTTGCTTGACTGCTTCAAAAGCATCTTGGAATTGGGTATCCCAATGCCATTCAACATCTTTCTTAAGCAATTGAGATGGATGTCGTATTAACCCAGCATAGTTGCACGAATACTTGTGCAAATATGTTGCCAACCCAAGGAACTCTCGAAGTTCCTTAACGTTGTTTGGCGTAGGCCATTCAACGATCACCCTGATCTTTTCTGGGTCAGAGCGCACCCCGTGCTTGCCCACAAAGCATCCAAGAACGGGTATCTCAGGTGCACCAAAGGTGCACTTCTTTAGATTTGCATAGAGCTTATTCTTACGCATAAGCTCTAACACTCGACGTAGATGTTCCCTATGGACATCTACATCGCTTTTATCGTGTTCACCCTTACTATGGATGAACACGTCCTCGAAATAACTCGGTGCGAATTCTCGCACCGGGCGTAATAGATGCGTTACGCATCTGTTAAACGTAGCAGGGGCATTTCGAAGCCCTTGCGGCATAACAAGCCACTCCCAAAGCATGCCGCTTGGGGTGCTTAACGCCGTGAGAGGGATATCCTTCTCACGCATTAGGATTTGATAAAATCCATCTCTTAGATCGAGAGCACTAAAGATGGTGCTACCGCACATGCCATCAATGATGACATCTTTTTTCTGTATCGGCGTCTGCGCCGGTACCGTCGCTGCGTTCAGATTGTTGTAAGCGTGAACGATTCTCCACCCACCTGTGGACTTTTTCACACAAAAGGTGGGGGTAGAGTGCGGTGAGATAGACTCCCGCACTTGGCCTGCTTTACGACGAGCTTCGAAAAACTCGTCGATCGCTTTTACTTGATCACGCGGCAACGGCCATTACCGCGTGACACAATACTTCGTGCCTGGCACGAGGTCAATCTTATGACGAGTGTGGTGGAGCGGCTGATCGAAGTTTTTGAGACTTGATCAGGCGGTACCACGGCGCCCAGACTGCCGACTAACGAAGGGGGTCCTCCGGATGTCTTCGACTGCTTGTGTTCTTGCTCACCTTGTGTACCCGACGGCTAGGCGTGGGTCGATCCTCAGGTGGCGGGGACAGCGCACAGCGAATTCTTGGTGCAAGATTAAATTAACTAACTTGCGACGATACAACCGATGCGATCAGGCTTGATCACGTGCGATCAGGTGCTTAAACCACGTCAATTAACCGCGATCAGGCTTGATCAAGTTTGGGCTGATGCTAATAACCGACGATCAGCAGTATTCCGTCTTGATTGCAAGTGCGATCAGGCGGCAGTCCGATGCGATCAGGCGCTGAAACGAAGCCAATCGGTCGTGATCAGGCGCGATCAGGCTTTGGCTGACGTTAATAACCGTCGATCAACAATATTCTGTCTTGATCGCAGATGCGATCAGGTGTCTTGATCGCAAGTGCGATCAGGTACTGAAAGGCTCGATCAGGGGCTAAAAGCTGCTGCCCAGTCGTAATATACCTTGATCAGACTTGATCAAGCACCGGAAGTCGTTCAAGTAGCAGTTGGCGCGATTTGCGATCAGCGATCACGATCACGATTCGCAAAAAGTGTCGATCAGGTGTTGATCGGTAGGGGGGGTACTTGATCAGGCAGCGGAAGTCTTCACTGCCTGATCGCGGAGCCTCTAAGCCGTCAAACAGCTAAGGAACGCCCAAATCAATGCGCTCCTAGCCTAGACTATACGAGGAATAGGTATTTATATTAAAATCCACCTAGAGTTCCCGTGGGGCGCTTAAAGCAGCCGAACTCTAGGGGACAAACGTTAATTTCACGGGGAAGAGGTGAGAGCACTGCTCGATCACGTTCCCAAAACCAAAAACCTTTAAGCGAAGAACCGCAGACACTGCGAGCGGAGTTGCGGGGTGAGTTCTCACACTCTACGCCAACCGGTGGGCCAAAAACGCACTTAGTGCTCCCGACCGGGACGTAGAGGTTTCGATAAGGTGGGGGCGCAAAGGTGCCTTCCCAAAAACGATCAGCGCGATCGTACGCAAAAGGAGAACTTTATTAGCAATTAAACCCTTAGATCTACCTTGTTCTTACTTTCAATCAATCCGCATCGTCCATTCGGAACGCCTTCCGTCCATCAGTTGACCTGATTTTTCCGCTTGTTCCTTGTTTGTTCGCTGGTGTTCGCCGCGTACCTGTAAGTAATCAGCACATCTTCCGTGTCCCTTCTATATCATGTCTATGTACACCACGGTGGTACGTACTACTGTACCCACCGTGGTACACATGGCGGTACCTAATTATGTACTACTGTATCCACTATCTGCGTCCACTATCAGGCCCCTAATTTAGGTCCTAATATTAGCCATAATATTAGGCCCCCTATGGGCCTAATAAAATGTCCAACATTAGGCCCTATTTTAGCCTAATTAAAAAAGTCCGCTTTACGACAACCGCCCTGAGTCTCGTCCCAGCCGTACAGCGGTTGGGGCGAGGGTCGATCATGCCGTTGATTCTGGGAATCATACTGCCGTTGTAGTTTGTCATCGCACATCGATCAGGTCACCATCCAACTGTCGATCATCACCCATCATCTGCCCCGTCTCCTCTCAATCAATCCCCGTTCCATCAGGCGGTTACCGTTGGGGCTGTCCACTGCGATCTAACACCCGACTGTGGCCAACCGTGACAACTGCGATCAGGCTGTCTCGATCAGGCATTCACAGTCTGCTATGCCATCTTCAACGGACAGCTTGTCACCCCACATCACCAACTTTCCTGCCTTGGATAAGGACGCAGCTGATCAGGCGATCGCCGCGATCAAGCAGGCCTGCGATCTGCAAGATGCTCTCTATTACAGCAACAAGCAGGTCGCCTTGTTGTCTGGCTCACTCGCCATGAGTGAAGACACCGTTGCGATGCTTCGTCGGCGGCTCACTCGTACCCAACGTGACGCGACGGACCGGAAGAAGGTAATCGAGGGAAGCCTTAAAAAACTGGAGCCGCTGCGCGATTTTATCAACGCTGCGGTCAAGAAGCTTGAAACCCAGTTGAAAGACGCCAAAAGAACTATCGCCGATCAAGAGCGAACCATATACGATCAGGGTGTCCAGATCCGGGAGCTGGAGTGTCGCAATGACCGTGAACGTTACCTGCGATCAACGCTTGACAACACAATTGCATACCAAACGAAGGAATTGGATCAACTCGAACAGCGTGTATCCACGTTGCAGCACGAGCGCGATCAGGTTATTTCCCGCAATGTGCGCTTGGTCCAACGGGTGGTAAGTCTCACTATCGAGGTGGACAAGTACAAGGATCAATGCGATCGTCTCCAGAAGGAGAACGAGTCTACTCGCGCGTCGATGGACGATTACACTGCCATTATGGCCCAAGCACAGGAGATATAGGATCGGGTTGAAGCGGAGCTCACTACCGCTCGACGTCATCTCGATCAAGTTTCCGCGGACCGGGACACATTGCGTGATCGGCTACGACAGGCCCAAGGCGAGGTTGCGCGGTGGCGCTCTCATCAATCGAATATTCAGTCCGCACTGACGGGTATATCTCTGCAGCTTCTGACCGGCCCTGATCAGGTCCCATTGCCTGCTAGTCCCTCCGCTGCTTCGACGAACAACTCGGTAGGCAGTACCACTCCATCGTCCGGAAAGCGTATTCGGCGTTCCCGATCTTCTTCTCCGACTAAGCGGCCACGCCTTCTCTCTTCCGCTTCGGAGGCGAAGACTGCGGGTGATGATCCCCCTACTTGCGATCAAGACGTTGAAGATGAGGACACTAGCCCGATCGCCTCCATCCCTTCTACTCCAACCATTAACGAGTTCGGGAGCGAGGGCCAGCCTGATCACGACCCGACCGGGTCCCTTTTTCCTCGCACGGGTGACTTCCGGACCTTGATCGCGGTTCCTGATGGTACCACTGACGCCGATATCCTGCCTTGGACGCCGGATCAGCTCGGCATGTACAATTTACACAACGTCACGGCCCAAGTGGTTTTCGACTACTTGACCCGCCCTTCTGGATGGTTGTTCCCGCCTGCTGCGTTGGCCCCTCCTACTAGTGCGTGGTCCGGTCATTTGATCACCCAGGCAGAGATTGAACATTTATACTCCCAGCGCCCCTGGGGTATTTTTTCGACCATGTTGCCGCCTCTTTCTTTTTCGCTCGGCTGGCTGGTTCTCTGACCTGGAGACCAAGTATCTCACGTTCCTCGATCATCACGCATTGGCGATTTGGGAATCAACCCACTATCTCCCTATCGCGAATAATCTTCGCGATATTGATGACTTCTTCCGCGATTATTACATCCAACGTCGCCAACGCAGAAGCCGGGATGGGGCGACCTGGAAACGTGTCGTGGAGCTCATCCTGCGGGGTATTATCGACGGGAGATGTGATCTCGACATCTTCTTGGACCCTTCGATCACCCATTGTGCCCGCAATCGTCCGCTGAAGTTTGCCCCGGCCGATGATGGAGTGTGGTACCCTGGGTTTCTATCAGACCCGCCACCTCAGAGCCTACAAGAAGCGCTGGCAGATGTCGACGACATTGAACCTTGGCGGGTTCAATATCGTTCCTGCCCCGAAAATCACCCTGGTCGTAAGATTCCTCGCCTTCGCCGTAAGTTCTATGGGTCCGAATAGTCGGTCGATCACCTTTCTTCATCAATACATTCTTTCGATCATGTCATTTCACTGTTGTCCTTTGTACTTAAATGCATAATATAAATTGGTAGTCCGTCGGCTCATCTGCCGTATCCAATCACCATACTTCGCAACATCCATCGTAATCATACCACTTCAAGTCATTCATTGTACCTCCATTAATCGTGAGTTTCATCAACCATTTCTGCGATCAGAGATTTTTCGATCGTGATTCCTGATCGGTACGTCGATCGCGCGCTAGTTGGACTCTTCATCCACTAGCATGACGTCGAAACGATGTCTGTTTACCATCTTCCTTTCGAAATTCTTGATCAAGGCATCACAATTCAAATCTGCCTCGTCTACCCACGACGGCTCGGAATACCCCTTCCAGTAAACTTGATATTCTCGTAACGTCCTTCCATATCTAGTCTTTCGACCCGATCGCACATCGGTAATACGGTCAACTTCAAATTCATCGGGATCTAGCGTCCTTTCCCAGCTATCTTCAGGTAGCAAAGCTTCGTCGAAGTCGAAACGATCTTCTATTCCAGCTGCTAGCACAGTAGTGGGACGATCAGGAAATTCCTTGACTAATTTCAACTTGGACAGGTGTACCACTGGGAACATACGATAATCGGTGCCGGCGGTGACCAATCTCGCTGCATGATCGCCGATCACCTCCTCAACTCGGAAGAGTCCATGCCACATATGCGCCAGTTTCTTCGCGAACCCTTCTTTCACCCGATCAAGGTACAACCAGACCCTTGAGCCAGCCTCAATCTTGTGCGGCGTCACCTGATCGTTGTGTTTCTCAGACCGATCAACCATCGCTTGGTGCAATCGAGTGCTCACTTGATCGCGGGCATATCGCTAGTCTTTTTGCAACTTATATCTCCACCGACGAGCGTCTCGATATTTACGTCGAATCCCGCCCAGTTGTAACGTTGATTCCAACGACGATCGTGGGTCCCACCCATACGCTAAATAGAATGGGGTTTCCCCGCGGATGCGATCAGGGGTTGAGTTTAGTGCGAATATCAGGCGTTCTGCATACAAACTCCAATCTTTTTGTCCAATATCCGACACATACATCTTGATCGCTCGCGTAATCGTCTGCACCGTCCTTTCCGCCTTGCCGTTCGCCTGTGGTCGATATGCCATAGTGGCACTCTGACGTTGTCCCACGATTTTGTTGAACGTGCGAAATACTTCCGACATAAAACCAGGTTCTCGATCATGCCTGATCACCTCACTAGCCCCAAACCGTCGGAACACGCATTCTTCATAATTTTCGGCGATTGCTTGCGCGGTACGGGACGATCCAGCTTTCGCGATCACCATACCCGTGAACAAATCTGTCCAAATCAGCAGTTCCGTATGTCCATCCGTTGATCGGGGCAGCGATGGGATATGATCCATGGCTATCTCTTGGAATGGGTTCGTTTCCTCGATATTTCCCGGCGACATTCCCTTGATCGTAGGCTGGTCCATCCCTGTTTCGCAATCCACGCATTGCCCGACAAATCTTTGTACGCTTTGGAATAGACCACGCCAATGGAAATACCGTCTGATCCGCTGATATGTACGCCCTATGCCTTGGTGTCCTCCTTCCAAACTCACGTGATAGTGGTGGAGGACATCTGCGTGCAAGGTCTCGGGTAGTACCAGCTTAATTGACGATCGGCGATCATCTTGATCATCCTGATCATCACCGGTTTCTTTTTGGCCGCATTTCCACAGTAAATCAGTAATCCTTGTTCGTCAACATCATAGTTGTCGGCAATTTTTGCACACTCCTTCACCTCGTCTGCGCTCAATTGGATAACGTCACCATACAGATAACACCGCAAATCGTGGATCAATTTCTCTTCATCCTGTGCCTTTTTCACCCGTTCCATTCTTATTCCG
>CM047581.1:14095364-14137141 GCA_026184515.1 Peronosclerospora sorghi
TAAGTAGCGGCGAACGCCGCTTAAAGGAAAGTCTTCCTCTGTGCGCTAGCCGCACCGTGCGTGTACGCACCCGGCTACAGTTATGATCCGAATGGGCTCCCGAAGGAGCCTCGGGAGGTGGTTGAGACTTCTCCTCTTTTATTTCATCAAGATTCCTCCCAGGTCCTGATGATAAGCATTTCTTTTCTTCTTCAGGCATGACGACGGCGAACTGCCTTCCATCATCACAACGTCCTCCTCCTTTTCCACCTTTATCTTCACTTCTGCTTCCGCTTCCGTTGTCACTTCCACATCAGCACCATCTTGCGTAGAATCGCGGTGATATCCCGCGTCGCCCAAAGATCCGGGCACGCGCATCATTGTGGTGGAGCGACTGATCAAAGTTTTTGACGCTTGATCAGGCGGTACCACGGCTCCCGGACTGCCGACTAACGAAGGGGGTCCTCCGGTTGTCCTTGACTGCTTGTGTTTCTGCTCACCTTGTGTACCCGACGGCTTAGGCGTGGGTCGCTCTCCAGGTGGCGGGGATGTAAACACGGCAATTTCTTGATGCAAGATTGGGGAACTTATAATGAGTCGATCGAAGTGCTGATTAGACGTGATCCAGTATAATCGAGCGCAAATCAGGTGCGAACAAGCTTGATCGGCAGTGATCAGGCTTGGGCAGGCACCGAAAGTCGTTGATCAGCTGTGATCAAACTTGATCAGGCTTGATAAGGCACTAAAAGTAGTTGAACAGCTGAGATCCGACTTGATCAGGCACCAAAAGTAGTTGATCAGCTGAGATCAGAATTGATCAAGCTTGATCAGGCACCAAAAGTAGTTGATCAGCGGTGATCAGACTTGATCGGGTACCAAAAGTCGCTCATATACAAGTTGGTGCGATCTGCGAGTTGTTGATCGCGGGTCACGAGTTGCAGAGTGTCGATCAGGTGATGATCGGCGAAGAGGGTACTTGATCAGGCAGCGGAAGTCTTCACTGCCCGATCACGGAGCCTCTGAGTCTTTAAACAGCTAAAGGAACACCCAAATATCTATATTCCTAGCCTAGATCTACGAGGGGGGGGGTGAATTTCGCTTAATCCGCCTAGAGTTCCCGTGGGGCGCTTACATCAGCCGAACTCTAGGGGCCAAACGTGGACCAAACGTGGAGAGGTGAGAGCACTGCTCAATCACACTCTCAAAACCAAAAACCTTTACTGAAAAACCGCTGACACAGCGGGAGGAGTTGCGGAATGAATTCTCAACACTCTACGTCTGCAGGTGGTCCAAAAATGCACAAAGTGCTCCCGCCCGGGACGTAGAGGTGTATACTAATAAGGGAGGCGCAAAGGTGCCGTCCCTGTAGGGTCCAGAGGGGTTGAGCGCAAAAGGAGAACTTTATTATTTCTTAAATCCTAAGAACTACCAATTTCCTAATATCCGCCAATCAGAACTACCCGTTCCAACGTCCTCCGTCGACCAGTCGACCTGATTTGTCCGTCGTCCGTCGCTGTTCGTCGGTGTTTGCTGAGTACCTGTACGTAATCGTCCCATCTTCCTATGCCCTGTCTATGTCCTGACTATGTGCACCACGGTTGTACACGCAACTGTATACGCTGTGGTACCCATAATCCTATACGATTACGTACCGATTTTGACCGTAATCGCCCCCCTAAATTAGGCCCTATAATAAGGCCCTATAATAAGGCCCTATAGTAAGGCCTTATAATAAGGCCCGTTATTCGGCCCAATTATAACACGCTTTACGACAGCTGCCGAAGGATTGACGCTAACCCCGTCCATCTATGTAGTCTAAAGCCTGAAGGCTGAGTACCGACGAATTTTTGCATCCAACATTTAACATATGTATGTACAATTGCTAGTTATCCTCCGGGTAAGCCAACGAAGAGGTTATATATGATGCAAACACATTCTGACCCGTCAGTCAAGCGAGCCTAATTGCATATCCATACATCACGTGAACACTTCCTTTTAGTTTATGCCATCTCCACTAAATTTTTAGATGGGTACAGTACGGAAGAAAAAACTCAGAGACAAATTTAAATTCCTGAAATGGACAAAAAATTTCCTTAAAATGGCAAGGGGGGGGGTTCAACCTTGAACAGTTCGATTTGCCAAAACATGGTCGTCCCATCTTTTGGATGAAATCGTTACCCGAAATCACCCAACTTTGAAACCCCCTATTATATTGATGGGTTGTTCAGTCATCTAGGATCGACTGGATATTGTCGAACTGGGAACATTGTAAGATCCCCTCCAACGAGAAGTCCGACAGACTTGATCTCAGTGCGTTCTTCTCCCTTTTGATTGTGGGGAAATCAGCCTCAACCCGAGCGGTTTTCGGGGAAAACGTGGCCAATCCTCCACAGAACGCACGCAGGTGTTTGAAACGTCCATGAACGGACCCCCAACAATTTTCAAATGAATCATTAAGCTCACAGGCTTCGATTGCTGATTTCGTATGAGGCTCATCATGATAAGCATGTCGGAGATCAGCAAATTCATTTTCAATATTTTGAATATCATTTTCTGTCTTTCCATTTTTTGTAAGCCGAGCTTTAAATTTCAGAAGGACTGCTTCAAACTCTACCACGGAGCTTAACAAGCTCGTGTGGTACAATTGGTGGCAGTCTTTCCGAACTGGCTCCTTTGCTAGCGTCCCTCTCAGCAACGATGGACTCTAGACCATCAATGGAGCCAACAACAGTTGTGCAACCGAACGCACAACTCATTCTGATCTTGATCATGAAGGAGTTCCATTGACTGCATTATGAATGATTCGAGATCATCAATGAACAGACGTTCATCGGACAGCATCACTTTAAATCTTCCGTGTACAGCAAACACGTTCTTGTCAGTTTCGATAGCCTCCTGCTCTGTCAAAGGCCTTTCGACTGGGCAACGCTCACGAAGTTGTTGTGAAAGTCGACTAATCTCTTCTGTTTGCTGATAAACCAAGGTATCATTCCTTGAAGGCTCTCAACTACTGTAACAGGGTTACATTTGGTTACATTTGGTTATGTTATGTACGTAAGTACACTACGGTTGAGGTCAGTATTTGTAGCCGGTGTGTACACGCACGGTGCGGCTAGCGCACAGAGGAAGGCTTTCCTAAAGCGGCGATGTGCCGCTACTTAGCCGATACGCCCTTATAAAAGGGCTTAGTAAGAGAGAACTCTCTTACTCGGGGCCAAGATTACACTTTGGTTTACCAGTTAGCACAACCTAACGCCTTAACACAAGGCTCCCTTAATAAGGGGGTAGCTAAAGGAAGAACTTCCCATACGCTACTACACTCACTGCGCGCGCGACCGCTCGAGGTCGTGTGTCCTGCAGGCTTTTGAGTGAAATGTAAACTGAATGTATATTTAATATGTAATTAGCCTAAACTAATTAAACTAATGTAAACTATATGTAATACTAAGTAGAACTTACTAAATTCGTACCTAGCTAAAATTTAGTGTACACCACCTGTGTACTAACACATGGCTGGCTGCCACGCCTCCACCAAGGGCTCCTGCCCTGATTGGTTAAAATAACCAATAGGTTCAAACCTTTCGGACCGGTCAATACTAACCCCAACCGTAGTGTACTCACGTACACCACATACTAAATGTAACCAGAATGTAACCCTGTTACATCCCCCCCATCAAGACTATCGCTTACGCAATAAATCAATTTTAGTTGGAGAACTCCAAATGCCAGAACCTCTGGCTAACCATGAGCACCATTAGTGGTGCTGAGGATGGAAACTATTCCGATAACTCGGAGGTGGATGCCTTTGGGGATATCTCCCCAAAGTCTGACCACTCTGACAGCGCCGAACGGCGATGTCGGTCATCCAATCCATTCCCTACACGTGGGGAAAACGCGCTATCTCGTGCTCAATCTCTACCAACTACGGATGATACATCTGGGTCGCCGAAGGCGACCATCACCAATGAACCAGACACGGTTCATGAAGCCCGACATGCCGTACCGTTACGGAAGGGACCTCGTGACCCTCAAAAGAAGGCTAAGAACGAGGTAAAGAGGGGTTTAGACTCCTATACCCCTGGTCCTGCGACTGTACTGCCGCGTGAAATCGCGCGCCGGAAACAACTCCGGGCTAAACCGCTAACGACTAAGTAGCTCACTGTCAAGTCCTACCGAGCGCGCCTCGGGAAACAGGCACGCGGTGCCATCGTAGAGATCCTCCGCGAGGTTCCCTACGTTCTCCTACCGGACGAAAGTGTCGAGGACGCAGAACGGGCATTCCGAGCTTGGGCGGAAGGGGAGAAGAGTCCCCAACTTTGATGAGCTGTACAACAGCTTTTCCGAGCCCGACGTTCGGGTAGAGAGGGCGTTACGCTTGGCATATGCCCAGGCCAAAGCGCAGGGGCAATTGCCTGCCTCCTATTATACGCGCTCTGCTCTCGATGTGGTGCCGGAGAGCAATGCAAGCACAGCATCTGCCTCCGGCAAATTCCCAGCTATTGGGAGTGAAGGGGCTTCTTCAGCCCCTTTGGTCGTTGACTCTCAACGGGGTTCTACCGCTCGAAAGCGTCAACGACGTTACGGCAATCCTGCCGCAGGGGAGTCTCGGACTCCCACGAACTCTGGGAATGTGGATAACCTTTCCAATTCACCAGGTACTGGGTCTCACCCCGGTGATGGCGTCGTGCCATCAGACACTCCACATGATAATGTGGAGTACCCTCCGTATCGAGAACTGGAGGAGGAGGTCGCGCAATTGCGACGTGAGCTCCACGAGCGCTGTGATCGACACAACGGTCGCATCCTGGATGCCCAGGAGAGACCCCGAGACGAGGGGAGTGCGAATGAACGCATCGAGGGGCGGCTTGCCTCCCTCGAGTCTCTCGTTGCGGAGCCGCAGGGTCGTATTTCGATCCTATGGAGATATTCCGACCTGTCGTGCCTTTCGGCTATCGGACTTCCTACCCTCCTCCAAGAGGGGATCCGCCTCCGGGTTCTGGTATGGCTTAAGCATACAAACATAGAAGGTACTTATCGATGTGCTTTCGCACAGATACATGGCTGACATCAGGTAATCCTCCCCCTCAAGCCCTGGGCCACACACACACGTGGCGTCAACGGGAACCCTCGGATTCACTTATCCGTTCACGTAAAACGGGGTGAACCCCGTAGATGCATGGACCGAATTGTTTATAGCAAATTCGGCCATAGGAAGCATCTCACTCCAACTCTTTGGAGAATCCGGACGGAAACTCAGGAGAATATCCTCTACAACGTGGTTAACGCGTTACGTTTGTCCGTCCGTCTGCGGATGATCCGCAGTGGACATGAGGAGCTTGGTGCCTAGCACCTTAAACAACGCCCCCCAGAACTGTCCCGTAAAACGGGGATCCCGATCCGACACAACGGAATCGGGTAGACCATGCTGTCGAAAGACACGGTCCAGGAACACTTTCGCTGTTCCTTGTCCATCTATGGAATCTGGCACCGCCGCCATGTAAGCCATATTGCTCAAACGGTCTACAAAGACCAATATGTCTGTGTTCCCGGCCTTATCCTTCGGAAAACCGAAGATAAAATCCATGCTAATGGATTTCCAACACTCCGTTGGAACCGATAAGCTCGCCAAAGGCGCAGATGAACTTGCAGAGGGTTTAACCCTCTGACACGTCTCACAGGTGCGTATATACGCACCGACCCACTTATACATGTTGGGCCACCAATACAAAGCGCTTAAAGCGCTGTAGGTCTTATCCCGACCCAAATGACTCCAGGTAGGGGCGTCATGCGCCTCAAAGAGGACTCTATACTTCAGTTCCTAATTATGAGGAACTACCACCCGCGGAGTGTCCTCCGCGCTCGTGCTATAAAATAGCAGACCGTGACAGTACCTGTAACGATGTAAACGAGCTTTAGCTTGACTTGACAGGGTTGGATCAGACGAGCCAAGTCCCTTTTCACCCAACGCGCTGATAAGCGCCGTACATTGTGGGTCTTTCTCATACGCCTGGCGTATGAGATCCACCACATACGAGGTGACGAATGTCGCGTGAGCGAGCTCGTAATCGTGACGACGCGACAACGCGTCTGCAAGCACGTTCTGCTTGCCAGGTTTATACTTAACCTCAAAGTTGTACTCCGCAAAGAAGGAGAGTCAACGGGCCATACGTTGCGAGAGATGAGGCGACTTTGTCGCTGTCCGTAAGGACGCGTGGTCAGTATAAACCACGAACGGCTTTGAGCCGAGTAGGTGAACCCTAAATTTGACAAGAGCATACTTCATTGCAAGTAGCTCCTTATCATGAACGTAATAATTCCGTTCTGCAGCTTTAAGCTGTCTCGACTCAAACGCAATCACGCGTTCTCGTCTCGCGTATTCTGCTTGTAACAAAGCACATCCGATTGCGAAATCGGAGGCGTAGCAGACGTCGCTAAAAGGTTTCCCAGAGTCTGTGAGAGCAAGAACGGGATCTTTCAACAAGATTCCCTTAACCGCTTCGAAGGCGGTTTGGTGTTTGGTTTCCAACACCAATCCACGTCCATCTTAAGTAGGTCAGTAATGGCTTCGCCATTTCAGCGTAGTTCTCGCTGTACTTGTGGAGATAATTGGCCAATCCAAGCCACTTCCGTAAATCTCTGAGATTTACAGGCAAAGGCCACTCCACAATGGCTTTCACCTTCGTGGGATCCGCCCGCACTCCATCCTTACCGATGAAGCATCCGAGGAAAGGAATTTCCTCAGCACCAAAGATACACTTGGATGCGTTTGAATATAACTGATGCTCTCGTATACATTCGAGCAATGATCGAAGGTGTATCAGATTCGTCTGAACATCAGACAAGTCGCCTTCCGCGCGACTATGGACGAATATACCGTCGAAGTACGTCTGAGCGTACTTTCTATGAGGGCGGAAGAGTTGAGTCACCAAGCGATTAAAAGTCGCTGGTGCATTCGAAAGCTCCTGTGGCATAACAAGCCACTCCCACAGCATTCCACTAGGCGTGCTGACCGCTGTCACCGTAATATCGGACGCTCGCATGATCAACTGATAATACCCGTCCACCAGATCTAAGGCACTGTACACAGTACATTCCGCCATATTGTTCTGGAGGACATCTTTCCGAGGAATAGGAGTTTGTATTGGTACAGTCGCTGCATTAAGCTTGTTGTACGCCTTCACAATGCGCCACTATCCGTTAGGATTACGAACGCAAAAGTGGGAGATGAATGGGGAGACTTGCTCTCCCGTACCATCCCTTCCTCTTCTTTCCCCTTGAAGAATGCGTCGATGAAGTCGCATTGCTCCTTGGGGAAAGTCCACTGCCTAGTGACGCAGTATTTGGTTTCCAGGATCCAAATCAATTTCATGTCGGACTCCCCGATCCGGTGGTAACCCCATCGGCGGGTTGTCACTAATGACATCTCCGAATTTCTTCAATAAGGAATGGTAAGGGTTCTCAGGATCCGCAAAGATATTGAGGCCGCATTGGGCATTCAATGCTTGTTTGGTTTGCACCGAAACGGACTCGTCCATCGTGGATGAGGAGTTCAACTCCTTTTACGGACGTAATACGACAACCTCGTCGATTTCACCTGCTTTCAAAGCAGTCCCAAACTCGTTGAAGGGCATCTCCTCCAACGACAACCGTTCGCCTACCCCAGGCAACCGTTCTAGGCTTACGCCTTCTGTGACAACACCTGTCACACTATTCAGCATCCGATAGGACTGCTGACTACTGGCCTCGGGACTCATCCCGGGACCCAGATGGGGGGAGTCAAGTGCCCCATCTATTGGAAGCGCATCGCGCCTATCCACAGGTCTTTACCTCTACCACCGGTGACTCGCCGGTCTCCCATAATACGGCGTGGTCGGAATCATTTCCGACGTGCGAAAGATACGAACTACGGATATCTTCGCTTGGAAGCGCCTCGCGCTTAACCACAGGGGTCTCTACTCCTACCACTGGAGTCGCAACTTGTTCGCCGAACACGGCGTGGTCGGGAACCCCGACCTGCAGAAGAGACAAACTTCGTGTCTCTTCTCTAGGAAGCACCTCGCGCTTAACCTCAAACTAATCTACCTCTACCACTGGCGACTCACCAGTATCGTCTATATTGGCGTGGGGATTAACCGCCGAATCCCCCTCGTCAAGGAACACTTCCTTGACCGCATTGGGACTGATCATCTCAGACATCCAAATCTCTGGCATCTCTCGCCAGAATCGCTTTTGCAATCGAGCAAAGGTGGGTTCATGACTCGCCAATACTTCACCCGATCGCGGGTGCGTTGAGCCAATGGACTTAGACTTCCAGTCTATCCATGGATCGTGGCGTTCCAGCCACTTCATGCCCAGAATGAGGTCATACCTCGAGTCCAAATCCATGACTAGGCAACGTTCTGAGCTATCGAAGTCTGCAAATTTCAGCTTAAGGTCAATCGAGACCTTGGGTACAGAAACCTGTACGCCCGTCGCTAGACTGACCGTGACAACGTCACGAGAACGTGCCTCTAGGGCCTCGGCATACAGCCGACTCTCCTCAACAGAAGCCCGTCTGACATAATTGTCAGACTCTCCAGAGTCTATCAAGACTCTCCAAGGCTTATCAAAGCCTTTCACGTGCGCAAGAACGACCAGCATACCTGGCTGGTACACCAACCCGGTGCTAGAAAGCACCGTTTCCCTCGGGGCTTTGTGCTGTCGTCCTCTACCTTGGGGTTTAACAGCACTGAGGGATCCCCCAGTAGGGCGCCCCGTACCTCCTGGGAGCCGTCGTTTCCCGACGGCTTGGGTGAGGGTTTTTTACCTGCCCTCGGACCCTATAGCGAGTGTCTCGCTGGGGTTTTGCGGACATCTGTTCCGCAGATGATCCGCAATTCCACACAGGAAGCATCTTAGCGGCCCACGCCAATGCATCATTGCAAGAAGCGTATCTTTGAAGCTCTGCGAGAAGGGTTTAGACTGACTCTTACCGGAAGGTTTCTCCTCCGCTTCGACCTGACTAAGATCCATGGGTTCAGGTCCCACCTTTGAGGAAAGAAAGTTCCTTTCGGCATTAAACGCCATCTTAAACGCCTCCTCCAGGGATTGGGGTCGGCATCGGAACAGTTCCGAACGTGCTGGACCTTCTCTCAGGACTCCCATGAACACGGGAATGGACACATCGTCCGAGTACGCTTTCGCGTACATCCCTGCCAACAGGGTCTTAAGTCTTGGATATATGTTTCCAAGTGCTTAGTGCCCTGACGGTACCTCAGAAACTCCACCTGATTCTGGAAAACCAGATCAGGCGTTGCGTACATGTCCATGAGATTCTGCTTAAGGACCTTCCATGTTGGAAACACGCCCTTGACTGATTCCGAGCATGTAAACGCCCATGCACGGGCGTTGCCCGTAAGATGAGTCAATGCAAGTTCCACTTGCAAGTGATCAGCGGTCATGTTCGCTGTGGCGAAGGCCGTTTCAACCTCTCGCAACCAAACATAAAGGTTGTCACCCTTCTCTCCGGTGAACTCCTTTATCTTAAACGATAATGGAGGGCGCACCCCCGTGGAATGACCTACGCCACAACTTGCCTCATGAGCGATGAGGGCATTCACCCTTGCCTTTACGGCCTCAAGGCCCTGCTCCACTAGGAGCTTCATGCCTTCATCACCCATTAAGGGTAACAGCCTTTTAAAGGCTTCCTGCTGGACGAGGGTCAAACTATCCCAATCGCCCTGATTCATCCTTTGCAGAGGATGCCTTAGTAAACCAACACAGGTGTTGGATTGACTACAAGTGCTACCAGATGTAGCCGGTGCGTATACGCACGGTGCGGCTAGCGCACAGAGGAAGACTCTTCCTTAAAGCGGCGTCTGCCACTACTTAGCCGATACGCCCTTATAAAGGGCTTAGTAGGAGAGCTCTCCTACTCGGGGCCAAGATTCCCGTGTTGGTTTACTACTTAGCCTTAACGGCTGTGTCCCCTTTACGGGGTGTAATTAAAGGGAGGGCTCCCTCTTACCTACGACACTCACTGCACGCTCGACCGGTCGAGGTCGTGCGTCTGTATTAAAGAGCGAAAAGTAAACTGAATATATTTAATATGTAATTATTTAAACTAATATAAACTATATGTAACACTAAGTAGAATATTCCTAATTCGTACCTAGCTAAAATGTAGTGTATACATCTGTGTACTGACACGTGGATGGCTGACACACCACCACACCAAGGGTCCATGTCCTGATTGGTTAAAATAACCAAAGGTTCGAAACCGTTCAACCCGGCCAATACTGGCCTCAACCGTGGTGTACTCATGTACACCAACACTCAGTGTAACCCGAATGTAACCCCGTTACATTAACCAATCAGGACAGGAGCCCTTGGTGGAGGCGTGGCAGCCTGCCACGTGTTGGTACACAGGTGGCGTACATTACATTTTGGCTAGGTACGAATTGAGTAAGTTCTACTTAGTATTACATATTGTTTACATTAGTTTAATTAATTTAGGCTAATTACATATTAAATATACATCAGTTTACAAAATACACTGAATCCAGCTAGACGCTCGATCGCAAGGGTCGAGCGTGCTGTGAGTGTCTGTAGCCTAAGATAATACTTCCCTTAGCTACCCGCTTTCTAAGGAAAGCCTTGTATCAAGGCGTTAGTCTAGACTAACTTTAAACCAAGGGAATCTTGGCCCCGAGTAATAGAGTAATCTCTTACTAAGCCCTTATATAAGGCCGTATAGGCTAAGTAGCGGCGTATCACCGCTTAAGGAAAGCCTTCCTCTGTGCGCTAGCCGCACCGTGCGTGTACGCACCTGCTACAACTACCTTCAGTGTAACAGGGTTACATTTTGGTTACATTTAGTTATGTTGTGTGCGTAAGTACACTACGGTTGGGGTCAGTATTGACCGGTCCGGAAGGTTTGGACCTATTGGTTATTTTAACCAATCAGGGCAGGAGCCCTTGGTGGAGGAGTGGCAGCCTGCCACGTGTTGGTACACAGGTGTGTACATTACATTTTGGCTAGGTACGAATGGAGTAAGTTCTACTTAGTATTACATATAGTTTACATTAGTTTAATTAATTTAGGCTAATTACATATTTAATATATATTCAGTTGCGAGCGTGCTGTGAGTGTCTGTAGCCTAAGATAGTACCTCCCTTAGCTACCCGCTTTCTAAGGAAAGCCTTGTATCAAGGCGTTAGTCTCGACTAACTTTAAACCAAGGGAATATTGGCCCCGAGTAAGAGAGTAATCTCTTACTAAGACCTTATATAAGGCCGTATAGGCTAAGTAGCGGCGTATTGCCGCTTAAGGAAAGTCTTCCTCTGTGCGCTAGCCGCACCGTGCGTATACGCACCTGCTACATCTGGTAGCACTTGTCGTCAATCCAACACCTTCGTTGGTAGACAACATCCTCTTCAAAGGATGAAACATAACGATTGGGATAGGTTAAGCCCCGTCCAACAGGAAGCCTTTAAGAGGCTAGTACCCATATTGGGTTCGGTTGGCATGCGCCACCTAGTGGAGCAGGGCTTTGATGCCGTGCGCGAGAGGGTTAACACCCTCCTCGCTCATGAGGCGAAGGTGTACGGAAGTCATTATGTGTCTACGGGGGTGCGCCCTCTGTTATCCTTTATGATAAAGGAATTCACCGGTGAAAAAGGTGATAACCTTTATGTGTGGCTTCGCGAGGTCGAAACGGCCTTCGCCACAGCGAATGTGATCGAGGATCACTTGCAAGTAGGACTTGCTCTTGCTCACCCGTCTTACGGGTAAAGCCCTTACATGGGCGTTTACGTGTCCGGACTCGGTCACGACCGTGTTCCCGAACTGTGGAGTCCTTAAGCGAAAGCTTATGGACATGTACACTACGCCTGATCTGGTCTTCTAGAATCAGATCGCGTTTCTAAGGTGCCGTCAGGGCACTAGGGACTTGGAGACTTACGTCCAAGAACTAAAGACCCTGTTGGCAGGGATTTACGCAAAAGCGTATTCGGACGATGTTTCCATTCCCGAGTTCATGGGAGGCATAAAAGAAGGACCAGCACGTTCGGAGCTTTTCCGATGCCGACCCCATTCTTTGGAGGAAACGTTTAAGATGGCGTTCAACGCAGAACGGAACTTTAGTTCCTCTAAGGTGGGTCCCGAACCCATGGACCTGAGTCAGGTCAAAGCGAAGGAGAAACCTTCCGCTAAAAGTCAAGGTAACTCAACCTTGCAAGGTCAGGAAGCAGAGATTCTGGCAATTCTGCAGCGTAATGGACTGCTGAGATGCTTCCTGTGTGGAAGCATGGATCATCTGAGGAACAGATGTCCGAAAAATCCCCAGCGAGACACTCGCTATAGGGTCCGAGGGCAGGTAAAAAACCCTCACCCAAGCCGTCGGGAAACGACGGCTCCCAGGAGGTACGGGGCGCCCTACTGGGGGATCCCTCAGTGCTGTTAAACCCCAAGGTAGAGGACGACAGCACAAAGCCCCGAGGGAAACGGTGCTTTCTAGCACCGGGTTGGTGTACCAGCCAGGTATGCTGGTCGTTCTTGCGCACGTGAAAGGCTTTGATAAGCCTTGGAGAGTCTTGATAGACTCTGGAGAGTCTGACAATTATGTCAGACGGGCTTCTGTTGAGGAGAGTCGGCTCTATGCCGAGGCCCTAGAGGCACGTTCTCGTGACGTTGTCACGGTCAGTCTAGCGACGGGCATACAAGTTTCTGTACCCAAGGTCTCGATTGACCTTAAGCTGAAGTTTGCAGACTTCGACAGCTTAGAACGTTGCCTAGTCCTGGATTTGGACTCGAGGTATGACCTCATTCTGGGCATGAAGTGGCTGGAACGCCACGATCCATGGATAGACTGGAAGTCTAAGTCCATTGGCTCAACGCGCCCGCGATCGGGTGAAGCATTGGAGAGTCATGAACCCACCTTTTCTCGATCGCAAAAATTATACTGGCGTGAGATGCCAGAGATTTGGATGTCTGAAATGATCAGTCCCAATGCGGTCAAGGAAGTGTTCCTTGAAGAGGGGGATTCGGCGGTTAATCCCCACGCCGATATAGGCGAGACTGGTGAGTCGCCAGTGGTAGAGGTGGATTCCTCTGAGGTTAAGCGCGAGGCGCTTCCTAGAGAAGAGACCCGAAGTTCGTCTCTTCTGAAGGCTGGAACTGATTCCGACTACGCCGTGCTCGGCGAACAGTTGCGACTCCAGTGGTAGAGGTAAAGACCCCTGTGGTTAATCTCGAGGCGCTTCTAAGCGAAGAGACCCGTAGTTTGTATCTTTCGCACGTCGGAAATGATTCCGACCACGCCGTATTATGGGAGACCGGCGAGTCACCGGTGGTAGAGGTAAAGACCTCTGTGGATAGGCGCGATGCGCTTCCAATAGATGGGGCACTTGACTCCCCCCATCTGGGTCCCGGGATGAGTCCCGAGGCCAGTAGTCAGCAGTCCTATCGGATGCTGAATAGTGTGACAGGTGTTGTCACAGAAGGCGTAAGCCTAGAACGGTTGCCTGGGGTAGGCGAACGGTTGTCGTTGGAGGAGATGCCCTTCAACGAGCTTGGGACTTCTTTGAAAGCAGGTGAAATCGACGAGGTTGTCGTATTACGTCCGTAAAAGGAGTTGAACTCCTCCTCCACGATGGACGAGACAGTTTTTGTGAAAACCAAACATAAATTAAATGCCCGAAGCGGCCTCAAGATCCTCGCGGATCCTGAGGACCCTTACCATTCCTTACTAAAGGCGGGTTGTCACTAATGATCTCATTAGTGACAACCCGCCGATGGGGTTACAACCGGATCGGGGAGTCCGACATGAAATTGATTTGGTTCCCGGAACCAAATACTGCGTCACTAGGCAGTGGCCTCTCCCCAAGGAACAATGCGACGTCATCGACGCATTCTTCAAGGGGAAAGAAGAGGCAGGGATGGTACGGGAGAGTAAGTATCCCCATTCGTCTCCCACTTTTTGTTTTCGTAAACCGAGCGGAAAGTGGCGCATTGTGCATGCGTACAATACGCTGAATGCAGCTACTGTACCAATACAAACTCCTATTCCTCGGAAAGATGTCCTCCAGAACAATATAGCGGGCTGTACTGTGTAAAGTGCCTTAGATCTGCTGGACGGGTATTATCAGGTGCTCATGCGAGCGTCCTATATTCTGCTTAAAGCGGTCAGCACGCCTAGTGGAATGCTGTGGGAGTGGCTTGTTATGCCACAGGAGCTTTCGAATGCACCAGCGACTTTTAATAGCTTGGTGACTCAACTCTTCCGCCCTCATAGAAAGTACGCTCAGACGTACTTCGACGATATATTGGTTCATAGTCGCGCGGAAGGCGACTCGTCTGATGTTCAGACGCACCTAATGCATCTTCGCGCTGTGCTCGAATGTATGCGAGAGCATAAGTTATATGCAAACGCATCCAAATGTATTTTTGGTGCTGAGGAAATTCCTTTCCTCGGATGCTTCATCGGTAAGGATGGAGTGCGGGCGGATCCCACGAAGGTGAAAGCCATTGTGGAGTGGCCTTTGCCTGTAAATCTCAGAGATTTACGGAAGTGGCTTGGATTGGCCAATTATCTCCACAAGTACAGCGAGAACTACGCTGAAATGGCGAAGCCATTAACTGACCTACTTAAGATGGACGTGGATTGGTGTTGGAAACCAAACACCAAACCGCCTTCGAAGCGGTTAAGGGAATCTTGTTGAAAGATCCCGTTCTTGCTCTCACAGATTCTGGAAAACCATTTAGTGTCGTCTGCAGCGCCTCCGACTTCACAATCGGATGTGCTTTGTTACAAGCAGACGACGCGAGACGAGAACGAGTGATTGCGTTTGAGTCGAGGCAGCTTAAAGCTGCAGAACGGAATTTTCCCGTTCATGATAAGGAGCTACTTGCTATGAAGTATGCCCTTGTCAAATTTAGGGTTCACCTACTCGGCTCAAAGCCTTTCGTGGTTTATACCGACCACGCGTCCTTACGGACAGCGACGAAGTCGCCTCATCTCTCGCAACGGATGGCCCGTTGGCTCTCCTTCTTTGCGGAGTACAACTTTGAGGTTAACTGCAAACCTGGTAAACAGAATGTACTTGCAGAAGCGTTGTCGCGTCGTCCCGATTACGAGCTCGCTCACGCGACATTCATCACCTCGTCTGTGGTGGATCTCATACGCCAGGCGTATGAGAAAGACCCACGGTGTACGGAGCTTATCGGCGCGTTGGGTGAAAGGGAACTTGGCTCGTCTGATCCAACCCTGTCAAGTCGAGCTAAAGCTCTTTTACACCGTTACAGGTACTGTCACGGTCTGATATTTTATAGCACGAGCGCGGAGGACACTCCGCGGGTGGTAGTTCCTCATAATGAGTAACTGAAGTATAGACTCCTCTTTGAGGCGCATGACGCCCCTACCTGGAGTCATTTGGGTCGGGATAAGACCTACAGCGCTTTAAGCGCTTTGTATTGGTGGCCCAAAATGTACAAGTGGGTCGGTGCATATATTCGCACCTGTGAGACGTGTCAGAGGGTCAAACCCTCTGCAGATTCAGCTGCGCCTTTGCGAGCTTATCGGTTCCAACGGAGTGTTGGAAATCCATTAGTATGGATTTTATCTTCGGTTTTCCGAAGGATAAGGCCGGGAACACCAACATATTGGTCTTTGTAGACCGTTTGAGCAATATGGCTTACCTGGCGGCGGTGCCAGATTCCATAGATGGACAAGGAACAGCGAAAGTGTTCCTAGACCGTGTCTTTCGACAGCATGGTCTACCTGATTCCGTTGTGTCGGATCGGGATCCCCGTTTTACGGGACAGTTCTGGGGAGCGTTGTTTAAGGTGCTAGGCACGAAGCTCCTCATGTCCACTGCGGATCATCCGCAGACGAACGGACAAACGGAACGCGTTAATTGCGTTGTAGAAGATATTGTCCGGAGTTTATGTCCGGATTATCCAAAGTGTTGGAGTGAGATTCTTCCTATGGCCGAATTTGCTATAAAAAATTCGGTCCATGCATATACGGGGCTTACCCTGTTTTACGTGAACGGATTAGTGAATCCGAGGGTCCCGTTAACGCCACGTGTGTGTAGCCCAGGGCTTGAGGGGGGAGGATTCCCTGATTTCAGCCCTGTATCTGTGCGCAAGCACATCAATAAGTTCTTATCGACGCGCCTTAGTGTCTTACGACACGTCTGCGATACCATGGCGGAAAGCCAAGACAAGTAGAAGGAGCAGGCTGACCGCAAGGGGAGGCGTAACGAAAAGGTGTACAAAGTAGGAGAAAGTGTTTTATTAAACGCTAAAAACCTCCTACACATGAAGTTTCGAATGTGTTAAGGAACAAACTGCGCCCCAGGTTTGTGGGGCCTTTCAAGGTGCTAGCCCGAAAGGTTTTGGCGTACACCTTGAATATTCCGAAGGAGATGTCTACGCATCCAACCTTCTATGTGGGTATGCTTAAGCCATACCTGAACCCGGAGGCGGTTCCCCTCTTGGAGGGGGGTTGAAAAGGCAGGTAACGTAAGAGCCGTAAGACACGGCACGGCGGAGGAAGTCCGACAGGGCAAAAATGCGACCACGAAGCTCCGCAACGGTCTTCTCGAGAGAGTCAAGCCGCCTCTCGAAGCGATCAGTGGCACCCCGCTCACTGCGGAGTCCCTCGTGGACATCATGGATGCGATGGATGTGTCGATCACAGCGCTCGCGAATCTCACGTCGCAATCGCGCGACCTCCTCCTCCAATTCTTGAAACGGAGGGCACTCCACATTATCATGTGGAGCGTTTGATGGCGCGACTCCATCATCGGGGTGAAAACCAATATCTGGTGAAGTGAAAAGGTTATCCACATTCACAGAGTTCGTGGGAGTCCGAGACTCCCCTGCGGCAGGATTGCCGTGACGTCGTTGACGCTTTCGAGCGGGAGAATCCCGCTGCGAGTCAACGATCAAAGGGGAGCGAGAAGCCCCTTCACTCCCAGTAGATGGGAGTTCGCCTGAGGAAGATGTGGCGCTCGCACTGTTCTCCGGCACCGCGTTGGTAGTAGGAACGCTGGCATAGCGTGTGCAATAGGGTGCACGTAATTGCCTCATCGCTTTGGCTCGGGCAAACGCCATGCGCAACGCCCTCTCCACCCGAACCTCACCTTCGGAAAAGCTGTCGTGCAGCTCAGTAAAGCTAGGTAGGAGCTTCTCCCTTTCACCCTAGCGCGGAATTCCTCTTCTGCATCTTCGGCACTCTCTCCGGGAAAGAGAACGATAGGAACCTCGCGGAGGTTCTCAACAGGGGCACCCTTTGCCTTCCTGTCGAGGCGCTCTCGGTATGAGACGCCAGTGAACTGCTTCTGCGTGAGAAGTTGTTCCCGGAGTTTCTCCCGGCGTTCGCATTGATAAGGCTGTTCAGCCGCAGGGCCAGGAGTATAGAATGCTAAGCCATTCCTTACCATAGCCCTACCCACTCTGGGAGGCCACGGGGACCCTCAAAATTATATGCCGCCCTTGGCGGGCTTTTGGGGGCGCGTAAATCAGCCCTTCGTGCCTGTGCGGCAAGTTGGCCTTCTTGAGCCGCATCCAACTCATTGGTGATGATAGCCTTCGGCGATCCGGATGTATCATCCGACATTGGTAGGGGTGGCGCACTAGATAGTGCATTTTCCTCACGTGTGGGGATGGATTGGGTTCCCGGCATCTCCGTTCGGCGTTGTCGGAGTGGTCAGCCATTTCGGGGATATCCCCAAGGGCATCCAACTCCGAGTAATCGGAATATTCTACCTCCTCTTCTTGAGGAGAATCCTCATCACCACTAAAGGTGCTCATGTTTATCCAGAAGTTCTGGCAGTTGGAGTTCTCCAACTATAATTGATTTATTGCGTAAGCAACAGTCTTGATGGGGGAGGATGCAACAGGTTTACATTCTGGTTATTTAGTTATGTAAGTACACTACGGTTGGGTCAGTATTGACCGGTCCGAAAGGTTTGGACCTATTGGTTATATTAACCAATCAGGTCAGGAGCCCTTGGTGGAGGCGTGGCAGCCTGCCACGTGTTGGTACACAGGTGTGTACATTACATTTTGGCTAGGTCCGAATGGAGTAAGTTCTACTTAGTATTACATATAGTTTACATTAGCTTAATTAATTTAGGCTAATTACATATTAAATATATGTTCAGTTTACAAATAACACTAAGACTGCTAGGCGCACGACCTCGACCAGTCGCGCGCGCAGTGAGTGTAGTAGTGTAAGGGAGAACCGTCCCTTTCCTACTTCCCCTTTCTAAGGGAAGCCTTGTTTCAAGGCGTTAGTTAACTCTAACTGGTGAAATTTTGGCCCCGAGTAAGAGAGAAATGTCCTAATAAGCCCTTTTATAAGGGCGTATCGGCTAAGTAGCGGCATATCGCACTTTTAGGAAAATCTTCCTCTGTGCGCTAGCAGCACCGTGCGTATACGCACCTGCTACATTCAGTACCACCTTAGTGAAATTATTGAAGGCATGTAGCACAACCCACCTGTGGATTATCAATTAGTAGCTGGCAAGATTCGATCACAATTTCGCTCATGTACATACCAATAACGTGGTTGAGCACACGCAGGGCCCTTTTCAGACAAGTAGCGATTGAATCGTTCGCGATGTGCAACTAGCCAAGCTGTCGATCGTTTCATGTTGGCCCATCTGGTCAAGGATAGATTCGTACATGTAGAGTTCATCTCGCTAATGAGATTCTGTTGACGTCTCAAATATCCAATAAGGCCAGTCAATTTCTCCATAAAATCACCGTCAAGCGTCTTCTTGTACTCAGCCTGGAAAACGAGATCAATTTGATGCAATAGAAACCAAATACGAAAGATGTCATGTCCTTCAGACGCATTCTGGAATCTGGTTGCGACACCATTAATGCGTCATTTCATGGTATTCTCTCCATCTGTGCTTATGCCCAAGAACATCTTGCGCAACTCAAGACACACCACATCCTAGGCCGTTGTGCTAGTGTTGAACAGGTTCGCTGCAGTCTTGCTCGCACGCAAGGGAATAGCAAGTAGATGAACATTGTAGAGTTGGTTAGAATAGTAGAAGCGGACGCGTAGGTCAAGATATTTTGTTCCCGAACTGTTACCACAGTCACGTCCGAGGGATAACACCCAGATTCGATCATAGCAGTCAGACAATCGTTGCAGGTTCACCGCGACGACGACGCGAACAAACTGCGACACCCTCCCGTGAGAAATTCCAGAGAGGAAACCCATTCCGGCTTCATCCTTACTCAACAAAAAAGACGCGATGTCATTCTAAACGATGCCCACAGGATACAAAAGCCCAGAGCAAGACGGAATTGATTGGGGTAGTTGATCATAACAGAATATGCACACTTCGCGTGGGCGTCATTGGGATCAATTTTTTTTCAGTAATTTGAAGAGTCCGAGAGCGCGATCGCGAGATAGAGCAACATCTTCGTCATCTGGGTCAAACATCAGATCGCCGACGATGACATCAACAATGCGTCGATCAATAAGGAAGTCAAAAGATTCGTCAGCTTCAAAATGGTGGATAAGTGTATTATGGAGATTCTGGCGGTTACAAAAATACGATTCCTTCTCGTCCTTGGAACACTGCTGGTACTCATCCCATTCAACAGTGTGTGGCCTTCTAAATGCTGCTTGTATTACTCGACCCGAAACTTGTTGAAATTCTTGACGTTAGCAGTTCGCTTTCGTTTCTCCCCAACGTTCTCCTCTCGGCCGGCATGCGAGCAAAACTCGCATCGAACTGAGACAACTTGTTCAGTATGGGATTGCGTGCCGTTACCTTTAGCCCATCTTCAATGCAGTGCTGGTTGTTGAATGCTGGGGCCTTCTTTTTGGGTGCCATGTCCGGATTATATAAGAAAAACGGTATTAGAAAACGTTCTCAAGCTCGTTCTCTTTACTTTGCTGACTTAAATACATATAAGGCCTTATTGTCCTTATTTAGTGCCCATTCTGAAAATTATTTAGTGATATTTAGTGTCCTCGTATACCGGACACTAAAAAAACATGCCTGGTTATGAGCCCAAACGCTCCCTCCTGCATTAATAACGACATTTTGACTGACGTCAATTACTTTATGTGCTAATTCTCGGCTCGGATGGCTCTAGCAAGGAAGGGTCTTGTGGACCACATCGATTTGACACCTGAGAAGGCGGTGGAGCATTTGGAAAATGCTGAGTGGAGATCCACTGATGGCAAGGCGTTGGGTGGCATTGCGAAGATGCTCAGCCCTCCCATATCAGTCGATGATTCGTAATGCTACATGTGCAGTGGAAGCATGGACTATGCTACGGGAGTTTCACGCGAAGTGTGGTGAAGTGAAAGCTATATTTACAGCATATAGGAGATGATCTGTGGTAGTTACCAATTCTTGGTATATTTTTATCTCGCCAAACTCTACACATTAGCACGATGACACTTTTTACGCTGGTGATTTCTTCAAATCACTGAATATTAGTGTCAAATATTGTGTCATGCCTTCAATAGGTGAACAATATGAACACTTAGTGTATCATGATGTTAGTAGTGCGATGATTCTATCTTCTAGCAAGATGCTTCTATCCATCACTAGCACCAAGTGATGCTTCTTGCGTTTTCACAATGTCTTGGCAAAGTTGTTTTGGCTCTAGCATCATGGCAGTGATGCTAACGCTAAGTTGAGCATCTTCAACCCCATAAATGTGCAGCAACTAGGTTCGCTAGGTCACATGAGGTAACAAGGTAACAGACTGGGAAAACAAACCATCAGCAACACCACAGAAAGCCAAGACATAGGCACAACTTACCAGCACAACGGTGGATGCATTCATGGCAGCAAATCCAATGAAAATTCATGCGCCCTAGGCTTCATAATTCAAAACCAAAGGGCGCTAGGGCACACGAGATAACAGAGTAACCAGACTATGGAAACAAACCATCAGCAACACCACATAAAGACAAGACATAGGCACAACTTACTAGCACAACGGCGGATTCATACAGAGCGGCAGAGCCAAAGAAAAGACATGCGCCCTCGGCTGCTCAAGTTGATCGGCTTGATGTTCCTGGGTGTTCTCAAGTGGTTAAGTTCTTAATTATGGATGAGAAATTTCGACCAATCAACATCGACCTGCGACGGCCAGATCGCGACGGCCAGATCGCGAGGCAAATCTGATTAATCAAGTTACAGAGGGTTGCGGCGGCCAGATCGCGAGACAAATCTGATCAATCAAGTTACAGAGGGTTGCGACGGTCCCAGAGTCCAGTATTAAAGTCAGAGCTGAAGTAACCAAGAAGTAGTGGGTGAGAAAAGTGATTGACTTTGATGTAAGATCTGGTAACACTTAATAGAACCAAATTTCCCCTGAAATACACAGATCTCTGGCGGCCCTTGAAAACCTTCTTTATCGATCCAATACAAAAACCAAGTGTAATACAAGGAGGTCGTTGAGTGAACGCCCTAGCAAGTAGAGCAGCAGCCGTTTGAAGCGCGCTAGTGTTGGGGGCATCCCGAACCGCCTTTGGAAGTGTGTCCCTCGTGTGTTCGATTGATTTGTTGGTTCGGGCGGAAGTATTAAGTACCCGGGAAGTAAAGCAAGGAGGACTAGCTTATTACCTCTTTGTGTTGTTGATAAAGTGGATTTATTACAATTTTCAACTACTTCACGACAGAAGTGTAGTTTACACAACAGTGTTCAACTACGTAGACAACTCCATGAGATTGTGATGGCCCCTGGTGATAACATTATGGATCATCTTTTAAAGTTCGATGATATATGCATGCGTTTGGCGGCGGTTGGTGATGATGTGACAGATGATGAGCGGTTGGTTGTTTTGCTCGTAAGTCTCACCCCCGATTATGATGCCATTGCGAATATTATTGAGGCTCGGGGTAATATGGATTTGTATGAGGCCAAGGAGATGTTGAAGCGTGAATATGAGACCATCCACGAGCGTGAGCGACAAGAAATGGCGTTCAAGTCCTCATTGATGCGTAAACAAGGACGAAGTAGACATGGTGGTGATGGGCACAAACACGGCAAAGGTGGTCGTGGTAGTAACTGCAACAAGCGACAAGACTATAGTCAAGGTAAATTCCAAGGTCGATGCTTTGATGAGATTGGCCTCAAGAGATACCAGTGTCCAAAGCGAAAGGGTGGTATCAAGATGCCCGGGAGACGTTTGTAGTTTCGGTCTCAGTTGACCGAGATGACATGAATATGTGGTTGCTGGATAGTGGATCCAGCTCACATATGTCATTTGAACGTGATGATTTCGTTGAGTTTCGTACTGTTGAGGATGGTCTCAATGTGTTGGTCGCGAATGGTGGGAGGCTCCCAGTATGTGGTGTCGAATCAGAAAAAATGTTATCTATCGAGTATATATCCGTGATGTTTTGTACATTACAGGGCTAGATAAAATATTGCTATCGGTGTCAGCATTAGAAGCCAAGGGTGCTGAATCACGATTTACCGGTGTAGAATGTTCACTATGATTCAATGGGAAGAATATTGTAAGAGGCCTGCCTATGGGAAAATTGTATGTGCTTAACATGGTTAGCGGACAACATCCAATAATGAGTGAAGTTAACGTTGTTACTGTATCGGAAGAATGGGAACTGTGGCATGCACGACTCGGTCTTGTGGGAGGTGACCGAGTCTCTCGAACGAGTGAGGTTGTAGATGGTGTTACTCGTTTGAAAAGGGTAGCTGATTCTAATGTTCCATATGGAGGTTGTAAGTGTGGTAAAATGACGGTAGAGAAGTATACGAGGAGTTCGAAGAGTGTGGTCAAGACCGATGGAATGCTTGAGATTATTCATGCCGATTTGTTGGGTCCCATCAACGTGCAGTACAAGAATGGTGCGCGATTTATTTTGGTGTTTGTGGATGATTGGTCCAGATATTTGCACGTATATCTGCTCAAGGCTAAGACTGAGGTGGCCTTCAAGTTGATCGAGTTTACCAAGATGATGGAACGACAGACGGGCAAACGTCTTAAGTGCGTGAGGACGGATAAAGGAAGCGAATTCTGCAACAAGAAATTTGATGGCCTCTGTTTGCATCATCGTATCCTTCAACAGACTAGTGCTCCCTATTCCCCTCATCAAAATGGCACTGCAAAACGCGCATATCGGTTTATTGCCGAGATGGCACGTGCGATGATATATTATCAACACCTGGATCGTGAATGGTGGGTGAAGCTAGAATGACAGCCGTCTACACGATTAACCGGCTATCCAATTCAGCACGTGATTACACAACTCCGTATGAATTAGTGTGGAACGCCAAGCCATTGGTGTCACACATCCGTGTGTTTGGATCTCGTGGATTCGTGTACGTCGACTCATCCAAACGCAGTAAATTTGATCCCAAAGCACATCGGTGCATTTTCCTTGGATACGCTGAAAAATCGAAGGCGTACCATGTGTATGACATTGATGATCAATGTGTGATGATATCTCGAACGATTTCTCTTAACGAACGCCCCCCCCGTGAAATACGTTCCAGCACCGATAAATCAGTCTTTACAGTATACATGGTCGGCATTGGATGATGATTTCGATCTTACACCTACTCCGAAAGTAAAATCGAACCAAGATGACCAAGATCAGGTGATGTAATCACCACCACCAACACATTGCAGTGATCAGGCAAGACCCATGGATATATTAGTCCGGACGATGCTCCAACTATTGCTGTTGATAATCAAAGGATGCTTCCACCTCCTGTCAATAACTCACAAGATAATAATGATACACGTCTTCAAGATCGTGCTCAGGTTCGTACTGACCAAAGGGGAGAGAATTGTATCGTGTTTCGTGGTCAGTACGCAATAAGAAATATTGATCGTCCTTGATCTATTCAAAAGCATCAATTGATCTTCTTCTTCCTCCTCCAAGTGAAAATAGTATTGTCCAATGATACTACAATGACTGGTGATGGTGTTGAAGATGACGACGATTCAGAAGAACCTGACCCAAAGCGAATGCGGCTCACTGAAGGATATGATATAGCACTGGGAGTGATGGACATCCCTCGCACCTATAACGAAGCGATGGCATCACCCCGAGCCTAAAAGTGGAAAGAGGCAATCCGTCATGAGCTAAGGTCGCACTTCCGAAACCACACTTGGGATTCAATTCGACGTCCGGATGGTGTTTGAGTTATTGAGTGCAATGGGTGTTAAGCTTCAAGTATGATGCTGTTGGTAACATTCAACGGTACAAGGCGCTATTGGTTGCTCAAGGATTTTGACAGAATTATGGTGTTGATTTTTTGGGAGACGTACTCATCATTCTCAAGTCTCAACTCGGTTCGTGCGTTTCTCGCGCTGTGTTGTTCGCGTGGTTATGTGATCCGGCAACTCGATGTATAGAATGCTTTCTTAAACGGTAATCTGAAGCAGGATGTGCACATTTGTCCACCAGATGGTAGGATGGTATGTGTTGCAAACTACGACGCAGTATCTACAGGTTAAAACAAGCAGCATCTGTATGGAATGGAACAATCAAGGCTGTACTGAAGCAAATGGGTTTCAGGCACTGCTGCTCTGACCCATGTGTGTTCATACGTTGTGACAATGATGATTCGGTGTAGCTCGTTCTATATGTAGACGACCTTCTAATTGGATGCGCTGACGATGCTACAGCTGATGATATCAAGGCCCATTTGTCGGAGCGCTTCAAACTGAAGGATCTAGGTCTCGAGCGGCTTGTCCTTGTAATTGAGATCCCGTATGACCGACCCAAATCCAGGTTACACATTTGTCAATCGCAATTCATCCTACGGCTCATTGAAAAGTTTGGATAGGAATCGGCTTCCCATCTCGCAGCCCAAATGTATTTGGTCAGATACTTGAGGAACTGAAGGACGTTGATGTGGTTGAAATGAAGCGCTACCGTGAGCTAATTGGTTAGATGCTATACATCGCAAATGGGACGCGGCCAGGTATATATGTGTCAATATGTGAGTTATCGCAGCCTTTGGAGTCGCCGAAACCTGCTCATATAAAGGCAGCGATCCTACGTTATCTTGGTGGTACAAGTAAGCTTGGTTTATGTACTCTCGCAATGATGCAACCATGATTAATACAGTCGTTTACGTTGATGCTAACTGGGGCGCCGATGTTATTACCCGCCGATCTACGTCTGGTGTTTTGGTTCTATTATGTGGTGCATCGGTAATCTACAAATCAAAGAGACAGCGTTCGGTTGCATTGTCATCTGCATAAGTTGAATATGTAGTTTTATCCATTGCTGCTCAAGAGAATCTATGGCTACGTCACTTACTCATGGATCTCAGTGTTGGTTGCTTGCCATCTACGATGATTAAAGTGGACAATCAACCGGCAATTACGATAGAAGAGGATTCCGGTTTTCAATCATGGACGAAGCATATTGACTGGCGCTATCATTTTGTTCGTGATGCAGTGGCGTCTGGTGAAATTGAGATCAAGTATATTCCAAGCGATGGACAACTTGCTGGTTACATGACGAAGCTATGTACCAACACGTGGAAGCCTGACACACCACCACCTAAGGGCTCATTCCCTCATTGGTTAAAATAACCAAAGGTTCGAAACCTTTCAAATCGGTCAATACTGACCTCAACCGTAGTGTACTCATGTACACCAACACTAAATGTAACTCTAATGTAACCCCGTTACAAAGACCCACAATGTACGGCGCTTATCAGCGCTTTGGGTGGAAAGGGACTTGGCTCGTCTGATCCTACCATTTCTAGTCGAGCTAGAGCTCGGTTACACCGTTACAGGTACTGTGACGTTTTGCTATATTATAGCACGAGCGCGGAGGACACTCCGCGGGTGGTTGTTCCTCATGATGAGAAACTGAAGTATAGACTCCTCTTTGAGGAGCATGACGCCCCTACCTGGAGTCATTTGGGTCGGGATAAGACCTACAGCGCTTTAAGCGCTTTGTATTGGTGGCCCAACATGTATAAGTGGGTCGGTGCGTATATACGCACCTGTGAGACGTGTCAGAGGGTTAAACCCTCTGCAAGTTCAGCTGCGCCTTTGGCGAGCTTATCGGTTCCAACGGAGGGTTGGAAATCCATTAGTATGGATTTTATCTTCGGTTTTCCGAAGGATAAGGCCGGGAACACCAACATATTGGTCTTTGTAGACCGTTTGAGCAATATGGCTTACCTGGCGGCGGTGCCAGATTCCATAGATGGACAAGGAACAGCGAAAGTGTTCCTAGACCGTGTCTTTCGACAGCATGGTCTACCTGATTCCGTTGTGTCGGATCGGGATCCCCGTTTTACGAGACAGTTCTGGGGAGCGTTGTTTAAGGTGCTAGGCACGAAGCTCCTCATGTCCACTGCGGATCATCCGCAGACGAACGGACAAACGGAACGCGTTAATTGCGTTGTAGAAGATATTGTCCGGAGTTTATGTCCGGATTATCCAAAGTGTTGGAGTGAGATTCTTCCTATGGCCGAATTTGCTATAAAAAATTCGGTCCATGCATCTACGGGGTTTACCCCGTTTTACGTGAACGGATTAGTGAATCCGAGGGTTCCGTTGACGCCACGTGTGTGTGTGGCCCAGGGCTTGAGGGGGGAGGATTCCCCGATGTCAGCCCTGTATCTGTGCGAAACACATCGATAAGTTTTATCGACGCGCCTTAGTGTCTTACGACACGTTTGCGATTCCATGGCGAAAAGCCAAGATAGGCAAAAGGAACAGGCCGACCGCAAGGATCGGTGTAACAAAAAGGCGTATAAAGTAGGAGAAAGTGTTTATTAAACGCTAAAAAAATTCCTACGCATGCAGTTTCGAATGTGTTAAGGAACAAACTACGCCCCAGGTTTGTGGTGCCTTTCAAGGTGCTATCCCGAAAGGGCTTGGCGTACACCTTGGATATTCCGAAGGCGATGTCTACGCATCCAACCTTCTATGTGGGTATGCTTAAGCCATACCAGGAACCGGAGGCGGGTCCCCTCTTGGAGGGGGTTGGAAAGGCGAGTAGCCATAAAAGCCGTAAGGAGCGGCAGGTCGGAATAACTCCGACAGGGTCGAAATGCAACCCCTCAACTCCGCAAAGGTTGAATCGAGAGAGGCAAGCCTCCTCTAGGTGTGGTTAGTCGCACTCTCCTCATAGCGGAGGCCCTCCTGGACATCACGAATGCGATGGCTGTGTCGATCAAAGCGCTCGTGAATCTCACGTCGCAACTGCGCGACCTCCTCCTCCAATTCTTGAAACGGAGGGCACTCCACATTATCATGTGGAGCGTTTGATGGCGCGACTCCATCATCGGGGTGAAAACCAATATCTGGTGAAGTGAAAAGGTTATCCACATTCACAGAGTTCGTGGGAGTCCGAGACTCCCCTGCGGCAGGATTGCCGTGACGTCGTTGACGCTTTCGAGCGGGAGAATCCCGCTGCGAGTCAACGATCAAAGGGGAGCGAGAAGCCCCTTCACTCCCAGTAGATGGGAGTTCGCCTGAGGCAGATGTGGCGCTCGCACTGTTCTCCGGCACCGCGTTGGTAGTAGGAACGCTGGCATAACGTGTGCAATAGGGGGCACGTAATTGCCTCATCGCTTTGGCTCGGGCAAACGCCATGCGCAACGCCCTCTCCACCCGAACCTCACCTTCGGAAAAGCTGTCGTGCAGCTCAGTAAAGCTAGGTAGGAGCTTCTCCCTTTCACCCTAGCGCGGAATTACTCTTCTGCATCTTCGGCACTCTCTCCGGGAAAGAGAACGATAGGAACCTCGTGGAGGTTCTCAACAGGGGCACCCTGTGCCTGTCTGTCAAGGCGCTCTCGTTATGAGACGCTAGTGAACTGCTTCTGCGTGAGCAGTTGTTCCCGGATTTTCTCCCGGCGTTCGCATTGATACGGCTGATTATCCGCAGGACTTGGAGTATAGAATGTTAAACCCATTCTTTATCATATTCCTAGCCCACTTTGGGAGGTCACGAGGACCTTCAAACTTATATGCGCCCGTGGCGGACGTTTGGGGGCGCGCTACGCAGCCCTTCGTGCCTGTGCGGCAAGTTGGGCTTCTTGAGCCGCATCTAACTCATTGGTGATGATCGACTTCGGCGATCCGGATGTATCATCCGATATTGGAAGAGGTGGCGCACTAGATAGTGCATTTTCCCCACGTGTGGGGAGCGGATTGGGTTCCCGACATCGCCGTTCGGCGATGTCGGAGTGGTCAGCCATTGGGGAGATATACCCAAGGGCATCCACCTCCGAGTAATCGGAATAGTCAACCTCCTCTTCTTGAGGAGAACTCTCAGCACCACTAAAGGTGCCCATGGTTATCCAGAAGTTCTGGCAGTTGGTGTTCTCCAACTATAATTGATTTATTGCGTAAGCAATAGTCATGATGGGGGAGGATGCAACAGGTTTACATTCTGGTTATTTAGTTATGTAAGTACACTACGGTTGGGTCAGTATTGACCGGTCCGAAAGGTTTGGACCTATTGGTTATTTTAACCAATCAGGTCAGGAGCCCTTGGTGGAGGCGTGGCAGCCTGCCACGTGTTAGTACACAGGTGGTGTACATTACATTTTGGCTAGGTCCGAATGGAGTAAGTTCTACTTAGTATTACATATTGTTTACATAAGTTTAATTAATTTAGGCTAATTACATATTAAATATATGTTCAGTTTACAAATAACACTAAGCCTGCTAGGCACACGACCTCGACCGGTCGCGCGCGCAGTGAGTGTAGTAGTGTAAGGGAACACCGTCATTTACCTACTTCCCATTTCTAAGGGAAGCCTTGTTTCAAGGCGTTAGTTAACTCTAACTGGTAAACCAAGGGAAATCTTGACCCCGAGTAGGAGAAAACTCTCCTACTAAGCCCTTTAACAAGGGAGTATCGGCTAAGTAGCGGCACATCGCCTCTTAAGGAAAGTATTCCTCTGTGCGCTAGCCGCACCGTGCGTGTACGCACCGGATACAGAAATTGTTTCATCAATTGATCAGTCTATAGAAGACGCCGTAACCTCGGTGATTACTCTCGCGCGTGTCTGACGGCTTGTCCATGAGAGCGTAGGCCGTTGGACCGACCAAGCACTGGAGATCGATTTTTTTCGCACTGGCGCCCATGTTTCACGGCCCAGGTCAGCAATTCCGCGCGCCCTACAGCTTTCCACAGCCCTTCCGACAGCGGCACCAGCAGACTCTCGACACACAGCGTCGATGTCTTGTCGCTATCACGCACCCACTGATGTAGCGCGTGAAGTGCCGCGGCTTGCATGGCCTTCTTGTTGTCGGCCACGCCAGCAATTAAACTCGGTACGAGCAGCTTCGACATCTTGGCAATCTCGGGGCACACTGCGTCCCAAACGCCTCGGCCCGATGCATACATTGGCTCATGGTCTCTAGCACTTGATCTGAGACAAAATGTAATGGGGTGCCATTACATAATTGATATTCAAGTTAGAATATCACAGTTTAATTTCAGACGCGTTGTCTGAAATTTAAATAATAGATTATAAGTTATTATAATCTACGCAGGAAAAGTCGATTCGGTATAAATACCGAATCTTGCAGGTTAACTAATAGTACAGTTAGTTGAATACTTGATATTATTATATTAATTAGGTAGATACTATACTATTAGCCTCTAAACCACCCATTAAGTAAACACTCTTAATTTTGCGTTCTTAGACCTAAGTAAATATTTATATTTACTTCTAGTATAGGATTAGTTGTTATCAACTAATCCTGCCCTAATTGTATTGCGCGCTTCCTCGCAATTACAGTGTAATCCTGTAACAGGATCAGTCCTGTTACACCTGGTAGCACTTTGTGGTCCGTCTTAACGACCACAGTTCCGTTCCGCTAGTCAACTAGCGGAGCGAAGATTAAGAGCCGCTCGGTATCATGTCGCGAGACATGACGCCTGCAGAGCGAGAGAGAACGCTGGAAGTGGTGAATAAACACTTCCCGCACTTCTCGTCGCGTAGTAAAGCCGCGACGGTGGAAATGGTTCGGTATATGGGGACCGACATCATAGCTTCCTCCTGGGTAAGTCCCCGGAGGAAGTGATACAGGTGGTGAATCGCTTTAGGCGAAGCCACCTAGAAAAGCCAGCACGGTCTGCGCAAGAGGCAGCGCGGACCGCACCTGCACCTGCAACGCATAGCGTTGAAGTGGTAAAGGCACGAGTACCGCCCTTTACCGGCGAAGGGGGCGAGCCCCTTCGTAGATGGTTCGCATAGGTGGAAGATGCCATCTCTGCGCAAAATATTGTTGACGAACGTCAACAGGCGTACTTCGCCACAACATGTCTGGGCGGAAGAGCCAGGGCATGGGCGATGAGTTGCAGAGCCACTGATGACTCTGCGTTCCTTACTTATAAGGAATTAAAAGCTGAGCTAAAGCTCAACTTTGAAGCTCCAGAAATGAGGCTAAGTAGTCGGCAGGAGTTCATGGAACTCCGGCAAGGTAATCTTGGCCTTCAAGCTGACGCTCCGAAGACGCAATATTTGCTGTCAAATATTGTGTATGAGCCGGTGCCCCCTGCTATGCAGGTCACTGGCTTCATGAAGGGACTCAATGATGGTCCCGTCAAACAGAGTCTCTACCGGCACCCGCCAGAGACTCTAAGGGATGCCATTGATATGAGCATCCGTGAGGAGTTCAGCATGAGATCAGCGTCATCGCATGCTAGGTACAGACGAAGGGCTCAACAGCTCTTCGCTTTTGACATGCCGCAACGGCATGTCAACATCAGCAGTCAGGCAGACGAAGCTCACACTTCGTCTCAAGAAACAGCCACCCGCGCCAGAGCATGGGCGGTGGAGGTCCAGAGCTGATGGACCTACCGGTTGCGGTTGCTTCGAACACGAAGCAACCGAAATTTAAGAAGAATATTCGCTGCAATAGATGCGCGAAAATGGGGCATTTTGCCCATGAGTGTATGGCACCGCGTCCGGTGCCACGCAGTCAGCGGACGGAACCGTCCGCTGCACGGCGAAACCAACAGGGACATCACCCTGTTGGTGCAAAAAACGTAGAACACCAGTAGGGCGGGGCGCCCTACTGGGAATGTTATCCCACATGCCGACATAGGGCATGTGAGGGTAATAGCCCCAGACGGGACTATGTCCTGTCAAAAGGTGCAGGGTGATGGTAAGCCTCTTATCACCCTGGAGGTTAAGCTGCACGGGAGCGATGTCCCCATGCGAGCTTTGTTTGACACAGGAGCGTCCAACAATTTCGTTAGAACTCAGAGTCTAACGCTGTTGAGCTTCGTGGAGGTAGAAACCCCACGAAGTATGTTGTCAGTCCTGTTAGCAACAGGTGCAACCGTGACTATTCCAAAGCGTGTGATTAAAACACGCTTCGAGTTGAATGAACTGCCATTCGAGGATGAATTCATCGTCCTCGATTTAGATGAAAAGTTCGATGTGATACTTGGAATCCCATGGATGTCCAAGTTTAGACCTTCGATCGACTGGGTTAACCTATCGATAGACTGCGGCGGACGCACAGGATATGATCACCCTGTGTGTAATCCGGCTGTATCAGAATATACAACCGCAGCGTCAGACAGTTTGGTGGATAGCGATGGCACCACTAGGTCTGTTCTGACACGATCAGCGGAAGGTACCTCCGCTGGTGAGAGTCCAGAGGGCCTACCACACGCAGCAGAAGAATCGTTGCGTGTTGGAGAGAAACATTCCACGGGTGATAAAGACCACCGTGTCGCAGAAAGGCGGCCGATCAGACGAGCACATGTGATCGCCAAAACTCCATGGTAGGCAGTGGCCACCATGAGGATGAGTATTCGCACACGGTGAATCGTAATCACCGTGTAGCAGTCAATCAGACGAGTGCGTCTGATTGCATGGACAGTTCCGTCGAGACGATCAACGTCTTGACGCAAACGGAGACCGGATTAGCTACCCAGTCTCTGTTGATGGAACACCCTCCGAAAGAAGGTTCGGAGGTGATGGCTCCTACAGCGCTAAGCTGGAAGAAGTTTATGAGAAACTTGCACGATGATCAGATCGAACATATCTGTATTATCGTAGCAACAGATGATGTAGTGGATATTCGTGAACGAATATCCACATTACAAGTGGAAAACATTGGGAAAGAGGTTCCCAATGATCAAAGCAGAGTTCAGCGCTTTGAAGCGCAGAGCTGGAAGTCTCTTAAAGCGAACTCCCCGTTTTATGAGGTACTTCGGGAATACGCTGACGTATTCCCAGAAGAAGTACCTAGCGAGCTCCCTAAGGATAAGGGAACTCTTCATGAGATTGACCTCGTGCCAGGCACGAAGTACTGTGTCACGCGGCAATGGCCGTTGCCGCGTGATCAATTGAAAACGATCGACGAGTTTTTCGAAGCTCGTCGTAAAGCAGGCCAAGTGCGGGAGTCTATCTCACCGCACTCTACCCCCACCTTTTGTGTGAAAAAGTCCACAGGTGGGTGGAGAATCGTTTACGATTACAACAAGCTGAACGCAGCGACGGTACCGGCGCAGACGCCGATACCGCGAAAAGATGTCATCATAGATGGCATGTGCGCGAGCACCATCGTTAGTGCTCTCGATCTATGAGATGGAATTTATCAAATCCTAATGCGTGCGAAGGATATCCCTATCACGGCGGTAAGCACCCCAAGCGGCATGCTTTGGTAGTGGCTTGTTATGCCGCAGGGGCTTCAAAATTCCCCTGCTACGTTTAACAGATGCGTAACGCATCTATTACGCCCGGTGCGAGAATTCGCACCGAGTTATTTCGATGACGTGTTCATCCATAGTAAGGGTGAACACGATAAGAGCGATGTAGATGTCCATAAGGAACATCTACGTCGAGTGTTAGATCTTATGTGTAAACAAAAGCCCTATGCAAATCTAAAGAAGTGCACCTTTGGTGCACCTGAGATACCCGTTCTTGGATGTTTTGTGGGCGAGAACGGGGTGCGTCCTGATCCAGAAAAGATCAGGGTGATCGTTGAATGGCCTACGCCAAAACAACGTTAAGGAACTTAGAAAGTTCCTTGGGTTGGCAACATATTTGCACAAGTATTCGTGCAACTATGCTGGGTTAATACGACCTCTTTCTCAATTACTTAAGAAAGATGTCGAATGGCATTGGGATACCCAATGCCAAGATGCTTTTGTTGAAGTCAAGCAAAGCTTTACCGAAGCGCCTGTCTTGGACATAGCCGATAACGAGCGTCCGTTCCACGTCGTTTTCGACGCGATCGATTTCGCTATCGGCTGTGCTTTGATGCAGCGTGATCACGATGATCGGATCGCGTAATCTGCTATCAATCGCGTCAGTTGCGCCCAGCCGAGCGCAACTATCCAGTGCATGACAAGAAACTCCTTTCCATGAAGTACGCACTGGCCAAGTTTCGGATCTATCTATTGGGAGATAGACCTGTGGTTTACACGGACCATGCGTCGCTACGCACGGCCGTGAATTCACCACACGTTTCTCAAAGAATGGCTCGATGGCTGTCATTCTTTGCTGAATACAACTTTATGGTTGAATACAAACCCGGAAAGTTGAACGTGATAGCGGATGCGCTATCACGAAGGCCCGGTTACGAGACGAAACCGTCCGTAACCGAAGTTGCCAGTGCAAACGCGATCCGTTGCACTGCTTTGTCGTCGTCAATTATACGACAAGTACGCGAGGCGTACAAAACAGACGAGGAGACACGTCTGTTGATGATTAATTACTTAATCAATCAAGTGAGAAACGCGACGAACTCCCAGAGTTCCTCCGCGCTTGCGTGCATCGATATCGACTGCACGATGTCAGATGATTTACAGCATAGACCAAAAAGATGAAAGTCGCATCGTCGTTCCAAACGACGATGATCTCAAACATCAAATTATGTTTGAGTATCATGATGCACGGATTTCGGGGCATCAAGGTCGAGAGAAGACATACGCTTCTCTCGCACGTGACTTTTACTGGCGAAACCAGTACAAGTGGGTACGGAAATACGTACGCGCTTGCGAGATTTTCCAGCGCGTTAAGCCTGCGCAGTATGCACAGGCTCTGCTGCAATCTCTGCCGGTTCAGACAGAGTGTTGGAAGTCCATTTCAATGGACTTCGTATTCGGTCTTCCACCCGACAATAGTCGGAAGACCGGAATAGTGGTCTTTGTAGACCGTTTCAGTAAGATGGTACATCTTACTGCAGTATCAGCGAACGTAACCGCTGCTCAAACAGCGCGGATATTCGTTGATACGGTATTCCGTTTGCACGGAATGCCGGAAGACATTGTCTCGGATCGAGATCCGAGATTTACAGGACGTTTCTGGCAAGAAACGTCCTCATTGTTGGGAACCCAGTTGAAGATGTCAACTGCGGACCATCCGGAAACGGATGGGCAGACGGAACGGGTTAACCGCGTTCTCGAAGCACATATTGCGATCATACGCACATGCCTTTGAACAGCGGAGTGACTACCTGTCACTCACTGAATTTGCGATTAACAATTCGGTGCATGCTTCAACTAATCATACACCGTTCTACGTGAATGCCTTAAGGCATCCACGAACCCCAGCTTTAATTGGCGGTACGCCAAATCTAAGTGGGGGAGGGACCCGCTCAAATTTTGAGCGAGTCAATGCGCAAGTTGCGACTGCAACTTGTGAACAAAACGATGGCCCTTCTACTGAACGTACAGTAGAAGCGGAAGCAGATTCAATTGAAACTGAAGCTGCACACGATGAATATGTGTCTGCAGCAATGGCTGCAGAAAACGAGGACAATGCACATACTGCTGATAAAGCAGTAGATGAATTCGTATTACAGCGCCAAGCTGTAATACTCTATGTAAAGGATGCACTTGCCTCTGCTTTTGATAAGCAGAAGCAAAATGCAGACAAACAAGGAAGGAAGAAAAAAAAACTCCTTTCTTAAAGGTGAATTAGTATTATTAAGTACTACTAATTTGCCTACACATGCAATAAGCAACTTCCCTACACGGAAGTTGCTTCCTAAGTACATTGGACCTTTCAAGGTCCAAGAGATTCGGGGGAATGCCTATACCTTAGACATTCCCACAGCAATGCGGCTTCACCCAACATTCTATGTTGGGCGGCTCAAGCCGTATCACTCGTCTTCGTCTTACGACGGGACGCAGAACCACGGAAGATGCCGTGCTTCTCCAAGTCTCCCAAGAGAGACTTGTAGTCGGCCTCCAGCCGTTGGTGAGCAGAGCGGAGAGTCGTTACCTCTGCCTTCGACTGCTCAAGATCAGCCGTGCGCCGATCGAGCTATCCCTTATAGCGGGAAAGCTCAATGTACAGAAGATCATTCTTCTGTTGGAGGGCAGTGTGCGCCCCGAGGATGTCGCGGACATTCTCGCGAAGAGACCGATATGTCTTCACACAGTGAGACATATCGCTGCTCAAGGAGGAATAACCCTCCTCGAGCTTGCGGAGCGAAGAACCATGCTCCGCAACAACAACGGCGAGGGAATTCTCAACCTCCGCCGCCCCTGATTGATAATCAGGGGAATAAGCGATATATCCTGGAGCGCTTGCTGTCGAAGCGCTCGGTGCCTTTGAAGAAGGGGCAGCGTACCGAGTACTTGGTACGCTGGCTGGGATATCCCCAAGAGTTCGACTCTTGGGAGCCGATTGAGGTTCTGAGGGTCGACACCCCAGACCTTTTGACTGAGTTTGAGAAGAAGTCTCAAACTCATAATGCGAAGTAGCATCAAAAGTAGGTGTTGATGCATTCAGGGTATCAATTAAACCCTGAATTTCGGCGGGTACGGAAAAACCACCGTACCCCCGCAACTCTTCTGACAGACGAGGAGCGCCCTGCGTACACCGCGGGCAAACGAGGTGAGAAGGGACACCACACTTTAACCATTCTTTGATGCAAGCAAAATGGATGTATTCCATTTTGCCTGTTCGTGAGTGCTTTAAAAAGCGCTCGCGCATTACGTGAACTTTATTCACGTAATCATCTGGGCTTTTGTTGTAGTTGTCAACAAAAGCATTCCAACTCTGATTCAGGGCGTCTTTATCGTCCCTGTTCCTCCTTGACCCTTTCCGGCTTGAATAATATCGAACCTGGAAAAAGAGGTCAATAAAGTACAGACGTCTATCGTCTGTACTTCGATCGAATCGACGTGACTGGATGTCTTCGCAGTCATCCAGCACGTTGATATCGAACAACGCATACTGGCAGTCCCGTTTACGGTGACCGCCACTGTTGGGGGCAATAGCCCAGCCAGGGGTCCAAAACCCCACTCTGTACGGAACATGTGGTTCCGTACGATGATACGCTTTAGAAGAGGCAGGCGCCGCTTCTGTTCGAGCTCTTTTAGCAGGCGGAGCACCGCCTGCTTCAACACCACGCGCCGGGGTTAAATCACCCCGACGTGGAGAAGTACTTGGTCCAGGTGGGGCTCCACGTTCCCGCAACCACCTGTGATGATCATTGTCGCGGTCATAGCTGACCGCGACACCAGAGTCGTCATCGCTGTTAGGCGATGAGCACCTAGCGAGTTTCGACTCGCTAGATCTTTTAGTGGGGACAGCTGAATCCCCATCACTTTGTTCGGAGTCAGAACTCCCGAACATGGCCCTCTTGGCAACACGCCATTCGGAAGTTGCCATCGTGCGAGATGTTGCATTAGCAACATCTCCCTGTTTCTTACCAGATGCCGCCTTAGCAGCATCTGTGGTCGAAGACGGTACGTCTTCCGACCTTTGCGTAGTTGACGCTGCTAATGCAGCTGTGGAGAAGCGTGCCCAAAATTTGGCACACTTCTGGTCAAGTTTTGTCAAGGCATTTGGTCTAATTTCGGATTGGTTTAAACAAGGGGCGCTTTTCAGCCTATCAGACTCAAGAAGTGTCAAGAACGCAAGTTTTGATGAGTCACCCGACTTTGGGTATTTTACATATTTTTGTGGGGGTACATTTAGGGACTATAGGGTAGTAGCATTTTAGTTGTGGTTTTACCTTTTAGGACAGAGGTTGTACCTTTAAGTAAGGAAATCGTTTAGCTTTCGGATAAGTGGCTGAAACCTCTTCTGGTCTTGGTTCACACGAAAGCTAGGGGTCGCCGTTCTTCTCTTTTCGTACACTAGTCGCCTCCGCCCGCCGCGGAGTGTTTGGGGGCAGAGGGTCTAATTATCCCCTCTCGCCCATTATACCCGGTCTGGACGCGCCGCACGCGCACTTTGGCCCACCGGAAGTCCCTCGACGGGAGTACGATTTGGCGATCTTAACACCTCAACTCAAGTACGCTTGGAACGTGCTATTCACTGGATTGGTCTTGGCGTGGAGATATCGTTTGTGGAGTTTCACGAGCATATTGGGTCTTTACGCGGACATATTGGCTTGTTTTAATATTGGTTGGAAACTAGACCGGTTTTGGTCTTATTTCGTATTGGTCAGGGGCTAGACCGGAACGGTCGGTCTACCCTCTATTATTTCGTATTGGTAAGGTCTTGATCGTTTGGACGATCGACCTATTGGAAGTTATCTCTTGGAAGTGTTTTTGGTCTGTTTGTGTCTGGGGTGAAGAGTTCCGCCCCAGAGATACCTACCCAGATCGGTCTTCTATATTCAAGACCGGTTCGATCCAATCTGCGATCCCGATCCACCGAGTGTGTAACTAGCCCATTCCATCGGGTACACAAGGTGAGATGGACACTAAATAATCGGACCAAGTGGGTTCTGATGACGACCGGTCGTCTGCTTGCAGCGGAAGATCGGACCAGATCTCGAGTGGTGGTCCGCGGAGTACCCCCTCCGAAAAATGGAAGGCTGGGCGCGATGGTGGTAGTCAGGTTATCGATGCTAATGTTTTCGATTTCGAACTTGACTCCACCACAATGGTGCGCGTGCCCGGATCACTTGGTGATCGTGGATATCACCGTGCTGATATTCCATCAAAAATTGGATTCGAAGATTTGAATGATTTGAATATGGAGTCGTTCTGGAGAGGACGTAAGGAAAGGCTATCGCCTTACGTTCTCGTTGTTGATAAAGATGGCGATGTCCGATCTGGCCTGGCGGAGGACCAGATCTGGATTAATAAGTTTTTCCTCCCCAAAAGGCTCCCACCGGAGCCGATCGGGACTATTGCAAGTCATGCTATAGTTCCGGAAAGGATCAGGACCTTGGTCCTGATCCTATGTGTATGAATGAAAAAATTGATGGAAAACTAAAAGATGAAAATTACTTGGAGGCTGACTGGAACGATCCGGTCTACCTCCCTAAAGTCCCCAAGGTACCCAAGGTGCCCAGAAAAGGGCTGGGAATGCCACCCGACGAAGACGACTTCGAAGAAAAGTCGAAGGTCGGAGATGAGGCTATCACCGAACAAGACCTGGAAAAGATGTATTATGTTTTTGAATTGAAGCGATTTGTTCGCCAAAACCAGGTCTTTCGGGTGTTGGACCTCCATATCCCCGACCGTCTTCTCGGTCCCACTACCGAGCCAATCCAGAGTTATCGACCATTACTTCTCGTCAAGAATTTGGTGACGATGTTGGCGGAGGTTGGCATTAAAATGCAGAACCCCGCCGGTGTCAATAAATTGTTTGAATTTGATGCTTGGAGACTGGAGGCGTCGATGTCGGACCTCCACGACCGTTTGGTGTCACTGGTGGGGGCGGTTCGCCGCCCAACTCCCACCACGGCAATGAAGGTCGCCGAAGCCTCCACCGAGCTTGTTGGCATTGGTTCCGATGATGAATCGATCTACCAGTCTCCACCGGCTTCTAAAATCTCATCAGAGTTGGAGACCGGTGTCGAGCGGATGACCATGGGGGTGGACCATGCCCGGTCTGAACAAAAAAGGGACATGCGGCAGCAAGGGGCTGCTTGCCAGTCGGGGCCCCAGCGAGCCCCACAGGCCTCAGTTCCGCAAAAGGAGGGTATCAACACGTTGCCCATGACGCCAGCCAACGTCCAAGCCATGTTTGAGAAGATGATGCAACGTTTCATGGAAGAACGGGTTAGACCACCTATGCGCCCACTTTCCAAGACCGGTCTACCTGTCAAGGTGTCAGTGTTTGCAAAGATGTGGATATGGAATCGGTAACATCTATGGATAAGCCTATTAGAAGTGATAAACCAACCGGCAAGGGAAGGCGCAAGCCGCAACCGGCAAGTCCGCGTAGACCAAGCAAGACAAGTGACTGTGATATGGAGTCGGTCGGCGGTCTTGACGACCAGGTGGGTCAGATGGTACAGGCGCAGGCAAGGTGCGCAAGGCTAACCTAGCCTCCACTACTGCCTACGAATTTGGATCTGCTGCGATTCCGCGCATCCGTATGGCCGCGACGACCGACCTCAAGGACTTCACTGGCAAGGATGCTGATGAAGACCAGGCCCGGTCTTGGTTCGGTCGGGTCAAGTCTGCGCTCCTGCGAGACCAGACCCCGAAAAGTGAAAGGTGTCTGATCTTCCGGGATTTGTTAAAAGGACCGGCTGCGAACTGGATTCAACAGTTGGGTCGGGGCGTCCGGTCTGACTGGGACCTGTTATGTGCGGAGTTTGAAGGTCAATATTGTAACTACGGATTTTCAAGCGCCCGTAAGTACCACCATATGCAGAAGCGGGCCGACGAAACACCGATCGAGTATTTGCATCGGTTGAACGTGGCTGCACTTCGCGCCGGCATAACAATCAAATAGAATAACCCGCCGAACGGTGCCGACTTAGAACATGTGGGTCACTATATTAGTACCATTGACGATCAAGAACTGGTGGACCAGCTTACTCTACTGCGTCTTAAGGATGCGGGCGAAGTCGAACAGACCCTGAGGAAGTTACAACAGTCGCGTAGTATGAGAGCGAAGACGGCTGGTGGATCAGGTCACTATCGTTCCAAGACCCAGACCGATCTGGTCAAGAGACCCTGGACCAGACCGACCCGAGCGGTCCAGGCGATCGTAGCCGAATACAGCACGGGATCGGAAGGGGAAAGGGGAAGTCAATCCAGCCAGGAGTCATCGGATGAAGACCAGTATCGTTACGTCTATGTTGCGGGACCTGCCCCGAAGACCAGGTCGAAGTACGACCAGGTAGACCGGAAGGGAAGCAACGGAAGCAAGTCCGATCCGGACCGACCTCGTCAGAAGTTCTCCCACTGTGGGTCGAGCAAACATGATGGACCAAACTGCTGGAAGAAGATGGTGTGCAAGAAGTGCGAGAGACGCGACCACCCGACGGACCACTGCCTCTTCGTATGCAAGTCATGTGGAGAGATCCACGAGGCCGGCCACTGCAAGATTGAAGAATTTTTTAACATGATGCGCAAGTGGTACGTACCGGACAAGCACGCGGGGATGCTGCCGCCGGACGCAGAAAAGATGTTAAACTAGAACGCTCGCCAGGTTGGAATATGGATCGAGCCGAGCGTTCTACGGTTCACATCTATGCATATGTCGGCAAGGAGGATAAGACCGACAATACACGTTCTATTCCAAATTGCGTCGACCGAGACCATCCGGTCTACAGTCTGAAGACCGATGAGTACTCCCGGACTAAGGTGGTTATGCAGTTGGACTTTATGCCTGGAGAATCCCGCAGATACTGGAAGTATCACGCGCCTGATAAATGGTTCAAGCAGGCGAAAGCCTGTGGCAAGATTAATAACCAGAAAGCGACGATGTTGTTCGACTCTGGAGCTGAAGTCTCGATAATCGACTCCGCCTTTGCTCGTAAGGTCGGATGTCGTATAGTCGATATCCAGAGACAAGAATGCGTCGGGATCGGTGAGAACTCTTATATGACCGAAGGAAGAACGCGTGTGAAAATTACTTTGTCGGGATCGCTGGTCTACTTTTTCAGCGCTTGGGTTGGCAAGTTGGCTGGACAGGACGCTTTACTAGGAATGGATTTCATGGTCCCAGCTGGTATTCGCCTAGACCTGTCACATGGAGTGCTTACACTCCCGGATGAGGTCCAGGTCCAGTTGGCTGGTCGAAGACCTCTGTATGGTTCGTATACCGATCTGGTCCTGTGGGACCAAGACCTTACTATCCCAGTTGGTCGGTCTGCCGATACCCCGGTCGAGAAAGATTTCCGTTCGAGGAAGTTGTGCTTGACCAGAGGCGATCGGTGGGTCTCGACCTTCGTAAAGAGTGCCGGTCGACGTGATTTTGTCCGTGTTACCAATATCGGTGACAAGCCGCTGACACTGGACAATAACACTATTGTCGGCATGTGGTTAGCAGAAGGGAAGGTACCAAGGAAGATGGGGTTCGTCTCGATTGGGTCGAGGCGGTATGTCGAGTGGCAAAACCTGGCGTACCAATCGACCACCGATCTTATCAGCGATGATGGGTCGGTGGAAGAGGATATCTCACCTTTAGTGGAAAGACCAAGTTATGTCACACCAAAAAAGATGTTGGTCCGAAGAAAGGTGCCGCAGTCACCAGGAACGGTGGACCATCAAGTAGACGAGCCGAGGCTAGTCAACGTGGTGTCAGCACAAGACCAGGCGACAGCGGAGAAAGAAACGGAAGAAGAGGAACATGAAGTTGCTAGGTCGGACCATGACGGTATTCCTAATCAGACCGATATCAGTGAAGGACAGCCCGTCGATCAAGATCAGGGGCGTTCAGCCGGTCCAGATGGTCTAGGTGATATCACCCCAGAAGATGAAAAAGTATGTATACATGAAGGCGGGGAACAGTACATTCAGGAGCTGGAAAGCCAAATGGCAGTCCTCCCTGAAGTGTCTGCCGACTCTCCCGAAGTTACAATGGATGATTTACAAGTGGGTGATCAAGACCTTAACAGTCCAGACCAGATCGAGCAGTTGAAGAATATCATATGGAAGAAAAGACATCTGCTGATCGGAAAGGGCAACGC
>CM047581.1:14137241-14149026 GCA_026184515.1 Peronosclerospora sorghi
TGAACCTTGGCGGGTTCAATATCGTTCCTCCCCTGAAAGCCACCCTGGCCATAAAATCCCTCGTATTCGTCGCAAGTTCTTTGGGTCTAGTTAATCAGTTGATCGTTCTGCCCTTAATCAATAAGCAATCTTGATCATGACATTTCCACTGTGCTTCTTTACTCCCCCATACATGATATAAACCGGTATTCTGTCGTCTTATCTTTCGTTACTCCATCACCTTGTCTCGCAATATACGCATTGTCCGACAAACCTTTGTACGCTTCGGAATAGACCACGCCAATGGCAGTATTGTATGATCCTCTGATATGTACGCCCTATGCCTCGGTGTCCTCCTTCCAAGCTCACATGATAGTGGTGGAGGACATCTGCATGTAGGGTCTCGGGTAAGACCAGCTTAATCGAAAGGTGCCGATCGTCTTGATCATCTTTGTCATCGTTGGATTTTCTTTTAGCCATGTTTCCACAGTAGATCAGCAATCCTTGTTCATCGACATCGTAGCTGTCAGCAATTTTCGCGCAGTCCTTAACCTCGTCTGCGTTCAATCGTGAGACGTCACCATACAGATAACTTCGCAAATAATGAATCCATTTCTCTTCGTCCTGTGCCTTTTTCACCCGTTCCACCCTTATCCCGGCTATAGATATATGGGACCACGTTGACGGTCGCGGCTGATGTAGGTTACGTGATCGTGTCATCACTAGTACTTGAGGGGAAGTGGTATCTTCATTCCACGTGATCACTTCCGGCAACCTGTTGAGATCGGTCAATTCTTCCAGCTGTTTCACGTCATCGATTTCAAATCTTGTTCCACCCTGCATAGTGCTAGTGGTGATGTGATCTGCACTCTTATTCCACTCTCTTTTGACATGCACTAGATCATGATCCGACCATTCGCGAAGGAGATTGAACGCACGCTGTTGCAACACTTGCAATCGCGAAGCTTTACACTCTATTTCACCGCGCATTTGCCGATTACTAAATTCGAATCTCCACACACGATCATCCTTCCTTTGGGGTATCTGGACAGTAGGTCCAAACTTAAAAGCAATCCATGGTATTCCGCTTCGTTCACCGTGATATCAGGCGCATGATCGGCTACCGCGGTCATAATCTTCCATTCCGGTAATTTCCATACGATAGCGTCGAACGCACCTACACGTCGCTTGACACTTCCAGATCCATCGAAACTAATCACGTAGAGTTCTTCGCCTTTTCCTACCGTAGGAGGTGGTATGTAATGAGTGCCATTACATAATTGATATTCAAGTTAGAATATCACAGTTAAATTTCAGACGCGTTGTCTGAAATTTAAATAAGAGATTATAAGTTATTATAATCTACGAAGGAAAAGTCGATTCGGTATAAATACCGAATCTTGCAGGTTAACTAATAGTACAGTTAGTTGAATGCTTGATATTATTATATTAATTAGGTAGTTACTATACTATTAGCCTCTAAACCACCCATTAAATAAACACTCTTAATTTTGCGTTCTAACCCATAAGTAAATATTTATATATTTACTTTTAGTATAGGATTAGTTGTTATCAACTAATCCTGCCCTATTGCATTGCGCGCTTCCTCGCAATTACAGTGTAAGCCTGTAACAGGATCAGTCCTGTTACACCTGGTAGCACTTTGTGGTCCGTCTTAACGACCACAGTTCCGTTCCGCTAGTCAACTAGCGGAGCGAAGATTAAGAGCCGCTCGGTATCATGTCGCGAGACATGACGCCTGCAGAGCGAGAGAGAACACTGGAAGTGGTGAATGAACACTTCCCGCACTTCTCGTCGCGTAGTAAAGACGCGACGGTGGAAATGGTTCGGTCTATGGGGACCGACATCCTTACCTTCCTCCTGGGTAAGACCCCGGAGGAAGCGATAGAGGTGGTGAATCGCTTTAGGCAAAACCACCTAAAAAAAGCCAGCACGGACCGCGCAAGAGGCAGCGCGGACCGCACCTGCACCTGCAACGCATAACGTTGAAGTGGTAAAGGCGCGAGTTCCGCCCTTTACCGGTGAAGAGGGCGAGACCCTTCGTAGATGGTTCGCAGAGTTGGAATATGCCATCTCTGCGCAAAATATTGTTGACGAACGTCAACAGGCGTACTTCGACACAACATGTCTGGGCGGCAGAGCCAGGGCATGGGCGATGAGTCGCAGAGCCACTGATGACTCTGCGTTCCTGACTTATCAGGAATTAAAAGCTGAGCTAAAGATCAACTTTGAAGATCCAGAAATGGAGATAAGTAGTCGGCAGGAGTTCATGGAACTCCGGCAAGGCAAGCTTGACCTTCAAGCTTACGCTCATAAGACGCAATATTTGCTGTCAAATATTTTGTATGAGCCGGTGCCCCCTGCTATGCAGGTCACTGGCTCATGAAGGGACTTAATGATGGTCCCGTAAAACAGAGTCTCTACCGGCACCCGCCAGAGACTCTAAGGGATGCCATTGATATGAGCATCCGTGAGGAGTTCAGCATGCGATCAGCGTCATCGCATGCTGGGTACAGCTGAAGGGCTCAACAGCCCTTCGCTTTTGACATGCCGCAACAGCATGTCAACAAGCAGCGGTTGAGCAGACGAAGTTCACACTTCGTCTCAAGAAACAGCCACGCGCTCCAGAGCATTGGCGGTGGAGGTCCAGAGACGATGGACCTATCGGTTGCGGTTGCTTCGAACACGAAGCAACCGAAATTTAAGAAGAATATTCGCTGCAATAGATGCGCGAAAATGGGGCATTTTGCCCATGATTGTATGGAACCGCGTCCGGTGCCACGCAGTCAGCGGACCGAACCGTCCGCTGCACGGCGACACCAACAGGGACATCACCCTGTTCGTGCAAAAAACGTAGAACACCAGTAGGGGCGGAGCTCCCTACTGGGAATGTTATCCCACATGCCGACATAGGGCATGTGAGGGTAATATCCCCAAACGGGACTATGTCCTGTCAAAAGGTGCAGGGTGATGGTAAGCCTCTTATCACCTTGGAGGTTAAGCCGCACGGGAGCGATGTCCCCGTGCGAGCTTTGTTTGACACAGGAGCGTCAAAAAATTTCGTTAGAACTCAGAGTCTAACGCTGTTGAGCTTCGTGGAGGTAGAGACCCCACGAAGTATGTTATCAGTCCGGTTAGCAACAGGTTCAACCATGACTATTCCAAAGCGTGTGATTAAAACACGCATCGAGTTGAATGAACTGTCATTCGAGGATGAATTCATCGTCCTAGATTTAGATGACAAGTTCGATGTGATACTTGGAATCCCATGGATGTCCAAGTTTAAACCTTCGATCGACTGGGTTAACCTATCGATCGACTGCAGCGGATGCACAGGATCTGATCACCCTGTGTCTAATCCGGCTGTATCATAGGATACAACCGCAGCGTCAAACAGTCTGGTGGATAGCGATGGCACCACCAGGTCTGTTCTGACACGATCAGCGGAAGGTACCTCCGCTGGTGAGAGTCCAGAGGGAGTACAACACGCAACAGAAGAGTCGTTGCGTGTTGGAGAGAAACATTCGTCGGGTGACAAAGACCACCGTGAGAATGAAGTGATATACACGGTGGGAAACACCCACCGTGAGAATGAAGTGATATCCACGGTGGGAAACACCCACTGTGCGACCGAAGGTTCAAACACGATGAATGAATTCCGTGTTGATGAGAGTGAACTAACGATCGAGTGCAATCGTGAGCACAACTCCGTGGTGGCCAGTGCCCACCACGTTGCGTTAGCCATTCACACGGGTGATAAAGACCACCGTGTCGCAGAAAAGGCGGCCGATCAGACGAGCACATCTGATCGCCAAGAAAATTCCATGGTAGGCAGTGGCCACCATGATGATGAGTATTCGTACATGGTGAATCGTAATCACCGTGTAGCAGTCAATCAGACGAGTGCGTCTGATTGCATGGATAGTTCCGTCGAGACGATCAACGTCTTGACGCAAACGGAGACCGGATTAGCTACCCAGTCTCTGTTGATGGAACACCCTCCGAAAGAAGGTTCGGAAGTGATGGCTCTTCCAGCGCTAAGCTGGAAGAAGTTTATGAGAAACTTGCACGAAGATCAGATCGAACAGATCTGTATTATCGTAGCAACAGATGATGTAGTGGATATTCGTGAACGAATATCCACATTACAAGTGGAAAACATTGGGAAGGAGGTTCCCAATGATCAAACCAAAGTTCAGCGCTTTGAAGCGCAGAGCTGGGAATCGCTTAAAGCGAACTCCCCATTTTATGAGGTACTTCGGGAATACGCTGACGTATTCCCAGAAGAAGTACCTAGCGAGCTCCCTAAGGATAAAGGAACTCGTGTCGTAAAGCGGACTTTTTTAATTAGGCTAAAATAGGGCCTAATGTTGGACATTTTATTAGGCCCATAGGGGCCCTAATATTATGGCTAATATTAGGACCTAAATTAGGGGCCTGATAGTGGACGCAGATAGTGGATACAGTAGTACATAATTAGGTACCGCCATGTGTACCACGGTGAGTACAGTAGTACGTACCACCGTGGTGTACATAGACAGGATATAGAAGGGACACGGAAGATGTGCTGATTACTTACAGGTACGCGGCGAACACCAGCGAACAAACAAGGAACAAGCGGAAAAATCAGGTCAACTGATGGACGGAAGGCGTTCCGAATGGACGATGCGGATTGGTTGAATGTAGGAACAGGGTAGATCTAAGGTTTTAATTGCTAATAAAGTTCTCCTTTTGCGTACGATCGCGCTGATCGTTTTTGGGGAGGCACCTTTGCGCCCCCACCTTATCGAAACCTCTACGTCCCGGTCGGGAGCACTAAGTGCGTTTTTGGACCACCGGTTGGCGTAGAGTGTGAGAAGTCACCCCGCAACTCCGCCCGCAGTGTCTGCGGTTCTTCGCTTAAAGGTTTTTGGTTTTGGGAACGTGATCGAGCAGTGCTCTCACCTCTTCCCCGTAAAATTAACGTTTGTCCCCTAGAGTTCGGCTGCTTTAAGCGCCCCACGGGAACTCTAGGTGGATTTTAATATAAATACCTATTCCTCGTATAGTCTAGGCTAGGAGCGCATTGATTTGGGCGTTACTTAGCTGTTTGACGGCTTAGAGGCTCCGCGATCAGGCAGTGAAGACTTTCGCTGCCTGATCAAGTACCCCCCCCCCCCTACCGATCAACACCTGATCGACACTTTTTGCGAATCGTGATCGTGATCGCTGATCGCAAATCGCGCCAACTGCTACTTGAACGACTTCCGGTGCTTGATCAAGTCTGATCAAGGTATATTACGACTGGGCAGCAGCTTTTAGCCCCTGATCGAGCCTTTCAGTACCTGATCGCACTTGCGATCAAGACACCTGATCGCATCTGCGATCAAGACAGAATATTGTTGATCGACGGTTATTAACGTCAGCCAAAGCCTGATCGCGCCTGATCACGACCGATTGGCTTCGTTTCAGCGCCTGATCGCATCGGACTGCCGCCTGATCGCACTTGCAATCAAGACGGAATACTGCTGATCGTCGGTTATTAGCATCAGCCCAAACTTGATCAAGCCTGATCGCGGTTAATTGACGTGGTTTAAGCACCTGATCGCACGTGATCAAGCCTGATCGCATCGGTTGTAACGTCGCAAGTTAGTTAATTCAATCTTGCACCTAGAATTTGCTGTGCACTGTCCCCGCCACCTGAGGAGCGACCCACGCCTAGCCGTCGGGTACACAAGGTGAGAAAGAACACAAGCAGTCGAAGACATCCGGGGGACCCCCTTCGTTAGTCGGCAGTCTGGGCGCCGTGGTACCGCCTGATCAAGTCTCAAAAACTTCGATCAGCCGCTCCACCACAATGGTGCGCGTGCCCGGATCTTTGGGCGACGCGGGATATCACCGCGATTCTACGCAAGATAGCGCGGATGTGAAAGTCTAAAACGGAAGCTGAAGCATAGGTGAAAATCAAGGTGGAAAAGGAGGAGGTGGTTGTGACGACGGAAGGCAGTTCTCCGTCGTCATGCCTGAAGAAGAAAGGAAATGACGATCATCAAGACCTGGGGAGGAATCCAGATGACGTAAAGGAGGAGAAGCCTCAACCACCTCCCGAGGATCCTTCGGGAGCCCATGCGGATCATAATGCAAGTTATGATCCGCCAAAAATACGTGTATATAATGATCCAGATTGGGATCCGATGGAGAAGTATTACAAGAGCGACCAACCGAAGATGTTGATCAAAGCGCCTGGGTCGGAGAGCGACGAAAGCCGATCAAGTACTCCACCAACGGAAGCCTATCTGGTAAAGACGTTTTACCAAAAGATTTACCGAGAGCACCTGGAAGATTACCTGATGACGAACTCGATCATGAGCCTGCTCGGGGTCACGATCAGCGGGAAGCTGAGTAGACCGGTCAACCAGCCAATCACGAAGGGAAAAGATAAGCTAACGATTGTGCTAAGGCTAATATGCCTGATCAAGCAGGCTGGTCTGATAACAGGCGCCTACGATGCCGAGGAATTATTCGATCAGGACTCCGAAGATCTAGCAGAGGCCACCCAGCTGTTGTATTCCCTGTTGATACCCATCGTGGGCGAAGCAGACGATAAAGATTTCCCCAGTTCACCACCACAATCCCCGTTGAAGATTGAGGCAAGTCCGTCAATCAACGTAGCGGGACATTCGGGGTCATCGTGCTACGAATCTGCCCCTTCAGAGGGTGATGCTCAGGGAATTGAGTCAAGTAGCGCTGGGAGTATGGAGCCCAAGATAACCAGAATGGAAGTTTGCCAAAAGGACAACTCCAAATTGGCGGTTGTCAAGACGGAACCTCAGTCGATCAAGCCAGAAAACGATTAAGGGCCACAGTGGCAGATGTTTTTTGACAAAGCCATGAAGAAGTTTCTAGCTGAAGAGAGCGGTAAGTGGGCACCTGGCGTCGTTGGCGCCAAAATCCGCCAGCCAAATCAAGGAAGAGCTGCGTCGATCAAGGATGTCGATATGGAGTCCGTACACTCGTTGCGTGGTCAGCAGTCGAAACCAGATAGGTCGACGACGGTAAAAGATGTGGATATGGAATCCGTGCACTCGTTTCACGATCAACGGTCTCAAATTGACTACGTCGACCCTGATGAACCGATCACACTGCCACGGCGAGCCACAGTGGCATCCGCGTATACTGGGACACCTGATCAGCAGCCAATTGCCAGAATTCGGATGTCTGCGATCAGGGATTTGAAAGAATTTTCGGGAAAAGAAGGGGATGAAGATCAAGCGAGGAACTGGATCAGTCGTCTCAAGTCAGCATTTATGCGCGATCAAGCTTCTGATCCTGAAAAGTGTCTAATCCTGGGCGATTTACTGAAGGGACCAGCGCGCAACTGGCATCGACAGTTGAGTAGAACCACCCGATCAAGTTGGAAAAGTCTCGTGGATGAATTCGAAGTACAATACTGTGAAACTGGTCAATCGGTATCCCGCCAGTATTATTATATAAAGCAGCGATCAGACGAAAGTCCTATCGAATATTTGCACCGACTGAATGTGGCGGGGCTGCGAGCTAAGTTACCGATCCGAGATGGACCGCCCGAAAGTCTGCGCGAACATGTCCAACATTTTCTGGACACTCTGGCCAATCGCGAACTCTCCGATCAGCTGGCTCTACTACGCTTGGATCGTGCTTCGGACTTGGAAGAAACGCTGCGGGCATACGCACGCAACAAGTGGTATCAGCCAACAGCGGCAGTAGGCACCAGCAGATTCCGCCCAAATCTGGCGACGATCGAGCACCGGCCGCGACGCGAAAGCCTAGGGGCGTGCGTGCGATCAGGGTAACGTCTGGGAGCGAAGAATCAATTGCTGATCATAGTGGAAGTGATGGAGATCAGCGCCGCTATATGATTGCTACTATGCGCGATCAACCAGGGGCGCACGATCGGCCTGTCGAGTCACGATCATGCAAACGAAGCGACTCCAACGCAGTCGATCAAGGGGCGATAAAGAAGTGTAGTCATTGTGGATCGATCAGACACGACAACTTACGTTGCTGGAAGCGCCTGACTTGCCTGAAGTGTGGCAAGAAAGGACACCCCACCGATCAATGCCTGTACGTCTGCCGAGCATGCGGCGAGATTCACAATGCGGGGAAGTGCCCTATGGAAGAATTTTACAACCGCATCCGCCAGTGGTATAACCCTACCAAGCATGCAGGACTGTTGCCCAAGGAAGCTGAAGATTTGTTCAACTAGGACGCTCGCCAGGTTGGAATCTGGTACGAGACGAGCGTTCTAGTTTGTGTATTTTTGCATTTGTGGATAAGAAGAGGGCTGATCGAGTAGCAACAAGAGATAAGGAAAAACGCGATCAGCTTGATTTACCACGTTAGGCTAATTTCCATATTGATGAGTTTTCTCGATCACCTGTGATCATGGAAGTCGAATTACTTCCAGGCGAATCACGTGGATATTGGAAATATCACTCGCCAAAGAAATGGTTCAAGCAAGCCAAGGCGAGTGGAAAAATCAATAACGAGCGAGCTATGATATTATTTGATTCTGGTGCCGAAGTGTCGATCATCGACTCAACCTTTGCTCGTAAGGTGGGTTGTTGGATTGACACGAGTCAAACACAAGAATGTGTCGGCATTGGGGAAAGTGCATACCAAACAGAAGGACGTGCAAAAATCAAGATCACGCTAGCGGGCTCATTGGTTTATTATTTCCAGGCATGGGTGGGCAAACTTGTTGGTCAAGATGCCATATTGGGTATGGATTTCATGTTACCAGCTGGTGTTCGATAAGATATCGCTCATGGCGCAATAAGTTTACCTTACGAAGTGATCATCCCACTGGAGGGACGTCGTCAGTTGTATGGGTCGAGCGGTAATTATATGAAGCTCGATCAGTATGAACAGATCCCAGTAGGTCGATCAGCCGAAGTACGAATTTACGATCAGCGATCTCGCAAGTTGTGGATTACTCGTGGAAGAGATTGGGTCCCCACTATCACTAGGGGCGCGGGCAATTTGAGGTATTTACGTGTTACGAACATCGTCGATCACCCCATCATTGTTCAAGAAGAGACTATTTTAGGTATTTGGATGAACAAAGATGATGTGCCCCGCCGTCCCGGATTTGTTTCGATCGGGTCCAACCGTTACAAAGAGTGGCAAAATCTGGCATATTAAGCCTCCACCGATCTGGTATCTGACGATCAAGAAAGTGTCGATCAGGGTCCATTAGTCGAGAAGAAGGAGTATCCAACTCCTCGAAGTATCTTAGTACGTGCCACGGAAACGATCGTCGCATCTGTAGCGTTGGTAACTGAAGGGGCGCAAGAGGTGCAAGGGGTGCAAGAGCGGTGCGATCAGGGGCCGGAAGTGAAAGGTCCGACCCTCAATCATGGAGTTGAACAGCCTGTTTCAAGCGATACACCTACTCAAGATGCGTGTAATCACCCTGTCTCAGTTAGCCCCAGCGAATTCGACGTGACACCTATTGACGATCAGGTTTGTTATCACGAAGGTGGAGATTTGTATGTGGAAGAATTGGAGAAGCAGCTTGCTACGTTACCCGAAGTGTCTGCAAGCACCGAAGAAGTAACCAAAGATGATTTGCTAGTCGGAGATCCCACAGTCAGCACAGTGGAGGAGATAGATTAACTTCGCGAAATAATTTGGGCAAAAAAACATCTGTTGATCGGGAAGGGAAACGCGCTACCCCCCGCTGCACGAGGAGTTGTTTGTGATATCGATGTGGGTAATGCGCGCCCGATCAACCAAAAGTGCCGGAAAGTGGCCCCACAATTTCGCGAGAAGTTGTCGGCCCTGATCAAGGGGTTGCTAGCAACTAAGATCATTCAGCCGTCAACGTCACCCTGGGCATAGCCTATAGTGATCATCGTGAAAAAGAATGGGGTCGATATACGTCTATGCATCGATTATCGCGCGGTGAATCAACTCACGCGTTTGATGTGTACCCAATGCCCCCGATCGCCGATCTACTCGAAGATTTGGATAAAGCGTTGTGGTTTTGCTCTTTGGATATGGCGAGTGGTTTATGGGTCGTGTCTATGACCGATCGGGCACGTCAAATTTCGGCGTTTGTCACTCCATTTGGATTGTTTGAGTGGAATAGGATACCCTTTGGCCTCAAGAATGCTCCGCAAATTTATCAGCGGTTGATCGACAATGCACTATATGGATATCTTAGGGTCAAAGACGGTGCAGATGAATCAGCTGACGTATTTACAGCAGGAGAACCCGACCAAACGCCGGGTCCGTCTGTGCTGCAACGGCGATCATATATCGATGATATACTAATCTCTGCACCTACTTGGTCCACCCTATGTGATAAGGTGCGGCGCTTGATGGAAAAGTGCGATCAATGGAATTTGTCGATCAGCGTGGCTAAATCGTACTCGGGGCGAAGCGAAGTGCCCTATTTAGGACATCACGTCTCTTGCCGCGGGTTAGAAACAAATCCAAAGAACCTGGACGATCTGATCAATTTTCCTTTCCCTGGCACCTTACGTGCTATGCAATCGTTCTTGGGAAGCCTAAATTACTATCGTCGATTTATTGAAGATTTCTCAATTTATGCCGCCGTGCTTTACGAATTGAGGGAGATAGATTATCAAGAGTTGAAGAAACGATCACATAGTGAGGCGGAATAAAATCACGAGGATGATCGACTAATTAGAGCAAAAGTGGCATTCAGCATGCTAAAGGCGAAGATTGCATCAGCTCCAACCCTGCGACACTTTGATCAGGACAAGACGCCGGTGATCGTGGTTTACGCTAGCAAATGGGCAGTATCTGCCGCTCTAGTACAAGAATACGATCAAGTGTATCATCCCGTCGCATTCGCTAGCCGAACGTTGAAAAGCGGTGAGCTGAATTACAGCCCCGTCGAAAAGGAAGTTCTGGCGCTCTTACGAATTTTGGATGTTTATTTCACGATGCTGGTCGGAAAGACGATCGCCGTTTTATCACGTCTATCTACATTAAGTGGTTACTAACATCCAATGGGTTGGACGGGCTATTAGGTAGATGGGCTGCGATCCTATCACAGTGGGACCTCGAGATCAAGAAATGTGTGCATGGAGAAGAGGAGGTGCTAGGGGCGTTAGCCGCAAGCATCACCCCTCGCACCGAAATTGATGAAGCGTTGGTCGCGATCGCACCGAAAAAGCAACCGCGGCAGATGATTGAAGTACCACCTCCCACGGTTAAAAAAGGTGAAGAACTTTACGTGATCAGTTTTGATGGATCGGCAAGTGTCAAGCGACGTGTGGGTGAATTTGGTGCCATTGTGTGGAAGTTACCGGAATGGAAGATTATGATCGCGATCGCCGATCATGCACCGGATATCACGGTGAATGAATCAGAATACCACGGGTTGCTTTTAAGTCTGAATTTGTTGGCACGATATCCCAAAGGAAGGGTGATCGTGTGTGGGGACTCTAATTTGGTGATCCGGCAAATGCGAGGAGAAATGGAATGCAAAGCTCCGCTATTGCAAGTGCTACAACAGCGTGCATTTAACCTCCTATGCGAGTGGAGTGATCACTATTTGGTACATGTCAAGAGAGAGTGGAATAGGAGTGAAGATCACATTACCACCATGGCTATGCAGGGTGGAACAAGATTTGAGTTCGAAGATGAGAACCAGCTGGAAGGATTAGTTGATCTCAACCGTCTACCCGAAGTAACCACATGGAACGAAGATCAATCCGCCCCGCAAGTGCTAGTGACGACCCGATCACGTAACCACCGGCAACCACGACCGTCAACATGGACCGATGTACCA
>CM047581.1:14149126-14163103 GCA_026184515.1 Peronosclerospora sorghi
CTGGTCGACGTGATTTTGTCCGTGTTACCAATATCGGTGACAAGCCGCTGACACTGGACAATAACACTATTGTCGGCATGTGGTTAGCAGAAGGGAAGGTACCAAGGAAGATGGGGTTCGTCTCGATTGGGTCGAGGCGGTATGTCGAGTGGCAAAACCTGGCGTACCAATCGACCACCGATCTTATCAGCGATGATGGGTCGGTGGAAGAGGATATCTCACCTTTAGTGGAAAGACCAAGTTATGTCACACCAAAAAAGATGTTGGTCCGAAGAAAGGTGCCGCAGTCACCAGGAACGGTGGACCATCAAGTAGACGAGCCGAGGCTAGTCAACGTGGTGTCAGCACAAGACCAGGCGACAGCGGAGAAAGAAACGGAAGAAGAGGAACATGAAGTTGCTAGGTCGGACCATGACGGTATTCCTAATCAGACCGATATCAGTGAAGGACAGCCCGTCGATCAAGATCAGGGGCGTTCAGCCGGTCCAGATGGTCTAGGTGATATCACCCCAGAAGATGAAAAAGTATGTATACATGAAGGCGGGGAACAGTACATTCAGGAGCTGGAAAGCCAAATGGCAGTCCTCCCTGAAGTGTCTGCCGACTCTCCCGAAGTTACAATGGATGATTTACAAGTGGGTGATCAAGACCTTAACAGTCCAGACCAGATCGAGCAGTTGAAGAATATCATATGGAAGAAAAGACATCTGCTGATCGGAAAGGGCAACGCGTTACCACCTGCAGCCCGTGGTGCGATTTGCGATATTGACGTTGGAGATGCCAAGCCGATTGCTCAGCGATGTCGACGCGTGGCGCCACAGTACCGGGAAAAGCTTTCTGATATTATCAAAGGACTGTTGGCTACCAAGATTATTAGACCGTCGACCTCACCATGGGACTCGCCGATCATAATTGTTATCAAGAAGAACGGCGTCGACATTAGGTTGTGCATCGACTATCGGCTGGTAAATCGGTTAATCTAAACTTATGGTGTACCCTATTCCGCTGATAAATGATTTGTTGGAAGACCTGGACAAGACCTTGTGGTATCGTTCGCTGGACATGGCAAGTGGATTTTGGGTGGTCTCGATGACTGATCGAGCCCGTGAGATTTCCGCATTTGTGACACCGTTTGGTCTTTTCGAGTGGGACCGTATGCCGTTCGGTATGAAGAACGCACCCCAGATCTATCAAAGGTTGATAGGCAACGCACTGTACGGACACTTCAAAATCAAGACCGATCGGGACCCTGCCGAAAGTTATGATGTGTTTACAGAGGTTGAACCCGATCGGGAAAGAAGACCGTCCGTTCTAGGGAGGCGGTCGTACATCGACGACATTCTGATACCTTCCTCGTCATGAAACGATCTGTGCGAGAAGGTTCAACGATTGTTGGAGACATACGACCGCTGGAACCTATCTATCAGCTCCATAAAAAAAATTTGGGGTATGTCCAAGGTCTCCTATTTAGGTCATATGGTTTCGAACAATGGTCTAGAGGCTAATCCTAAGGACCTCGATTCGTTAAGCAACCTCCCGTTTCCCAAGTCTCTGAAGGCAATTCAGTGCTTCCTATGAAGTTTAAACTACTACAGCCGCTTCATCGAAGATTTTGCTATCTACGCGGCTGTGTTGTATGAGCTCCGGGAAGTGGACTACCATATGTTGCGCGAATAAGACCGGGCAACTTTACAGGAGGGCGCCGGCTCTGGTCTTGCTGCAGTCTGTTCGCAAGTGGAGGCCGAAGATCATATGAAGCGTGCACAGTTTGACTTTGGTATGTTGAAGGTTAAGATGGCGACGGCTCCGATTCTCAAGAATTTCGCTCCCGAAAAAGTGCCGACCATTATTGTATATGCCAGTAAGTGGGCTATCTCAGCCACTTTGGTGCAAGATCACGATGGTGTGTATCACCCAGTCACGTTTACGAGCCGGACGCTGAAACCAAATGAAGTCAACGATGGAATTGTCGAGAAAGAAGTTCTGGCGTTGCTACGAATTCTGGATGTGTGTTACAGCCTGCTGGTCGGTCGACCTATAAAGGTCCTGTCAAGCCGGTCTACTTTGTCCTGGCTACTATCAGCCAATGGGATGGACGGACGTCTAGGCAGATGGTCGGCGGTCTTGTCGCAGTGGACCCCGAGGTCGTTAAGTGCACCAGGGGAGAGGAAGAGATATTGGGCACATTAGCTGCCAGTATCACCCCTCGGTCTGAAGTGGACGAGGCATTGATAGCGATTGCCCCGAGGAAGCAACCTCGGCAGTCAGTTTCGAGACCGCCACCTACCGTCGACCACGATGAAGATTTCTTGGTCTTAAGTTTTGACGGATCGGCAAGCGTGAAGAAGGTAGGCGCCTATAGTGCCATATTGTGGAAGTTGCCACAATGGTCTATAGTTGCAGCCGCTTCCGATTTCACGCCGGATATTACTGTTAACGAGGCGGAGTACCGAGGTCTACTTCTATGTCTAGACCTGCTGTCGTCGCAAGAGAAGGGGCGAGTCATCATATGTGGTGACTCCAACCTAGTGATCAGGCAGATTACCGGAGAGATCGACTGCAAGGCTCCACGACTAAGGACGCTACATGATCGAGTAATGAAGGCATTGAAGGACCACCCCAACCACGAGCTATTGCAAGTGAAACGGGATTGGAACAGAAGCGCCGACTATCTCGCGACCAAGGCCATGCAAGACCAGACCGGGGCTACGATCACCGAGAAGGCCGTTCTGGATGAATTGGTGAATATAAACAGGCTCCCAGAGGTGATCGGACCCAAGAACGCCCCAGTCCAGGTGCATGTGATGGTCGCGACTAGATCGAAATCTCAGAAGTCTCGCCGAACGTTCCCGAGGGAAAGTTTGAACGAATATGCAGTGCAACAGTTAAGGATGGATCGGATCCTCAAGGCGCAGGACGAAGAAGAATGGATTATGAATTTTAAGACCTACCTGCGCGGTGAATTGTCTAAGTTGACGAATGGTCAAGCGAAAGAATGTGCCAAGATCGCAGACAGTTACGAAGTGGATGAGGATCGTTTACTATATTACTGCCGCGATGCCGACCAAGACAGTGCAGACCGGGACCGATTGGCGAAATTGGTGATACCTGAGTTGCTGCAGCCGGATGTCCTCCATCACTACCATGTGAGTCTAGAAGGGGGACATCAGGGCATAGGCAGAACGTATCACAAGATCAGGTCCCACTTTCACTGGAGAGGTCTTTTCCGAAGTGTACAGAAATATGTGGGTTGTTGTACGGACTGCGAGACCGGAAAGGGTAGACCGGTAATCAAGGGGCGATCGCCCGGAAATATCGAAGCTACCTACCCTTTCCAGGTCATAGCGATGGACCATATACCGTCGCTGCCTAAATCGACATATGGCAATACTGAGTTGTTGATCTGGGTAGACCTGTTCACCTGTCTAGTTATTGCGAAGGCAATTGCGTTCCGGTCTGCCGAGCAGATCGCCAAAAGTTACGAAGAATGCGTGCTCCGAAGGTTCGGCGCCAGCGAGGTCATCAGACACGACCTAGAACCCGGTTTCATGGCCGAGGTGTTCCGGTCGTTTAACAATATGCTGGGCCAGAAACAGAGCGCGACGATGGCATATCGTCCGCAAGCGAATGGATCGGCAGAACGTATGGTACAAACTATTACAAGAGCAATCAAGATGTACGTTGCCGATCCAGACCAGCGCGATTGGGACGAATACGCAGAAAGGCTGGTGTTTGCACTCAACTCGTTGACCGATCGGGTCCGAGGAGAAACGCCTTTTCATCTTGCGTATGGATGGGACCCCCGATCCACTCTTGAAGCCGCGATACCTATTGGCTGCACTCGGACCCGCGATCGTGATGCTCGACGTTGGCGCATGCAGGTCCAGAAACATTACCAGCATGCAAGAGAAATTGTCAACGAAAAGTTACGTCAAGCTACACAAGACCGGGCAGACCGGAACAACGACCAGGTCCAACCCCACGGTATAGAACCAGGGGCGAGGTTATGGTTGTACCTAGACCGAGTGAAGGAGGGCTATGCGAAGAATCTGGCTCACATGTGGCACGGTCCTTTCCGTGTTGCCGAGCTGATTGGTGAACACGCTGCCCGTCTAGTAACAACCGGCAAGGACTACAAGGTCTTCCCGATCGTACATTTGTCCAAGATAAAACTGGTCCTAGAATTTCCTGATCGTCCCAAAATGCCCTGTCTAGTAGACGAGGCAGAACGGTTTGATTTCGATGAAGCATTACTGCCGGAGGACAGTTGGGAACTACCGCTGGAGAAGGACGAATTTGAAGTGGAAAAGGTATTAGATGTCCGATCGGTCAAGAAGACCAGGTTCGGCCGGACCCACCGAGAATATCTGGTCCGATGGAAGGGCCATGATGAAACAACTTGGATCTATGAGTCCGACCTGAACTGTGGAGCACTACTACGAGAATTCGAACGGGATCGAGTCAGTCGGAAACGTTTCGCAGTGATGCAGACCCATGAAGACCGAGACCAAGACATGCAGTAGCATCGGTTTTCCCGACCGGTGTGAAGAGGTGGAAGGTCTTATGTCTTGTGTATTGTGTATTGTGAATATGTGACGAATTGGAATAGTGGAGTGACGAACGTGGATTGTTTTTTCGCTATGTAAGTGGAACGGTTGGTGATAACGTGTCTAGTGCAACTCTGGAGAAAGTGGTGGAATTACCTCAAGTGATTTGATGACCGAACATGTGAAAAAGAACGATGATATATATTAAGTGTTATCTGGTCGACTACTTACGACCTCACTCGCCATCACCACACAGACGGCCGACGGTCAACGACGGATGCTTTTCAACTTGGTCCTGGTACTGGTTACGCCAAGGTTCTTGTTGGTCTAGTTGGACCAAAGCATCCTTGAGGTCCAAGACCGGTGATGTGCACCCAAGACCGGGCCAGGAGCTGCTTGGTAAGGGTAGACCGGCGTAAACAACCGATATGCCCTGTCGACCACGGCAAAGTATCCTCACGCGTTCGTGGCGGAAGGGAAGAACTGCCGATTGCCACGTTGGCCAACAAAGCATCTTTGTGGAGCTTGGACGTCCCAGGCAAGGCCGTAGGTGTTGACTTTGTCGACGCATGAGGTGGTGGAACGCCACCATGCGGACCGGTCTTCTTGGTCTGCTCCGAAGTCGATGCAACTTGAACAAAACTTTTATGTGGACTTGTTCGCGACTTGTTTGGGATGGGGACAGCAAACTCCGAATCACCGGAGTCTTCGCCGGAGTCATCCCAGGACGAGACCTCTGAATACTTGGCATGTCCAGCACCGGCGGTCGAGTGCGCTTGATTTTTGGAGATGTTACTGTCGTCATCCTCGTCCAAGCATGGGCCCACGAGGGGCGCCTGTATCTTGGCTCGCTCGCGAGGCACCGCACGCTTCCCTTTGAGTTCAGGGTCGCGCGCTGTGCCCCGCGCCCTCGAGGGACTCGGGGCGTCCGCGCGCTTCTTAGACTTTTGACGAATTTTGGGCTGGGGAATTTCGGCCAATGAACGGCTTTGGTCTTGGTCCCGGTATAGGTCCACCAAGGCGGCCGACGCAGACCGGTCTACGCTGGAGGCAGCAACCGGATGCCGAAGAGGACGCAACAAGTCAACCAAGCGCTGATGACATTCTTTTAATACCGCCCGACGACCGTTCGCTGCCTGCGTCCAATCGTTCGACTTGCGTTCACAAGACCGGACCTCCTCGGTCTGGTCTTGAATCGAAATTCGGAGCTCAGTGAGAAGCCTCTCCAGGTCGTCGCTTTGAATGCTCAACGTGGTCTGGGCAAGCAGGGCATTGATCGCCTTGCTGATGCCAGGAGGTATACGGGCTGGAGGTATACGGGCTGAAGACAAACGAAGGTTAGAACAGGTCCAAGGTGAAGACCGGACATGCATGCTTACGTTGTGTCGCCTGTTGAGCAATCTGCTCCTGGAGACGTGCGATCTCTTCAAGTGCGTCTTGCAACTGCGCGTCGGTCCCGGTCTGATGCCCTGCCGATGTCTGAGGTGCAGTAGAACGATGGGGGCTGCCAGACCGGACAGACCGGACGGGCGAAGTGACATGCGATGACGTGGTATGCGAGGTGCCTACAAGAACGGTCGTTAAGGAAATACAAGAAGGTCAAGTTCAGCAGTGCAAGTACCTGGAACGGATGAAGAAGATGGTTGCTCCATGTCGGAAAAGTCTGAATGACCAAGGTTCAACTGAATTTGATGGACGAGGTCAGACCGTTGTCGTTGTGCGACACGGTCTGACTCAGGGGCGGCTGTGGAGAAGCTTGCCCAAAATTTGGCACACTTCTGGTCAAGTTTTGTCAAGGCATTTGGTCTAATTTCGGATTGGTTTAAACAAGGGGGGCTTTTCAGCCTATCAGACTCAAGAAGTGTCAAGAACGCAAGTTTTGGTGAGTCACCCGACTTTGGGTATTTTACATATTTTTGTGGGGGTACATTTAGGGACTATAGGGTAGTAGTATTTTAGTTGTGGTTTTACCTTTTAGGACAGAGTTTATACCTTTAAGTAAGGAAATCGTTTAGCTTTCGGATAAGTGGCTGAAACCTCTTCTGGTCTTGGTTCACACCACAGCTAGGGGTCGCCGTTCTTCCCTTTTCGTACACTAGTCGCCTCCGCCCGCCGCGGAGTGTTTGGGGGCAGAGGGTCGAATTTTCCCCTCTCGCCCGTTATACCCGGTCTGGACGCGCCGCACGCGCACTTTGGCCCACCGGAAGTCCCTCGACGGGAGTACGATTTGGCGATCTTAACACCTCAACTCAAGTACGTTTGGAACGTGCTATTCACTGGATTGGTCTTGGCGTGGAGATATCGTTTGTGGAGTTTCACGAGCATATTGGGTCTTTACGCGGACATATTGGCTTGTTTTAATATTGGTTGGAAACTAGACCGGTTTTGGTCTTATTTCGTATTGGTCAGGGGCTAGACCGGAACGGTCGGTCTACCCTCTATTATTTCGTATTGGTAAGGTCTTGATCGTTTGGACGATCGACCTATTGGAAGTTATCTCTTGGAAGTGTTTTTTGTCTGTTTGTGTCTGGGGTGAAGAGTTCCGCCCCAGAGATACCTACCCAGATCGGTCTTCTATATTCAAGACCGGTTCGATCCAATCTGCGATCCCGATCCACCGAGTGTGTAACTAGCACATTCCATCGGGTATACAAGGTGATATGGACACTAAACAATCGGACCAAGTGGGTTCTGATGACGACCGGTCGTCTGCTTGCAGCGGACGATCGGACCAGATCTCGAGTGGTGGTCCGCGGAGTACCCCCTCCGAAAGTTGGAAGGCTGGGCGCGATGGTGGTAGTCAGGTTATCGATGCTAATGTTTTCGATTTCGAACTTGACTCCACCACACAGCGTCACCGTTGTCACTCAACACCTCAGCACCTAGTGCTGAGGCGGAGGAAGAAGCTCCTTCGACGTTTTCAGCAGCGCTCTTTAGAGCGCCGCCGCGTGCCTTGACCATCGAGTCGATGGTCAATCAGTTGGTAAATGAGAACTACCAACAAGTGCCACCCATGATTGGCCAAAATAAGAATTATTATTGGCCAACCACCTTAAGTGGGGGGTGATGTAATGGGGTGCCATTACATAATAGATATTCAAGTTAGAATATCACAGTTTAATTTCAGACGCGTTGTCTGAAATTTAAATAAGAGATTATAAGTTATTATAATCTACGAAGGAAAAGTCGATTCGGTATAAATACCGAATCTTGCAGGTTAACTAATAGTACAGTTAGTTGAATACTTAATATTATCATATTAATTAGGTAGTTACTATACTATTAGCCTCTAAACCACCCATTAAATAAACACTCTTAATTTTGTGTTCTTAGACCTAAGTAAATATTTATATTTACTTCTAGTATAGGATTAGTTGTTATCAACTAATCCTGCCCTAATTGTATTGCGCGCTTCCTCGCAATTACAGTGTAAGCCTGTAACAGTATCAGTCCTGTTACACAAAATGTCTACGTAGAAAAACAGGACGATTCCCAGCCTTGCGCAACTGCGTGAAAATGGACATCGCGGTCGGTTCCGCTCCCAAAGGCGTGTTATACGAGCCCTTCAGCTCTCGCATTTTATGCTCGCGACTCTTGTTCATCTTCTTTTCTTCTTTCGCAGCCGCTTTCAACGTCGCTACCAGCTCTCTTCGTTTAATGACTGATTCCAGTATATTCGTGTACGCCTTGCGTTGCTCGTCGGTCACTTGAATGAGCTCCACCGAGAGAGTCTTGGGGACGAGCAGACTCAGCACATACTTTTTTCCTCGTCGAAGAATAAACGGTGCCAAGATCTTGCGCACGTTTTAACACTTTTTCGCTTTGCTCCAATCAAAGAAACTCAAGAGCTCATCTGACCCGTGATCAAAGATGCGTGGCATGAGAAAACTCAACAAGGTGAGCAATTCATTGAGTTTATTTTGGATCGGCGTGCCACTGAGTACGAGACGTGTGCGTGCACGGAGTGCTGTCAGGCGCTTGAACCGCGATGTGTTGGAATTCTTGATACTGTGGCCTTCGTCCAAGATCATGTACCCAAACTGAAAACTGCGCAAGAACACACGCTCATATTGGCTCGTATCACGCTCAAAGTAAGCGTACGTTGTCAGCATTATGTCAAAATCGTCCCTAGTGAGCGTATCTTCCATAGCACGGCGATGCTCTTTTTCTACATGATACGTGACAACACGCAACGTGGGTGCAATACACGACAGCTCGCGTTTCCAATTATTCAACAAACTAGCAGGTACCACGACCAGATGCGGTCCAACTGCTTGTTCATCGGTCGTTTCAAACGATTTCAACAGTAGCAAGAACGCAATCGTTTAGACCGTCTTCTCAAGGCCCATTTCATCCGCTAACACGCCCGACACTTTGTTCTCGTAAATTAATAGCAACCAATTCACACCCACTACTTGATAAGGCTTGAGCTCGAGCGCCGAGCAGATGTTTGGTATATCTGCTTGCGTCACGACGCGACGATCGCCACCCTGGATCGATGCCATCGACATGTGCGTCGAATCTTCTTAATCGGTCGCGTCGACAGGCGACGTGTAAGGACTCGATGACGCCGATTTCGTGGCATTGCCCGACCAAGTCTTCACTGATTGTCGTAATTTATGCGCATTCTTGGCACATTCTTGCAACAATTGACCCACTTCGTCATGCGTGTGGGAATAATGCTCTTCTTCATCGGATTCATTGTAGAGATTCGCTTCTGCGTGCATTAGTGTACGCCTCTTTAAAGAGCTCTTGTTTGTGTTTTGCTTTGCGTGGCCTTAGTCTCGACGACTGTACCAGCCATTCAAACTTCCCTTCTTCTTCTTCTCACACTTGTCTGCTGGCAACCGTGAGCGCCCAAACGCTGCCCTCCAATATTTTGCCGCTGAGGTCGAGTACTGTAATTCTTTCTCAAAAACATCTTCTTCTTCTTGTGACGATAGATCCCAGTCCACCGTCAAGCTCTGGATCTTGTCCACGTCGTTTCAACTTCTCGCATCCACTTCATCGTCCGACTCGACAATGGCTCGACTGCGTTTACTCCGTCGTCGAACAGCTGGCGTCACCTCGTCGTCCTCTTCCGCATCTTCCGAGGTACTGGATGTCGTGAACTATTCAACTTCCGCAACGGTTTCATGCGCTTTCGCTTCGCTGCGAGGACTTTTCTCTATCTTTCTCGAAGCAAAGAACGAGGATACAAGTCGCCCATCGTCAGGGGGCGTGGTCTTGGCCTTCTTCCGCCAATTCGAAGCCTCGGATCTCATTCGGATACTGGGAAAGCGCGTTGGCACCACGTTCAACTCCATCTTGGGCGGCGCGGCGTCGGTATCCACGACTTCATACATAGTAAGCGTCCCGTTGGCGTAAAATGTGTCCCGTAACCCTAAGAGCACCTAGACTCGTCGCGACCGTCGCCAACACATTCGCCGCTTTGACCTTGAGATTCGCGTTTGCATCACTTAGACGAGCTTTCAAGAGCCGCACCACGTCTTGCACTGGACGCGTAAAGGCAATGGCGCATCCCGCACGTTCACAAATGGCTTGGATCGTGTCAGGGATTCGCTGCGCTGTTTCCACGCCCCTTTGTCGCTCTCGTTCTTTAACTTGTCTAAGATCTCCTTGGTCACGTGACTACTCACATCCACGCGAACAAAGAGCGCTGCCACATCTTCCCGAGACGGCGCGGCGTCTTCCTGGTCTTTAGTCCAGGATATCACGTGTCCGCACGTGCTGGAAGTCATCGTCGAGTGCGTACAAATGCAACGCATCGTCTCGCCCGACGACACGGACGCCGCTTGCCCACACATCGCAGCGTTCGCGTCGGACTTTGGCACTCGATGGCGTCCAGTCGATGCGTCCGCCTCCAAATCTCGCGGCTTGTTTTCGCACTTTCTCGGCTCCCACCTGCTTTTCCATCCACTCGGTCTGTGGCCAACCCTGCTCGAGTGCACGCACGGCTTCACCCGAATAGTCCGCGGCAAATGGCGGCGTTTCAAAGCGTTGCATGCGCAATTACCGCTTGGTCTGTTCTTCTCGAATCTTGAGGTCCAAGCCGGTGGAAAAACCCGATGCGATGGCACCCGATCACTTGACGCAACGCGTGTCGACGCAAGGTCCAAGACGTCCAAACCTTGCTCTCCATGAGGCTTGTGCTCGACCAGTCTTCTCAATGCATAGAGCACTTGTTCAATACCACGGGCTGGTCGCATACAACGCTCGCTCGTGGCACACGCGCATCGAGATACAGATCTTCCATGTCCACGCAGTCGACAGTAAACATACACGAGGACGCTAATGGCACCCGTTTCCATCGAACGAGGGCGTTCATAAAGGCGCAGAAGGTTTTTTCTTTTTCATCGAGGCGGTTTTCGGTCCTGTAACGAATCGTGTCTAAGGTTTTGAATGCCGAAAGTCGACGCGCCGACTGCCTCCTTACGCCGTAAAACGCTTCACTGGACATCGTGGACAGTACCAATTGCCTGGTGAACGTTCACCAATTTTAACGTGGAAAGGTTGGCGAGCTGCTTGAGAATTCTTGAAAATACACCGTAGTAGATATCCCACGCCTGATTGAGATTGTAACAGGACTGATCCTGTTACTGGCTTACACTGTAATTGCGAGGAAGCGCGCAATACAATAGGGCAGGATTAGTTTATAACAACTAATCCTATACTAAAAGTAAATATATGAATATTCACTTATGTTCTAGAACGCAAAATTAAGAGTGTTTATTTAATGGGTGGTTTAGAGGCTAATAGTATAGTAACTACCTAATTAATATAATAATATCAAGTATTCAAGTAACTGTACTATTAGTTAACCTGCAAGATTCGGTATTTATACCGAATCGACTTTTCCTTGGTAGATTATAAATAGCTTATAATCTCTTATTTAAATTTCAGACAACGTGTCTGAAATTAAACTGTGATATTTTAACTTGAATATCAATTATGTAATGGGCACCCCATTACATCACCCCCCACTTAAGGTGGTTGGCCAATAATAATACTTATTTTGGCCAATCATAGGTGGCACTTGTTGGTCGGAATTTCTCATTCACCAACTGATTGACCATCGAATCGATGGTCAAAGCACACGGCGGCGCTCTAAAGAGCGCTGCTGAAAACATTGAAGGAGCTTCTTCCTCCGCCTCAGCACTAGGTGCTGAGGTGTTGAGTGACAACAGTGACGCTGCATTAGCAGCGTCAACTACGCAAAGGTCGGAAGACGTACCGTCTTCGACCACAGATGCTGCTAAGGCGGCATCTGGCAAGGAACAGGGAGATATTGCTAATGCAACATCTCGCACGATGGCAACTTCCGAATGGCGTGTTGCCAAGAGGGCCATGTTCGGGAGTTCTGACTCCGAACAAAGTGATGGGGATTCAGCTGTCCCCACTAAAGGATCTAGCGAGTCGAAACTCGCTAGGTGCTCATCGCCTAACAGCGATGACGACTCTGGTGTCGCGGTCTGCTATGACAGCGACAATGATCATCACAGGTGGTTGCGGGAACGCAGAGCCCCACCTGGACCAAGTACTTCTCCACGTCGGGGTGATTTAACCCCGGCGCGTGGTGTTGAAGCAGGCGGTGCTCCGCCTGCTAAAAGAGCTCGAACAGAAGCGGCGCCTGCCTCTTATAAAGCGTATCATCGTACGGAACCACATGTTCCGTACAGAGTGGGGTTTTGGACCCCTGGCTGGGCTATTGCCCCCAACAGTGGCGGTCACCATAAACGGGACTGCCAGTATGCGTTGTTCGATATCAACGTGCTGGATGACTGCGAAGACATCCAGTCACGTCGATTCGATCGAAGTACAGACGATAGACGTCTGTACTTTATTGACCTCTTTTTCCAGGTTCGATATTATTCAAGCCGGAAAGGGTCAAGGAGGAACAGGGACGATAAAGACGCCCTGAATCAGAGTTGGAATGCTTTTGTTGACAACTACAACAAAAGCCCAGATGATTACGTGAATAAAGTTCACGTAATGCGCGAGCGCTTTTTAAAGCACTCACGAACAGGCAAAATGGAATACATCCATTTTGCTTGCATCAAAGAAGGGTTAAAGTGTGGTGTCCCTTCTCACCTCGTTTGCCCGCGGTGTACGCAGGGCGCTCCTCGTCTGTCAGAAGAGTTGCGGGGGTACGGTGGTTTTTCCGTACCCGCCGAAATTCAGGGTTTAATTGATACCCTGAATGCATCAACACCTACTTTTGATGCTACTTCGCATTATGAGTTTGAGACTTCTTCTCAAACTCAGTCAAAAGGTCTGGGGCGTCGGCCCTCAGAACCTCAATCGGCTCCCAAGAGTCGAACTCTTGGGGATATCCCAGCCAGCGTACCAAGTACTCGGTACGCTGCCCCTTCTTCAAAGGCACCGAGCGCTTCGAGATCAAGCGCTCGAGGATATATCGCTTATTCCCCTGATTATCAATCAGGGGAGGCGGAGGTTGAGAATTCCCTCGCCGTTGTTGTTGTGGAGCATGGTTCTTTGCTCCGAAAGCTCGAGGAGGGTTATTCCTCCTTGAGCAGCGATATGTCTCACTGTGTGAAGACATATCGGTCTCTTCGCGAGGATGTCCGCGACATCCTCGGGGCGCATACTGCCCTCCAGCAGAAGAATGATCTTCTGTACATTGAGCTTTCCCGCTATAAGGGAGAGCTCGATCGGCGCACGGCTGATCTTGAGCAGTCGAAGGCGGAGGTAACGACTCTCCGCTCTGCTCATCAACGGCTGGAAGACGATTACAAGTCTCTCTTGGGAGACTCGGAGAAGCACGGTATCTTCCGTGGCTCTGCGTCTCGTCGTAAGACGAAGACGAGTGATACGGCTTGAGCCGCCCAACATAGAATGTTGTGTGAAGCCGCATTGCTGTGGGAATGTCTAAGGTATAGGCATTCCCCCGAATCTCTTGGACCTTGAAAGGTCCAATTTACTTAGGAAGCAACTTCCGTGTAGGGAAGTTGCTTATTGCATGTGTAGGCAAATTAGTAGTACTTAATAATACTAATTCGCCTTTAAGAAAGGAGTTTTTGTTCTTCCTTCCTTGTTTGTCTGCATTTTGCTTCTGCTTATCAAAAGCAGAGGCAAGTGCATCTTTTATGTAGCGTATTACAGCTTGGCGCTGTAATACGAATTCATCTACTGCTTTATCAGCAGTATGTGCATTGTCCTCGTTGTCTGCAGCCATTGCTGCAGACACATATTCATCGTATGCAGCTTCAGTTTCAATTGAAGCTGATTCCGCTTCTACTGTACTTTCAGTAGAAGGGCCATCGTTTTGTTCACAAGTTGCAGTCGCAACTTGCGCATTGACTCGCTCAAAATTTGAGCAGGTACCTCCCCCACTTAGATTTGGCGTACCGCCGAGTAAAGCCGGGGTTCGTGGATGCCTTAAGGCATTCACGTAGAACGGTGTATGCTT
>CM047581.1:14163203-14179792 GCA_026184515.1 Peronosclerospora sorghi
GGGGTTCGTGGATGCCTTAAGGCATTCACGTAGAACGGTGTATGCTTAGTTGAAGCATGCACCGAATTGTCAATCGCAAATTCAGTGAGTGACAGGTAGTCACTCCACTGTTCAAAGGCATGTGCGTTTGTTCGCAACATGTCTCCGAGAACGCGGTTAAGCCGTTCCGTCTGCCCATCCGTTTCCGGATGGTCCGCATTTGACATCTTCAACTGGGTTCCCAACAATGAGGACGTTTCTTGCCAGAAACGTCCTGTAAATCTCGGATCTCGATCCGAGACAATGTCGTCCGGCATTCCGTGCAAACGGAATACCGTATCAACGAATATCCGCGCTGTTTGAGCGGCGGTTGCGTTCGCTGATACTGCAGTAAGATGTACCATCTTACTGAAACGGTCTACAAAGACCACTATTCCGGTCTTCCGACTATTGTCGCGTGGAAGACCGAATACGAAGTCCATTGAAATGGACTTACTTCCAACACTCTGTCGGAACCGGCAGAGATTGCAGCGGAGCCTGTGCAGAATGCGCAGGCTTAACGCGCTGGCAAATCTCGCAAGCGCGTACGTATTTCCGTACCCACTTGTACTGGTTTCGCCAGTAAAAGTCACGTGCGAGAGAAGCGTATGTCTTCTCTCGACCTTGATGCCCTGAAATCGGTGCATCATGATACTCAAACATAATTTGATGTTTGATATCATCGTCGTTTGGAACGACGATGCGACTTTCATCTTTTTGGTCTGTGCTGTAAAGCAGCAAACCATCGTGAAGTCGATGTCGATGCACGCAAGCGCGGAGGAACTCTGGGGGTTCGTCGCGCTTCTAACTTGATTGATTACTTAAGTAATCAATCAACAGACGCGTCTCCTCGTCTGTTTTGTACGCATCGCGTACTTGTCGTATAATTGACGACGACAAAGCCGTGCAACGGATCGCGTTTGCACTGGCACCTTCGGTTACGGACGGTTTCGTCTCGTAATCGGGTCTTCGTGATAGCGCATCCGCTATCACGTTCAACTTTCCGGGTTTGTATGCAACCGTAAAGTTTTATTCAGCAAAGAATGACAGCCATCGAGCCATTCTTTGAGAAATGTGTGGTGAATTCACGGCCGTGCGTAGAGACGCATGGTCCGTGTAAACCACAAACGGTCTATCTCCCAATAGATAGATCCAAAACTTGGCCAGTGCATACTTCATGGCAAGGAGTTCCTTGTCATGCACTGGATAGTTGCGCTCGGCTGGGCGCAACTGACGCGATTGATAGCAGATTACGCGATCACGATCATCGTGATCACGCTGCATCAAAGCACAGCCGATAGCGAAATCGCTCGCGTCGCAAACGACGTGAAACGGGCGCTCGTTAACGGATATAGCCAAGACAGACGCTTCAGTCAAGCTTTGCTTGGCTGCATCAAAAGCATCTTGGTATTGGGTATCCCAATGCCATTCGACATCTTTCTTAAGTAATTGAGAAAGAGGTCGTATTAACCCAGCATAGTTGCACGAATACTTTTGCAAATATGTTGCCAACCCAAGGAACTTTCGAAGTTCCTTAACGTTGTTTGGCATAGGCCATTCAACGATCACCCTGATCTTTTCTGGATCAGGACGCACCCCGTTCTTGCCCACAAAACATACAAGAACGGGTATCTCAGGTGCACCAAGGTGCACTTCTTTAGATTTGCATAGGGCTTATGCTTACGCATAAGCTCTAACACTCGACGTAGATGTTCCCTATGGACATCTACATCGCTTTTATCGTGTTTACCCTTACTATGGATGAACACTTCATCGAAATAACTCGGTGCGAATTCTCGCACTGGGCGTAATAGATGCGTTACTCATCTGTTAAACGTAGAAGGGGCATTTCAAAGCCCCTGCGGCATAACAAGCCACTCCCAAAGCATGCCGCTTGGGGTGCTTACTGCCGTGAGAGGGATGTCCTTCTCACGCATGAGGATTTGATAACATCCATCTCTTAGATCGAGAGCACTAAAGATGGTGCTCCCGCACATGCCATCTATGATGACATCTTTTCGCGGTATCGGCGTCTGTGCCGGTACCGTCGCTGCGTTCAGCTTGTTGTAAGCGTGAACGATTCTCCACCCACCTGTGGACTTTTTCACACAAAAGGTGGGGGTAGAGTGCGGTGAGATAGGCTCCCGCACTTGGCCTGCTTTACGACGAGCTTCGAAAAACTCGTTGATCGCTTTTACTTGATCACACGGCAAAGGCCATTGCCGCGTGACACAATACTTCGTGCCTGGCACGAGGTCAATCTCATGACGAGTTCCCTTATCCTAAGGGAGATCGCTAGGTACTTCTTCTGGGAATACGTCAGCGTATTCCCGAAGTACCTCATAAAATGGGGAGTTCGCTTTAAGCGACTCCCAGCTCTTGCCTTCAAAGTGCTGAACTTTGGTTTCATCATTGGGAACCTCTTTCCCAATGTTTTCCACTTGTAATGTGGATATTCGTTCACGAATATCCACTACATCAACTGTTGCTACGATAATACAGATCTGTTCGATCTGATCATCGTGCAAGTTTTTCATAAACTTCTTCCAGCTTAGCGCTGGAAGAGCCATCACCTCCGAACCTTCTTTCGGAGGGTGTTCCATCAGCAGAGACTGGGTAGCTAATCCGTTCTCCGTTTGCGTCAAGACGTTGATCGTCTCGACGGAACTGCCCATGCAATCAGACGCACTCGTCTGAATGACTGCTACACGGGGATTACGATTCACCGTGTGCGAATACTCATCATCATGGTGGCCACTGCCTACCATGGAATTTTGGCGATCAGATGTGCTCGTCTGATCGGCCGCCTTTTCTGCGACACGGTGGTCTTTATCACCCGTGAGCATGGCTAACGCATCGTGGTGGGCACTGGCCACCACGGAGTTTTGCTCACGATTGCACTCGATTGTGAGTTCACTCTCATCAACACGGAATTCATTCGTCGTGTTGGAACCTTCGGTCGCACAGTGGGTGTTTCCCACTGTGGATACATTTTCATTCTCACGGTGGGTGTTTCCCACCGTGGATATTACTTCATTCTCACGGTGGTCTTTATCACCCGTGGAATGTTTCTCTCCAACACGCAACGACTCTTCTGTTGCGTGTGGTAGTCCCTCTAGACTCTCACCAGCGGAGGTACCTTCCGCTGATCGTGTCAGAACAGACCTGGTGGTGCCATCGCTATCCACCAGACTGTCTGACGCTGCGGTTGTATCCTCTGATACAGCCTGATTACACACAGGGTGATCAGATCCTGTGCGTCCGCCGCAGTCGATCGATAGGTTAACCCAGTCGATAGAAAGTCTAAACTTGGACATCCATGGGATTCCAAGTATCACATCAAACTTGTCATCTAAATCGAGGATGATAAATTCATCCTCGAATGACAGTTCATTCAACTCGAAGCGTGTGTTTACTCACACGCTTTGGAATAGTCACGGTTGCACCTGTTGATAACCGGACTGACAACATACTTCGTGGGGTTTCTACCTCCACGAAGAACAACAGCGTTAGACTCTGAGTTCTAACGAAATTGTTTGACGCTCCTGTGTCAAACAAAGCTCTCATGGGGACATCACTCCCGTGCGGCTTAACCTCCAGGGTGATAAGAGGCTTATCATCACCCTGCACCTTTTGACAGGACATATTCCCCTCTGGGGCTATTACCCTCACATGCCCTATGTCGGCATGTGGGACAACATTCCCAGTAGGGCGCCCCGCCCCTACTGGTGATTTACGTTTTTTGCACCAACAGGGTGATGTCCCTGTTGGTGTCGCCGTGCAGCGGACGGTTCCGTCCGCTGACTGCGTGGCACCGGGCGCGGTGCCATACACTCATGGGCAAAATGCCCCATTTTCGCGCATCGATTGCAGCGAATATTCTCCTTAAATTGCGGTTGCTTCGTGTTCGAAGCAACCGCAACCGATAGGTCCATCGGCTCTGGACTTTCACCGCCCATGCTCTGGCGCGGGTGGATATTTCTTGATTCGAAGTGTGAACTTCGTCTGCCCGACTGCTGCTTGTTGACATGCTGTTGCGGCATGTCAAAAGCGAAGGGCTGTTGAGCCCTTCGGCTGTACCCAGCATGCGATGACGCTGATCGCATGCTGAACTCTTCACGGATGCTCATGTCAATGGTATCCCTTAGAGTCTCTGGCGGGTGCCGGTAAAGACTCTGTCTGACGGGACCATCATTGAGTCCCTTCATGAAGCCAGTGACCTGCATAGCAGGGGGCACCGGCTCATACACAATATTTGACAGCAAATATTGCGTCTTCGGAGCGTAAGCTTGAAGGTCAAGATTACCTTGCCGGAGTTCCATGAACTCCTGCCGACTACTTAGCCTCATTTCTGGAGCTTCAAAGTTGAGCTTTAGCTCAGCTTTTAATTCCTGATAAGTCAGGAACGCAGAGTCATCAGTGGCTCTGCGACTCATCGCCCATGCCCTGGCTCTTCCGCCCAGACATGTTGTGGCGAAGTACGCCTGTTGACGTTCGTCAACAATATTTTGCGCAGAGATGGCATCTTCCACCTATGCGAACCATCTACGAAGGGGCTCGCCCCCTTCGCCGGTAAAGGGCGGTACTCGTGCCTTTACCACTTCAACGCTATGCGTTGCAGGTGCAGGTGCGGTCCGCGCTGCCTCTTGCGCAGACCGTGCTGGCTTTTCTAGGTGGCTTCGCCTAAAGCGATTCACCACCTGTATCACTTCCTCCGGGGACTTACCCAGGAGGAAGCTATGATGTCGGTCCCCATATACCGAACCATTTCCACCGTCGCGGCTTTACTACGCGACGAGAAGTGCGGGAAGTGTTTATTCACCACTTCCAGCGTTCTCTCTCGCTCTGCAGGCGTCATGTCTCGCGACATGATACCGAGCGGCTCTTAATCTTCGCTCCGCTAGTTGACTAGCGGAACGGAACTGTGGTCGTTAAAACGGACCGCAAAGTGCTACCAGGTGTAACAGGACTGATCCTGTTACAGGCTTACACTGTAATTGCGAGGAAACGCGCAATGCAATAGGGCAGGATTAGTTGATAACAACTAATCCTATACTAAAAGTAAATATATAAATATTTACATATGGGTTAGAACGCAAAATTAAGAGTGTTTATTTAATGGGTGGTTTAGAGGCTAATAGTATAGTAACTACCTAATTAATATAATAATATCAAGTATTCAACTAACTGTACTATTAGTTAACCTGCAAGATTCGGTATTTATACCGAATCGACTTTTCCTTGTAGATTATAATAGCTTATAATCTCTTATTTAAATTTCAGACAACGCGTCTGAAATTAAACTGTGATATTCTAACTTGAATATCAACTATGTAATGGCACCCCAGTACAGAGATCGTCTAAGCTTTTCGTGCGCTCGTACACATTCGTCTATTCTTTCGCATACTTGAGATCTCGAGAAAACGCATGGTAAAACACAACCTCACGTAAATTTGGTGTTTCCTCGGTGCCAATTTGATCCATCTGTTCGTGCAGGGGAGCCAGATCAGCAATCATGGCAGCCACGTCACGACTGTTAAAGAAATGCTTCGACGCTTCTTCGAGCGCACCGTGCCATAATTCGTTCCAGAGGATGGCCACACGGATAAGCTCTCGAGACACCATATCAGCTTCATATACAAGCTGGGAGCTGTGTCGACGCACAGCAGCAAGAATTACTTCTGCGGAAAGCTTTCGAGAAGGATTGAGCGCTTTAGAGGCCACTGTGATCGGATAAATTAGCGCATGCGGGTGTGCCTGTCCAATTCGTGTGAGCAGGTCATGAAGGAGGTCGCTTGTTTTCTGGTTGGGTGTATCAATACTCGCAATAAGCTTGTGCGAACCAAAGGGTTAGTAAGCTAAGAACGTCTTTCGTCACGTCATAACTCGTATGACCAAACGAAATCGATCGGAAGAAACCTTGAATAGCTCGAACCGTATACTGGTTGGGATCTCCCAGAATCGATTCCTTGACCGAAATTTCCAGTGCTCGAAAGTTCATTAGAGCCCATTCATGCCATGCGCGATGGTTTGTAGGGTCCAGCTTTGTTGCGGTTTCCAGACATTCGAGCACGTGGTCAAAGGCTCCACCAGCTTGTCCGTGACTTTCGCTTGTGTGAAGGAGCCTCACCATCGAGGAGATGGAAAACGCTAGTCTGGCGGCATTCTTTCTCGTGCGTAGCTTCACCACGTCACATTGAGCACCAAGCTCTCCTACACGAGAGCCGAAGCCACCTGCGTGACTCGACCGAGGTGCCATTCCTCCAAAGTTTAGACGAGACGATCGTACAAGGACGCAACGTCGCCGCCGCGGCGAGCATGACCGAGCAAGGCACCCTCCGAGACAGCGTAGAGCGTAACGTCCAGCACATTCTCCAGTGCTACGACTTCTTCTTGGTTTCCGTCCGGCGCAGCAGCAGCTGATTTAAGAGAAAATACATCTGCATCATTCGTTCATCTGGTTGATCGATTAGTCCATTCAGCTTTCCGCTGATCGTGACCTTGAGTAAGTTCATTATAGAATTGATCCATAAGAAATTCTTCAGTTCCTTCGAATAAAACGTCCTTGCCAGATCATATTTTGATGGCTCCTTACTTGATCGACTTTCGTCTCTCTCCGAACCAGGCGCTTTTAGCAACGCCTTCGGTTGGTCCGGGTCGTAGTATTTCACCACCAGCTTCTAATCCGGATCATTATACATATGTAATTGGCGGATCACAACGCAAGTTGTGATCCTCAGGGGCTCCCGAAGGAGCCTTGGGAGGTGGTTGATGCTTTTCCTCCTTAATCTCATCAAGATACCTCCCCAGGTCCTGATGATCAGCATTTCCTTTCTTCTTCAGACATCACGACGGCTAACTGCCTTCCATCTTCACAACCACCTCCTCCTTTTCCACTTTGATCTTCAATTCTGCTTCCGCTTCCGTTTTCACGTCCGCATCAGCGCCATATTGCGTAGAATCGCGAAGATATCCCGCGTCGAATAAGGGCACGCGCACCGTTTTGGTGGAGCGTCTGATCAAAGTTTTTGAAGCTTGATCAGGCGTTACCACGGCGCCCGGACTGCCGACTAACGAAGGGGGTCCTACGGTTGTCCCTTGACTGCTTGTGTTCCTGCTCACCTTGTGTACCCAACGGCTTGGGCGTGGGTCGCTCTCCAGGTGGCGGGGATGGCACGCTGCAATTCCTTACTGCAAGATTGAGTTGACTGATGAAGAAATGACTGTTGTCGATCAGGCTTGATCAGGCTTGATCAGGCGCTAATAGTCGGTGATCAGGGCCTCTGGTCGTCGATCAGGGGGTGATCAGGGGTGATCAGGGCCTCTGGTCGTCGATCAGGGGGTGATCAGGGGTGATCAGGGCCAATAGTCGAAAATTTCAGATCGTGATCGACCTGATCGGTCTGATCGGTCTGATCGGTCTGATCGGTCTGATCGATTTAGTCGATCAGGCACTAGTTGGAGCGAGTCGCGAACAGATGACCGCAGGTCGCAGGTTGTATAACGTCGATATGGGTGGTTATCAGCGAAGGGGTACTTGATCAAGCAGCGGAAATTTTCACCACTTGATCACGGAGCCTCTTCGCTTAATTCGTCGATAGAATACCCAAAATGCTTTTATTCTAAACTTAAACTGCAGAGGATGGTCGATCAGCGACGGGCTGATCGACGGTTTACACTAAAATCCACCTAGAGTTCCCATGGGGCGCTTAGAGCAGCCGAACTCTATGGTCCAAAAAACGTGGACCAATGGGGAAAGAGGTGAGAACTCTAGACTCGATCACTTTCCCCAATACCAAAAAAAACTTTACAAACGAACCGCTGACACAGCGGGTGGAGTTGAGGAAGAGTTCCCCAGACCTTTACGTCTGCCGGTGGGCCAAAAAGTGCACTACGTGCTCCCTCCCGGGACGTAAAGGGTGCGTATGCAAAAGAGAGGGAGGCGCGAAGAGATCACGCCTCCCCCTCGGTGATCTTATCGATCGGACGCAAAAAGAGAACTTCATTATCACTTATATCCCTAAAACTACCAATTACCTAAAATCAACCAATCAGAACTGTCCATCCCTACGTACTCCGTCGACCAGTCGACCTGATTTATCCGTCGTCCGTCGCTAACCGTTAGGTACCCGTTAGGTAACTTTATCGGTTCTCGCATCGTCCCAGATGTCCCGTCCATGCCCAGTCCATGTTTCCCGCAGTTTTGCCAACAGTTGTACCGACTGTTGTGCCAACAGTTGTACCAACTGCTGTGCCGACTATTGTACCAACTATTCTACCGACTATTATACTGACTATTGTACCAACTATGGTACCGCAAAAAATTGTAGTATGCTTTACCACATTGACATCATCCTCGGGAACCTACTTTTCGACAAGGACGACGACGACGGGCTGCCAAACATGTTTAGGGAAAGAACGCTTAGAATCTTCGAGAATATCGACCCCAACACCGTTGAAGACCCTGGATTGGACGAAACCAAATATCGAGTCAACATCTCGAATCCAAAGCAATTCAATCTGGTGGCGGGATTCCTCAGCACTGGAGTTTCCTTTCGCCAAGTAGAAGCTCTGGTTACCATGACGAAAGAATCCACCGGCGTTGCGAATATCGGCACTGCCAAGGATGAAATAGTCGCTCAGTACGCTCGCTTTATTTTGGAATTGAATCTGAAACATATCTACGACATATTGGACAATAGCTGGGCATTTTCAATTGCGTTGGGTATGTCCACATGTCGACTTCTTACCTGGATATCCGCATTCGGCTCTTGTGGCATGGCGAGATCCTCAACTTGCACTTGATTGGGATTCCGGTTTTTGGCAGGCATACGGCAGCAGAAGTGTACCGCCACGCTTCGGCAGTTGGATGTACTCTGCAATGAATGGAAGACTAGGCTGATTTCAATCTCAACGGACGGCGAACCGCAAATGACCGGCCACATTGGCGGGGTGGCCACGCTATTTTAACAAGCGGCATTACCTGGCTTTTACCGCATCTGGTATGGTTTACATCAATTGGACTTGAAGTTTCGATCATTCTACGAAGAGTTGATGGACGAACAATTCGTTTCAATGCTAACAGCGCTCATTGGATACCTTCGCCGACAACAGAACCTGATTAACGACATGGGAACGAAATGTCTCACACTCGCAGAAACAAGGTGGGAATCCATGTCAAAGGTCGCCGGCTGGTTTAAAACGCACCGGGTGGCAATCATAGAATACCTGGAGGGGAAGCACCCGTCCTGAAACCGCCGCATGAATGGTGGGTAGTCCTAATGTTCGTCGAAGATGTGTCCGCATCCGCCACCGCTACCTTCAACCAGCTTCAAAAATACGACACAGGTCTCGCAGCAGCGCCAAGCCATCGCCGATCTACAGACTTTCTACAAAGAGTATATCAACACAAACGGCCCATTAGATTCTGGACAGCGTGAAGACATTGACATCGAGAGAGACGCTGTGTCCAGCAACGATTTATACTCAGCTCGTGTTGCATATATGACCACGTTCCTGGAAGAAAAGGGTGGTTTTGTATCCGATCCCATGCAACATGCCGAGCAAACGAGCATGGAAAACTTTGCAAGAAATTTGAGCAAGGGCCTGTTGAATTTGATCGCTGGGATGGACGAAGTAGTGTCTGAACGGAATTCCCTGAATGGAGTTTCATTCTAAGTGTTGCCACCAGTGCTGCCGAACGAGCTGGTGACACTAAATGGCCGTGAGTTTACCGCTATTGTACGCGCACAACGTGAACGTCTTGCTGATCGTTGGGCCCCTATTTCTGCAGAAGACACAATGGACTACATTGAGACCGAATTCCGCGAACTCGAAAATTCCTACCACGATCAAGAACCCTTCCGTAATGCACTGGACGGGTGTACATACCAAACGCCCTCCAGCAAGGCCTGGAAACTCACAAGTGGTCGATTCAAGAAGCTGGAGATGTTTTGCGGTGGAATGGCAAGCACATTTCCTGGAACTTCCTCTGTAGAAAGCGACTCATCCATTCTGAAATGGGAAAAAGACATCCACCGCAGGAGCTTGACAGACTTTTCCCTGGAAGTCGTGATGCACGAAAGGCAGTTAAAGCTTCTGCAGGAAATTACGTTCTAAGCGTAGGCAATGCTCTCATTGTATCCATCGTATCCATTGTATCCATCGTATCCATTCCTTTTATTTTATTGGTTGTTGTTTGATTTTTAGCGGGTCTTTAATACAAACACGGTCCTTATGATACTCTGTACCAACTGTTTTCGCTCTTCGTAGTAGTTCAATTAAGGACGCGTAAATAACCGTACTAAGGTCGGAACTCGTCCCGCAAATAGCTTATTTAAGGTATTTACGGGAGAACCGTAAATAGGGAGGCCTGTTAATGGATCATTCTGTTAAAATGCAGCGCTGTATAAATACGCCAAGGCATTTAAAGTTGGACATCTTCGCGCAAGACCAAAAATAGGTAGACTCAATTTTTGTTCATTTGTGTCAGACTATAATTTAGTTATAGTCAAATATATTACTTTTGCATTTTCTTTCTCTTTGCGACAAGGCGCTTTTTCTTACCGTTGTTTCTTGGTATCACGCATCTTCGCGCATACAGTGTGCAACTTACCCGATTACCTAATATCGCATTAACATACAAGATGTGGTTGTGACGACTGCTAAATTTCGTGTGGATATTATCGAGTATATTGACTTTATCACGTGGAAGAACGATTGACTAAGTGGAATTTTACGTTTGGAGTGAAAGGACTTCTAACTAAGTGGATGTTTGCGTATCAAGTGGTCAATTATCGTTTATTGGTATGGTAAAGCACATCAGCGAACAACACATTCAAGTCCGACCGTTCATCTCATTCAAAATATCCAACTGATCTTGGAGATCTTAGTCGGTTTATCATCTCTTTTACACATAGATCGCAAACAACAGACATACTCTTACTCAAAAACTGTCGGTTTTTGGTGTAGCCATATTTGGCTTTCAAGTGAAATCTCATGGTGGAAACGGATTTGCTGTAAATGCCTGGATACATTTTGTTAGAAGATTTCAAGCAAGAAAAATGCTTAGTGATTTTAAGCGGATATTATAGGCTTAAATTCTCTTGATTGTATAATATATATTGGAAAAATCTAATGCGCCCCCCATTTTGGCTAATGCGCCCCCCAAATGAGAATTTCGAATATTTTTTCACAAAAAGTTAGGAAAACGCTATTTGCCCCCCCCCCCATTTTGGCTATTTTGCCCCCCCCCCAAAAGGGAATTATTATTTCCACACCCCAAAATTGTTATTTCCACCCCCTCATAATCGCTGTTGAGGCACCCATGAATAGGAAAGCGCTATCTGCCTCCCCATTCTGGCTATTGCCCCCCCATTTTTGGGGGGGGCAAATAGCGCTTTCCTTGATGTAATGTGCAAATGTTCCAAATGTCATGTGCGCCACTTAAGTAGTTACAACATTTCACAAGGACGCATCTTGCCGCTTGGTGGGTGTACTAATGACGTCTAGACGTCCGGATTTTCACTACTGCGAGTAAAAAGACTGCTAAATAGTTTGTTTCATTGCTGTGTTTTTGTCTGAACGTAGAGCTTATTGATAAGTGCATCGGATACAAGCTCTATATTGTCATTAAGGGCAACAAGGAGTTTCACGGGACACTCCGTGGCTTTTACGACTACGTCAGTAAGTATGAAACGAAGATTAATTCTGTGTTCGAAATATACGGGTTTAGCTAACGTTTGCAATCGTGTGCTGCTCTATGTTCGTTTTTTAGACATGGTGCTGGATGACGTAACCGAGTAGTAAAAAGTTGAATTGCCTGGAGATAACGCGTTATTGTCTTGTGGATCTGGCGTTGTCTCCACTCTTGATGCTTCCTGTGATTAGTGAAATCACTCCTGAGGGAAAGAGAGAGGTGAAACTGGACCAAGTTCTTCTCAACGGCAACAACGTCTGCCTGGTATGATACCGTCTTACACACTGCTGATAACTGGATAACTGAAGTCGTTAAATCTTTTTGCTTGCTATATCTTGTGCTAGGAGGACTCCCGGCTAACTCATAAGCACATATGCTAAATACTATTGCAATTGGTGTTCATAGAGCTGTGAATGTGCTAAACAGCAATTAGAGTATTGAATTTCTGCTCCAGTCCATGCTAGAAAGCAAGAGCAATACATGGTCTTTGTGATGTTTATATAACACTGTTCTTATAACTGGCATACATTCATCTTTTTATGATCACTCCTATTATTACACCATCCCCCGCTTAGTGTGCTTTATTTATTCGCTTTATCATCATTGCTCGCCTTGATAGCCTGTCGATTGAGGAGCCCAAGAAAGCGGTGCTGATCTTCCATCTTCAAGTTGTCAAAACCCGTACGCTCCAATTCTCCAAGCGTAAGCTGGGGTCCAAAAGCGTGTAAAGCTACTCAGGGTATTCCGACCTTTCCTTAAGGTCCGGATGCACGCCGTCCTTGAGGATATTGGTGGGCGCCATGTAGCCGGTGCGTATACGCACGGTGCGGCTAGCGCACAGAGGAAGGCTTTCCTTAAAGCGGCGTTCGCCGCTACTTAGCCGATACGCCCTTATTAAGGGCTTAGTAGGAGAGAGCTCTCCTACTCGGGGCCAAGATTCCCGGGTTAGTTTACTCTAGCCTGTACTAGTGCCTTAACGGCAAGGCTCCCTTACAAAGGGTGTAGCTAAGGGGAGGGATCCCCTTACGCTACGGCACTCACTACACGCACGACCGGTCGAGGTCGTGCGTCTGTACTAAGGAGTGAAAGTAAAACTGAATATATTTAATATGTAATTATTTAAACTAATATAAACTATATGTAACACTAAGTAGAATATTCCTAATTCGTACCTAGCTAAAATGTAGTGTACACACCTGTGTACTGACACGTGGATGGCTGACACACCACCACACCAAGGGCCCATGCCCTGATTGGTTAAAATAACCAAAGGTTCGAAACCTTCCAACCCGGCCAATACTGGCCTCAACCGTGGTGTACTCATGTACACCAACACTCAGTGTTACACGAATGTAACCCCGTTACACGCCACCTTCGTAAGATCCACGATCTCCTCCACCGCAGCGCTACCACTCTTTCCCTTGGCAGCGAAAGAACGCGCAAGTGGCTTCGGCCATCAGCGCACTACAAGTCTCCGTGTTGTCGAGATTATTCTTCTTGTAGCCACTCTTCGTAAGTGCAAAAAATGAAATAAAGACCAAAGTGGTGGGGGGGGCAAATAGCGCTTTCCTAACTTTTTGTGAAAAAATATTCGAAATTCTCATTTGGGGGGCGCATTAGCCAAAATGGGGGGGGGCGCATTAGATTTGGCAATTGATATCCGTATCCCCCCCAAATTACTACCCGTATCCCCCACAAATTACTACCCGTATCCCCCCCCTCAATTATAGGCGTATCCCCCCCAAAACTAAGAGCAAAAACGTCAAGTTCTTTTATACAATAAGATATCGGGCTACGAAAATAACGAGGGGGTGGCGACTATTTCTTAAGTGAGTTGCCCAGTTCCTGCGATTAATGTACGATTACCGCTCTTGATACGAGAGTATACGGCTGTGTGTTGTACTTGTATACACTGCAGCGTTACGTTTCATATTGTAGCGCTTTCGCTCCACTGAACTGTTCCATGACACGTGCATTTTTAACGACTTCGTTCTCTGATTTGTCATTGTACTGCAAACGACGCGTTGAGAGTCATGGCAAAAGCAACAAGGAGGCGCGAGCACTCGGAAAAAAATGAAGCCATGTGGTCGAAGGTGTGCGCCTCGAAGCTCGAAGCGTTCGACAGCTTGAGGCGATGTCAACCCTCGACTTCTCAACAAGACTAGAGCAGTAAGAGTGCCCAAGTCGCTGCATTCCAATTGGAGCTTTGTTGTTGGCAGTCAAGAATGCCGAGCTCGAGAAGAAAGGAGAGTCAATTGAGGGACTGGGTGGCATTGCAGCAAGAGCACAAGCAAGGGGGTAAGAGGCTCGCGCGGCTCTCAACCGTCGAGAAACAAGCAGCTGCTGTCCACCAAAATGCAAAGGACCAGACGCGACAATCGTCACGCAGAAGGAGCGACTGGCGGTGGTGCTGGCGACAGACGGAAACACGAGGTCGTGGTCGTTTTCAAAGCTGTACGGCCAGAAAACGTACGACTACGCGTGTCGATGACGGCGCGGGGGAGTCGGAATCGAGAAAACGACATGTGGATTATAAGCAACATACCATGGCAGCTACAAAGCAAAAGTGGCAGCGTACGAAGTGGGGGTAACACGGCAGCTACAACTTGAAACGAAGCTACGGCGCGTGCGAGGAGTTTCGAGTCAACGACAACAACAAAAGCACGACACGAACATAGCAGCGCGTTGAAGCGTGGCTCCGTGCAAAGCAACGACAGCTGGATGGCCTGCGTCGACAACAGACGCATTGGAAGCTTATGTCTGTTGTAGATCAACCTTGTCAACAACACGTCGACCTCTTTCTATAACGAAGATCGAGCTGATCTCTTGGCCATGAAACGATGGAAAGATCGAAAGCAGTTGGAACTGCTCACGTCTCGAGACCATCGCAAGACAAACGTCAAAGTGTCGGATGATGTAGAGCAGCTGGTGCGGCGCTGGGAGAAGTGGACCGTGCGTTGGAAGCAAAGCCTCAAGACGGCCGGGCGGAACTCAGCACGTTTCGTTAGTCTGTGTCCTTGATGCCACGTGCTGTCCACGAAGATTTTTTCTAGTTGCGCGGCGCTCAACTTACAGACGCATCAATGGATAAACGATTAAAAAATGAGGTTAAGCAATGGTCTGCATCTCGAAGCAAAACGAGTTCTGAAGGCTCTTAAAACGTGGGGCAAGAGCGCTCAATGTCACACGACATCGTCGGTGGACGATCGCGCGGCGTCGATGCTCAGTTGTTGGTAGTACTGCCAATTGTGATGCAAGAGGCAGCGCTTTTCTGCTCGCTCCGCAGCTTGAGCCATCCACTCTGCTTTTTCCTGCGCTGTAAAGCGCAAGAGCGAGGCGCCAAGTGCTTGAGGCGAGGGTGGTTGGTGGCCCAGATAAATACGCGCCAGGAACGACGCTGCGGGGTATTTCGCTTGACCCACGTCACGAAACCACTCGAGGATATTCACGTGATGGTACAGTTTGAGCAGGTTATACTGCCCCTTGACAAACAAGTCGGCGCCATTCGATGCATGCGTGTCCCACGCAACATACACTTGCTGCCAGTCGCGCCAAGCGCTCGCTTCGTCTGACGCTAAAGCAGACGTCTAGTGTTTGTGCTACATGATGCACCCGATAGCTGGTTTTGGGGCCCATCGACCATCAACAATGCTCGGAATTCCTCGTCATCGTCTTCTTCCTCCACAATCGGGCACGCAGCGCCTGGCGTTGCCCCAAGCAACTCAAAAGCAAGACGATGTTCTTGCCGCTTCTGTCGCACGACGAAAAGCTTGGGTATTGGTGACTAGATCCGCGGCTATCGCACTGATGCGAGGATCAAAGAGCATGGCTTTAATTTCATCATCTATTGCGGAAGTGCTGGACGGACTGGGAAACATGAGTGAGATCAACTGACGCAACTGGACAAGAAAGTGGCGTCCAGAGGATGTAAACGAGTCGACACTTTTGGCTTTACGACGCACTGAAACTTTACTGCATTCGGATGTGGTCGTCGCCTAATCGAGCGCATAGCACTTGAAGCTCAAAAAATTGATTGTGACGGAGAGAAGGCGTCGAAAGAGCATCGCAAATGAGGATGCTACTGTGCCAGCTGGTAGAACACGACGCTCATCGAGATGAAACTGGCTCAGGTGATTCAAAATGGCCTCAACTTCTGCCACAGTGTGCCAGTCTTGCATGGTTAATTGCGTCCATGCTGTCTCTGGTTCAGGCATGGTCGCTGTTGGTCTTGTTGGAGAGTGGAAATAGGACCAGTATGAAGGAAAGCACATACAAACTGCTTGAGGAGGTTTAGAATCGCTCCAATGGACGTTGAAGTTGAGAGCGGCGCGCTTTCAATCGATCTAGGCGTGCAATCAGACGCATTGAGTGCAGCCAGAGCATGGACTCGATCCGGCACCTCAAAGTATTGCACTAACTTTTCAAGCAAGTGGAAAATGCGACAAAGACTCGTTTCGGCATGAAATGAGCAGCCGGGACGGATACCAAGAGCTTCCACCACACAGTGACGCAATCTAGACGTGAGCAGATCCTCATCTTCGTCTCGACTGCGCGTAGTTTCTTCCCACGCTGCCAAATTCAATCGAAGCGGGTGACGAATAACACTCTGGAAGCGCGCATGGTTTACAATGGACGGAAGATTATACGTCTCGAACACACTTTGCGTCACCAAGTGAGTCTCTGATTGGTTGGCCTCGAGCGGCATGATCTTTGTCACAAGCACGAGATCCACTCGACGCCATTGCGAGTCGAGAAAACCAATGGCCACACTGAAAAATGCTTTCTTTGTTGGTTGCTCGGGCCACCACTTGTGGCTTCTTGTGCATCCGTTGGATCTTCAATGGGTCGAAACTCTTGACAAAGATTTAAAAAA
>CM047581.1:14179892-14213344 GCA_026184515.1 Peronosclerospora sorghi
AAGCATACACCGTTCTACGTGAATGCCTTAAGGCATCCACGAACCCCAGCTTTACTCGGCGGTACGCCAAATCTAAGTGGGGGAGGTACCTGCTCAAATTTTGAGCGAGTCAATGCGCAAGTTGCGACTGCAACTTGTGAACAAAACGATGGCCCTTTTACTGAAAGTACAGTATAAGCGGAATCAGCTTCAATTGAAACTGAAGCTGCATACGATGAATATGTGTCTGCATCAATGGCTGCAGACAACGAGGACAATGCACCTACTGCTGATAAAGCAGTAGATGAATTCGTATTACAGCTCCAAGCTGTAATACGCTATATAAAAGATGTACTTGCCTCTGCTTTTGATAAGCAGAAGCAAAATGTAGACAAACAAGGAAGGAAGAACAAAAACTCCTTTCTGAAAGGTGAGTTGGTATTATTAAGTACTACCAATTTGCCTACACATGCAATAAGCAACTTCCCTACACGGAAGTTGCTTCCTAAGTACATTGGAACTTTCAAGATCCAAGAGATTCGGGGGAATGCCTATACCTTAGACATTCCCACAGCAATGCGGCTTCACCCAACATTCTATGTTGGGCGGCTCAAGCCGTATCACTCGTCTTCGTCTGACGACGAGATGCAGAACCATGGAAGATACCGTGCTTCTCCAAGTCTCCCAAGAGAGACTTGTAATCGTCTTCCAGCCGTTGATGAGCAGAGCGGAGAGTCGTTACCTCCGCCTTCGACTGCTCAAGATCAGCCGTGCGCCGATCGAGCTCTCCCTTATAGCGGGAAAGCTCAATGTACAGAAGATCATTCTTCTGCTGGAGGACAGTGTGCGCCCCGAGGATGTCGCGGACATCCTCGCGAAGAGACCGATATGTCTTCACACAGTGAGACATATCGCTGCTCAAGGAGGAATAACCCTCCTCGAGCTTGCGGAGCGAATAACCATGCTCCGCAACAACAACGGCGCGGGAATTCTCAACCTTCGCCGCCCCTGATTGATAATCAGGGGAATAAGCGATATATCCTCGAGCGCTTGATCTCGAAGCGCTCGGTGCCTTCGAAGAAGGGGCAGCGTACCGAGTACTTGGTACGCTGGCTGGGATATCCCCAAGAGTTCGACTCTTGGGAACCGATTGAGGTTCTGAGGGCCGACGCCCCAGACCTTTTGACTGAGTTTGAGAAGAAGTCTCAAACTCATAATGCGAAGTAGCATCAACAGTAGGTGTTGATGCATTTAGGGTATCAATTAAACCCTGAATTTCGGCGGGTACGGAAAAACCACCGTACCCCCGCAACTCCTCCTCTGACAGACGAGGAGCACCCTGCGTACACCGCGGGCAAACGAGGTGAGAAGGGACACCACAGTTCAACCCTTCTTTGATGCAAGCAAAATGGATTTATTCCATTTTGCCTGTTCGTGAGTGCTTTAAAAAGCGATCGCGCATTACGTGAACTTTATTCACGTAATCATCTGGGCTTTTGTTGTAGTTGTCAACAAAATCATTCCAACTCTGATTCAGGGCGTCTTTATTGTCCCTGTTCCTCCTTGACCCTTTCCGGCTTGAATAATATCGAACCTGGAAAAAGAGGTCAATAAAGTACAGACGTCTATCGTCTGTACTTCGATCGAATCGACGTGACTGGATGTCTTCGCAGTTATCCAGCACGTTGATATCGAACAACGCATAATGGCAGTACCGTTTATGGTGACCGCCACTGTTGGGGGAAATATCCCAGCCAGGGGTCCAAAACCCCACTCTGTACGGAACATCTGGTTCCGTACGATGATACGCTTTAGAAGCGGCAGGCGCCGCTTCTGTTCGAGCTCTTTTAGCAGGCGGAGCACCGCCTGCTTCAACACCACGCGCCGGGGTTAAATCACCCCGACGTGGAGAAGTACTTGGTCCAGGTGGGGCTCTGAGTTCCCGCAACCACCTGTGATAATCATTGTCGCTGTCGTAGATGACAGCGACACCAGAGTCATCGTCGCTGTTAGGCGATGAGCACATAGCGAGTTTCGACTCGCTAGATCCTTTAGTGGGGACATCTGAATCCCCATCACTTTGTTTGGAGTCAGAACTCCCAAACATGGCCCTCTTGGCAACACGCCATTCGGAAGTTGCCATCGTGCGAGATGTTGCATTAGCAACATCTCCCTGTTTCTTGTCAGATTCCGCCTTAGCAGCATCAGTGGTCGAAGACGGTACGTCTTCCGACCTTTGCGTAGTTGACGCTGCTAATGCAGCGTCACTGTTGTCACTCAACACCTCAGCACCTAGTGCTGAGGCGGAGGAAGAAGCTCCTTCAATGTTTTCAGCAGCGCTCTTTAGAGCGCCGCCGTGTGCTTTGAACATCGAGTCGATGGTCAATCAGTTGGTGAATGAGAAATTCCGACCAACAAGTGCCACCTATGATTGGCCAAAATAAGTATTATTATTGGCCAACCACCTTAAGTGGGGGGTGATGTAATGGGGTGTCATTACATAATTGATATTCAAGTTAGAATATCACAGTTTAATTTCAGACGCGTTGTCTGAAATTTAAATAAGAGATTATAAGTTATTATAATCTACGAAGGAAAAGTCGATTCGGTTTAAATACCGAATCTTGCAGGTTAACTAATAGTACAGTTAGTTGAATATTTAATATTATTATATTAATTAGATAGTTACTATACTATTGGCCTCTAAACCACCCATTAAATAAACACTATTAATTTTGCGTTCTTAGACTCAAGTAAATATTTATATTTACTTTTTAGTATAGGATTAGTTGTTATCAACTAAATCCTGCCCTAATTGTATTGCGCGCTTCCTCGCAATTACAGTGTAAGCCTGTAACAGGATCAGTCCTGTTACACTCTTGCTCGAGGCCACTGCAGCTAAGCCATCAGTTTTATTCATAACTATCTTTTTAACGCTATAGCAATGCACTGCATGAATGCACTCAACGCCGCTGTACGCTTCGAGGCCATGAAGTATGGAAACTAAATACTATGAATGTATTTTTTTGGGATATCTGTTTATCGCCACCTTTTTTATTTATCACCACCCTTTCTGCGTTTCAACTCTTGACATAAGACATTAAACTCTCGTCTCTTTTTATCACACATGCAAGAAGCTTCGCCTTATGCTTTATCTCATGTTCTACAATAAAATAAGTTTTTGAGACTCTCGTCTCGATACCCCAATAAATGACGTGTGCCGTTAAGGCAAATAAACACGCGTTCGCGATCTCAATTTCATTTTCTTGGATAAAATAGTTAATCGGGAGTCCTTGGCATAACCGTCCAAAGACCTCAATATTTTTGGTGGTGTCATCTCCTTCATGTTCATCATCCTCTTGCTCGCTTTGTCTTGGTTCGTCTGAACACCACTGCATTTGATATGTTAAACCTTAAAACTCTCAGCAGGGACACCACTTGAGCCACTAACGTACTGTAACAATCGCCTTCATTGGAATTGTGAAAAAACTCCACAATTTCCCAAAATCGTCCGATGATATCCAACTCATGACTACTTTGCTCGAAGAATCGAATTTCCCTGTGCTTTTTCCAGCCACTGTCGTGAATATGCGGAAGCCCGTAGAGTGCCAAGTCAAGCTCTTTGAAGTCGAACACGTGGGGCACATTATCGCTAAGGATAATTTGACGACCATCAATAATACTAGCAATTTTCGCTTGAATACTTTCAAAAAGATAGTATTGGGCTACTTTTACAACGTGAGCTTTTTGTTTCCGTCATGGAGAGAAACATCAACGCCACTTGGAATCAGTTCGGCATCTTCAACGACGAAATTCAAACCTAGAGTGCTCGTGTTCTCATGCGAGAGAATCCACGTCATACTCGCGTTCACCATTTCATCGAGTAGATACAAGTCCGATACCTTAAACGGGACATCAAGAAGGTGTTTCAACAATGGAATCGATAATCGGACGTTCAGGAGCAAACCTTCTAGCATCGCTTTTCCAATCAATTTCCCAGAGAAAACATACATCTGTCGAACCTTCGGTTAGATCATGAGCGCAGGTACAGATTCTGCTTACCTTCAACTGGTTTGTCATCTTCTTGAAGCTGTTCGTTTAATCCAATAAACTTGATGGTATCACACTGTAACGGGGTTACATTCGAGTTACATTTAGTGTCGGTGTACATGAGTACACTACGGTTGAGCTCAGTATTGACCGGTTTGAAAGGTTTTGAACCATTGGTTATTTTAACCAAGCACGTGTCGGTACACAGGTGTGTACACTACATTTTAGCTAGGTACGAATTTGGTATGTTCTACTTAGTATTACATATAGTTTACATTAGTTTAAATTAATTTATACTAATTACATATTAAATATATATTCAGTTTACATTTCACTCTATCGTACAGACGCGCGACCTCGACCGGTCGCGCGTGTAGCGAGTGCCGTAGTGTAAAGGGAGCCCTCCCTTTACCTACACCCTTAGTAAGGGGACACAGCCGTTAAGGCTAAGTAGTAAACCAACCCGGTAATCTTGGCCCCGAGTAGGAGATCTCTCTCCTACTAAGCCCTTTATAAGGGCGTATCGGCTAAGTAGTGGCAGACGCCGCTTTAAGGAAAAGTCTTCCTCTGTGCGCTAGCCGCACCGTGCGTATACGCACCGGCTACATCTGGTAGCACTTGTAGTCAATCCAACACCTGTGTTGGTAGACTAAGGCATCCTCTGCAAGGGATGAATCAGGACGATTGGGATAGTTTGACCCTCGTCCATCAGGAAGCCTTTAAAAGGCTTTTACCCTTACTGGGTGACGATGGTATGCAGCTCCTAGTGGAGCAGGGCCCTGAGGCCGTATAGACAAGGGTAAGTTCCCTCATCGCTCATGAAGCGAGTTGAGGTGGAGATCGTTCCACGGGGGTGCGTCCCCCATTGTCCTTTAATATAAAGGAATTCTCTGGGGAAAAAGGTGATAACCTTTATGTGTGGTTACGAGAGGTCAAAACGGCCTTCGCCACAGCGAATGTGATCACTGATCACGTGGAAGTGGGACTTGCGCTGACCCATCTTACTGGTAAAGCGCGTGCATGGGCGTTTACGTGTTCGGACTCGGTCACGAACGTGTTCCCTACCTGGGAGGTCCTTAAGCAGAAGATTATGGACATGTGTGCAACACCTGATCTGGTTTTCCAGAATCAGATGGCGTTTCTGAGGTGCCGTCAGGGCACTAGGGACTTGGAAACATATATCCAAGAACTTAAGACCCTGTTGGCAGGGATGTACGCGAAAGCGTATTCGGACGATGTGTGCATCCCCGTCTTCATGGGAGGCCTGAGAGAAGGGCCAGCACGTTCGGAGCTCTTCCGATACCGACCCCAATCCCTGGAGGAGGCGTTCAAGATGGCGTTCAACGCCGAGAGGAACTTTCGTTCCTCTAAGGTGGGTCCTGAACCCATGGACCTGAGTCAGGTCGAAGCGGAGGAGAAACCTCCCGCTAAGAGTCACTCAGACTCCTTTCCGCAGGGCTTCGGAGCAGAGCTCCTTGCAATGTTGCAGCGGCATGGACCGCTGAGATGCTTCCAGTGTGGGAGCATGGATCATCTGAAGAACAGATGTCCGAAAAATCCCCAGCGAGACACTCGCTATAAGGGACCAAGGGTGGGGAAAAAGCCCTTGTCCAAGCCGTCGGGAAACGACGGCTCCCAGTAGGTGCGGGGCGCCCTACTGGGGGACCCCTCAGTGCTGTTAAGCCCCAGGGTAGGGGACGACAGCACAAATCCCCGAGGGAAGCGGTGCTTTCTAGCACCGAGTTGGTGTACCAGCCAGGTTTGCTGGTAGTCCTTGCGGACGTGAAAGGCTTTGATAAGCCTTGGAGAGGTCTTGATAGACTCTGGAGCGTCTGACAATTATATCAGACGGACTTCTGTTGAGAAGAGACGGCTATATGCCGAGGCCCTAGAGGCACGTTCTCGTGACGTTGTCACGGTCCGTCTTGCGACGGGCGTACAGGTTTCTGTACCCAAGGTCTCGATTGACCTTAAGCTGAAGTTTGCAGACTTCGACAGCTTAGAACGTTGCCTAGTCCTGGATTTGGACTCGAGGTATGACCTCATTCTGGGCATGAAGTGGTTGGAACGCCACGAGCCATGGATAGACTGGAAGTCTAAGCTCATTGGCTCAACGCACCCGCGATCAGGTGAAGCATTGGCGAGTCATGAACCCACCTTTTCTCGATCGCAAAAGCGATTCTGGCGTGAGATGCCAGAGATTGGGATGCCTGAAACGATCATTCCCAATGGCGTTAAGGAAGAGTTCCTTAACGAGGGGGATTCGGCGGTTAATCCCCGCGCCGATAAATGCGAGACTGGTGAGTCGCCAGTGATAGAGGTGGATTCCTCTGAAGTTAAGCGCGAGGCGCTTAGAGAATAGACCCTAATTTCGTCTCTTCAGCAGGTCGGAACAGATTCCGACCACGCCGAGTTCGGCGAACAAGTTGCGACTCCAGTGGTAGGGGTAGAGACCCCTGTGGTTAAGCGCGAGGCGCTTCCAAGCAAAGAGACCCGAAGTTCGTCTCTTTAGCACGTCGGAAATGATTCCGACTACGCCGTTATAGGTGAGAACGGCGAGTCACCGGTGGTAGAGGTAGAGACCTCTGTGGATAGGTGCGTGGCGCTTCCAATAGATGGGGCAATTGACTCCCCCCATCTGGGTCTCGGGATGAGTCCCGAGGACAGTATTCAGCAGTCCTATCGGATGCTGAATAGTGTGACAGGTGTTGTCACAGAAGGCGTAAGCCTGGAACGGTTGCCTGGGGTAGGCGAACTGTTGTCGTTGGAGGAGATGTCCTTCAACGAATTTGGAACTGCTTTGAGAGCAGGAGAAATCGACGAGGTCGTCGTGTTGCGTCCGGAAGAGGAGTTGAACTCCTCATCCACGATGGACGAGTCAGTTTTGGTGAAAACCAAACAGGCATTAAATGCCCGAAGCGGCCTCAAGATCCTTGCGGATCCTGAGAACCCTTACCATTCCTTGTTAAAGGAGTTCGGAGATGTCATTAGTGACAACCCGCCGATGGGGTTACCACCGGATCGGGGAGTCCGACATGAAATTGATTTGGTTCCTGGAACCAAATACTGCGTCACTAGGCAGTGGCCTCTCCACAAGGAACAATGCGACGTCATCGACGCATTCTTCGAGGATAAAGAAGAGGCAGGGATGGTACGGGAGAGCAAGTCTCCCCACTCATCTCCCACTTTTTGTTTTCGTAAACCGAACGGAAAGTGGCGAATTGTGCATGCGTACAACAAGCTGAATGCAGATACTGTACCAATGCAGACTCCGATTCCTCGGAAGGATGTCCTCCAGAACAATATGGCGGTCTGTACTGTATACAGTGCCTTAGATCTGGTGGACGGGTATTATCAGGTGCTCATGCGAGCGTCCGATATTCTGCTTACAGCGGTCAGCACGCCTAGCGACATGCTGTGGGAGTGGCTTGTTATGCCACAGGGGCTTTCGAATGCACCAGCGACTTTCAATCGCTTGGTGACTCAACTCTTCCGCCCTCGTAGAAAGTACGCTCAGACGTACTTCGACGATATATTCGTTCATAGTCGTGCGGAAGGCGACTCGTCTGATGTTCATACGCATCTGATACACCTTCGAGCTGTGCTCGAATGTATGCGAGAGCATAAGTTATATGAGAACGCATCCAAATGTATCTTTCGTGCTGAGGAAATTTCTTTCCTCGGATGCTTCATCGGTAAGGATGGAGTGCGGGCGGATCCCGCGAAGGTGAAAGCCATTGTGGAGTGGCCTTCGCCTGTAAATCTTAGAGATTTACGGAAGTGGCTTGGATTAGCGAACTATCTCCACAAGTACAGCGAGAACTACGCTGAAATGGCAAAGCCATTAACTGACCTTCTTAATAAGGACGTTGATTGGTGTTGGGAAACCGAACACCAAAACGCTTTTGAAGCGATTAAGGGGAGCTTGTTGAAAGACCCCGTTCTTGCTCTCCCCGATTCTGGGAAACCATTTAGTGTCGTCTGTGAAGCTCCGATTTCGCAATCGGATGTGCTTTGTTACAAGCAGATGATGCTGGAAAGGAACGCGTGATCGCGTTTGAGTCGATGCAGCTTAAAGCAGCGGAGCGGAATTATCCCGTTCATGATAAGGAGCTACTTGAAATGAAGTATGCTCTTGTCAAATTTATGGTTAACCAACTCGGCTCTAAGCCGTTAGTGTTTTATACTGACCACGCGTCCTTACGGACAGCGACAAAGTCGCCTCATCTCTCGCAACGGACGGCCCGTTGGTTCTCCTTCTTTGTGGAGTACAACTTTGAGGTTAAGTATAAACCTGGCAAGCAGAACGTGCTTGCAGACGCGTTGTCGCGTCGTCCCGATTATGAGCTCGCTCATGCGACATTCGTCACCACATCTGTGGTGGATCTCATACGCCAGGCGTATGAGAAAGACCCACAGTGTACGGCGCTTATCAGCGCTTTAGGTGAAAAGGGACTTGGCTCGTCTGAGCCAACCCTGTCAAGTCGAGCTAAAGCTCGTTTACACCGTTACAGGTACTTTGATGGTTTGCTATATTATAGCACGAGCGCGGAGGACACTCCGCGGGTGGTAGTTCCTCATGATGAGGAACTGAAGTATAGAGTCCTCTTTGAGGCACATGACGCCCCTACCGGGGTCATTTAGGTCGGTATAAGACCTACAGCGCTTTAAGCGCTTTGTATTGGTGGAACAACATGTATAATTGGGTCGGTGCGTATATACGCACCTGTGAGACGTGTAAGAGGGTTAAATCCTCTGCAAGTTCAGCTGCGCCTTTGGCGAGCTTATCGGTTCCAACGGAGTGTTGGAAATCCATTAGCATGGATTTTAGCTTCGGTTTTCCGAAGGATAAGGCCGGGAACACCGGCCAATTGGTCTTTGTAGACCGATTGAGCAAGATGGCTCACCTGGCGGCGGTGCCAGAGTCCATATATGGACAAGGAACAGCAAAAGTGTTCCTAGACCGTGTCTTTCGACAGCATGGTCTACCCGATTCCGTTGTGTCGTATCGGGATCTCCGTTTTACGGGACAATTCTGGGGAGCGTTGTTTAAGGTGCTAGGCACCAAGCTCCTCATGTCCACTGCGGATCATCCGCAGACGGACGGTCAGACGGAACGCGTTAATCGCGTTGTGGAGGATATTCTCCGGAGTTTATGTCCGGATTCTCCAAAGAGTTGGAGTGAGATGCTTCCGATGGCCGAATTTGCTATAAACAATTCGGTCCATGCATCTACGGGGTTTACCCCGTTTTACGTGAACGGATTGGTGAATCCGAGGGTTCCTTTAACGCCACATGTGTGTGGACTAGGGCTTGAGGGGGGAGGATTCCCCGATGTCGGCCCTGTATCTGTGCGAAAGCACATCGATAAGTTTTTATCGACGCGCCTTAGTGTCTTACGACACGTCTGCGATGCCATGGCGGAAATCCAAGACAAGCAGAAGGAGCAAGCTGAACGAAAGGGGTGACGTAATAAAAAGGTATACAAAGTAGGAGGAGGATGGGAAGTCGGATAGCCTAAAGTTACGACAGGTCGGAACATCTCCGACATGGTTGAAATACGACCCTGAAGCTCCGCAACGAGAGACTATAGAGAGGCAAGCCGCCCCTCGTTGCGTTCATTCGCACTCCCTTCGTTGCGGAGTCCCTCCTGATCATCTTGCATGCGACGGCTGTGCCGATCACAGCGCTCGTGGAACTCACGTCGAAATAGCGCGAACCCCTCCTCCAGTGCTCGATACGGAGGGTACTCCACATTACCATGTGGAACGCCTGATGGCACGACTCCATCACCGGGGTGAGACCCAGTATCTGGTAAAGTGGAAAGGGTATCCACATTCCCAGATCTCTTGGGAGTACGAAACTCCCCTGCGGCAGGATTTCCGTGACGTCGTTGACGCTTTCGAGCGGGAGAATCCCACTGATAGTCAACGAACAAAGGAGCGGAAGAAGCCCCTTCACTCCCAGTATCTGGGAGTTCGCCGGAGGCAGATGCTGTGCTTGCATTGCTCTCCGGCACCACATCGAGAGCGGAGCGCGGGTAATAAGAGGCAGGTAATTGCCCTTGCGCTTTGGCCTGGGCATAGGCCAAGCGTAGCGCCCTCTATACCCGAACGTCGTGTTCGGAAAAGCTGTTATACAGCGCATCGAAACTAGGTAGGAGTTTCTCCCCTTCCGCCCAAGCGCGGAATGCCTGTTCTGCGTCTTCGACGCTTTCGTCCCGCAAGAGAGCAAAGGGAATCTCGCGGATGATATCCACGAGGGCACCGCGTGACTGCTTCCCTAGACGCGTCCGGTACGACTTAACAGTAAAATGTTTGGGCGTTAGTAGTCGGGCCCGGAGATGGTTCCGACGCGCAATTTCACGCGGCAGTATAGCCGCTGGACCAGGGGTATAGGGGGCTAAACCCCTCTTGACCACGTTCTTAGCCCTCTTTTGAGGGTCGCGAGGTCCCTTCCGTGCCCGTACGGCACGTCGGGCCTCATGAACCGAGGACGGTTCATTGGTGGTGGTCGCCTGTGGCGACCTGGAGGTATCGCCCCTAGCGGGTAACGGTGGCGCACGAGTTAGTGCGTTTTCCCCACGCGTGGGGAATGGGTTGGACGACCGACAGCGCCGTTCGGCGCTGTCAGCGTTACCAGCCGTTGGGGAGATCTCCCCAAGGACATCCACTTCCTAGTTATCGGAATAGTTTTCTTCCATAACACCACTAAAGGTGTTCATGGATAGCCAGAGGTACTGGCGTTGGACTTCTCCAACAAAAATTGATTTATTAAGTAAGCAATAGTTTTGATGGGGGAGGATGTAACGGGGTTACATTCGAGTTACATTTAGTGTCGGTGTACATGAGTACACTACGGTTGAGGTCAGTATTGACCGGTTTGAAAGGTTTTGAACCATTGGTTATTTTAACCAATCAGGGAAGGGCCCCTTGGGTGGTGGCGCGTCAGCCATCCACGTGTCGGTACACAGGTGTGTACACTACATTTTATCTAGGTACGAATTTGGTATGTTCTACTTAGTATTACATATAGTTTACATTAGTTTAAATTAATTTAGACTAATTACATATTAAATATATATTCAGTTTACATTTCACTCTATCGTACAGACGCGCGACCTCGACCGGTCGCGCGTGTAGTGAGTGCCGTAGTGTAAAAGGAGCCCTCCCTTTACCTACACCCTTAGTAAGGGAACACAGCCGTTAAGGCTAAGAAGTAAACTAACCCGGGAATCTTGGCCCCGAGTAGGAGATCTCTCTCCTACTAAGCCCTTTATAAGGGCGTATAGGCTAAGTAGTGGCAGACGCCGCTTTAAGGAAAAGTCTTCCTCTGTGCGCTAGCCGCACTGTGCGTATACGCACCGGCTACACACACGATATGGAGCCATTCACGCAAAATCCCTCCACCATCGATATCATCTTCAGTCATAAAATCAACTCGGAGACGGCGATGAAGAGTTGCGCTAGGCACTGATAAGAAGAGGGCCATGGTTTTCTTCAGCCTTTGTCACGGTGAATTCCTGCCGATAATAACACCGCAATAAGTAAGAATTACGTGAAGTATACACTATGAAGATCAAATCCATACGAATAGTGCGAAGGCCGTCCATGATTGAAGACGATACCTTGAGAGAGTACTGGTACAACCACTGCGTTTTTGATGAAATGTCAGGCTCGCAACGCGCTAGGAAAGAGACAGATTACAAAGCCGTGTATGATAATCAGCAAGCATCAGAACAGTTCAAGACAAAACTATCTGAATACTCAATTAGCATAAGAGCTTTCGAGTACTGACGCGAAGGCATCAATATTTCTCCAGCAAGTACTACTTGACCTCGAGACGAAGCATCGTCACATACGAGATAAAGTGCGACGGTATATAAGAATTCCCTTTTTATTTAATTGTTTAATTTCACGTTGGTTGAAATGCTTTTCACTTTGGTTACAAAAGTTATGAAATTCATATTTTACTTCGGTAGCCATTTCACATTGGTCCCAAAACTTTCATTTTGGACGGGCAAAAAAGGTGTAGTTTCAAGTCGGTAGTGGATCGTACAAGTGATCGCCAAATAACAGGAAACATCTTCCGCAACGTCTCATCCTTCCCACGGGTTCTTGTAGCATAGATTTCGCGGAATATGTTAGTGTTTTTAGCACTCGAATCCATTGCTTAGAGGTAGTCGAAAACTTAGATCGTAAATGTCCAATAGTGAATCCAATATAAAACGAAAAGTAACCACACGTGATATCTCCACAGTCAAACAAACGTTGGCGGCGAATAAGGTATCCGTTAACAGTTCGTTAAATTACGAATAAGATGTCAGAAACAGGGACTTATTCAACGGGATGTACATTGAGAAGTGATTATCTAACTAACATGAGTTTATGTAACAGATGTTGAAGTTATGGTAAACCTCCATCTGTGTAAACGCATACATGTCTTATACGCAACAAAAAGTGTGTACTCAGAACCGAGTACTAATGCACTAATTATTCTAGTAATAGACGAAATGTAAATTGCTACCTAAACTAGTCCTACCTAATTATAATATAGACTTAGAAAAAGACCGACTATTACTCCTCCACAATACGAATAATAATCAAGTCAAGTACCTTGAAAAGATAGAGCGTCGCGTAGCTCTACGAATTTGGGCAGGTAATACCTTAGTTAGACCATCAGCAAGCATATCTTTTGTAGATAAATACGTAGGTTCCACAAGTCCATCCTTTAACTTCGAAACAATAAACTTGACACGAATGGCAACATCTTCATCTCGATTTTGATTCGATCCCCTTAAAAACCTTAATAGCAGCTTGGTTGTTCATGAAAAGCTGCATCTGTAGCTTTATCTTCACTCGAACTTCTTCAATCATTTTTTTGAATACTAAAAGATTCAACACATTGGTAGGAGCAGCTTAACACTCTGCTTCCATGGTGGATAACGACACACTACCTTTTTTTTGCAGATCCACGAAACCAACATGCCATCGATGAAGATGAGTCCACTAGTAGTTTATTTACGGCCGACTTTGAAACCGCCGTAATCTGTGTCGCTATAGCACTTGATGCTGAAAACTTTGTCTGCATCTTGAGGGCACCCCATACAAAACTTCAGATGTTTGGTGACCTTGAGATATCGAAGTATTCGCTTCGCGAGATGCCAGTCAGAAAAAGTTGGTGCATGGGTCCGTCGAGTTCCTTTGTTTCGCTGCGAATGCAAAATCCGGGCGTGCGCACCTCCTTATCGAGAGCAAGCTACCGACCAGAGACTGAAAGTCCTTAATTGTCACCAAACCAGTGCTTTTATAGACTTCGCTCGGTTGCAGCGCCAAATCTTCAAATTATTTCCCAATTGGCGTTCTGAATGTGTTTGCATCTTTGATCTTGAAATCTGAAATGATATCGTCAATCTCCACATCTTGATCCAGCTTGTATCCAACGTTCTCGACAAAGTTGACCCGCATTCCGAGAAAATTGGTAACTTCACCCAAATTTTTGATTTCCAAGAATTTCATACCCTCGAAATTTTGTCGACGAGCTCCTTCTGCGTGCCAGTCACCATCAACTTAAATGCCAACAATGATAGTATCATCATCCACGTGCTTCGTATACAGACACATGTCTGTGGTTCACTGCGTAAAATTCAAACTCATAAATTTTCCATGTATTAGGCGGTTCCCCCACAACCGCCCTGCCTGTTTAAGGCCGTAAAGTGTCTTTTTAAGCTTGAGGACTTGTTCACCACGTGCAACACGATTGTCTTGAACGCTTTTCATTTGCATACCTTGCGGTATGAAAAAAATATCGTGCTCATCTTCCGTTGCTTTTACGTAAGCATTCGGAATACCTCCATGCCGAGAAGGCACATTCCACTTTACCGCCAAAGCTAATTTCTGCTTAACGGTATTCATGTCGATCACCGCGGGGAAGTTCAAGGTATAATCGATACCAAAGCGCTGCTCGTTTTTTGCACATGCAACGAGTCGGGCATTGTACCTTTTGATATTTCCATGTTGGCCCAATTTTGTCTTAAAGACCCAGTGGGAAGAGGTCGACAATCAGCAGGCTTGTCCACCACGCTCCAGACTTCGTTTTACTTTAGGGCATCAAGATCTTCTTGAATTTACTCTAACCATTGCTCCTTTTTGCTTGATTTTCATCGCTTTAGCGAAATTCTCGGGGTCAATTTCCGCTATAAAATTAACGGATCCACATCTTCAATTTGAGATGGAATTTAGGTCGTAGCTCCATCAATACTTGACGGATCTTAGTGATTTTTTCGCGCAGCACTTTGGCTTACACAGTGCTCGCGTTGCCAAGCCTTCTTTTTGCTTCTTATCGGGAGTGGTGGTCGCATCCCCCGATTGGCGATCTTCAAGCAGTTGATCTTGACTTGCTTGTTTTGGGTCTCGTCATGGGTTTCGATGTTCTTGAGGTGTGGGACACGACGACCTTGCGTTCACCTTTAAGGTAAATCTTGTAACCTTTGACTTCCTCGCTTTTCCCGATGATACAGCCACTTGTGCACGGTGTGCCAGTGATTCCTTTCCGGGGTTGAGATAGACAGTGCAAATAGATTCAAAAGCCACTATTTCGTCAACGCTCTTCTTTTTATTCATGAATCGATCTGGCCCTCCCCCTGGACAGATCGATCATCGTCATCCTTTTACACGACCACGGCACGAGGCGATAAGCGTTCCTCGTGCCGATCGGATCCGCCAGGAGAGATATGGGGAGTCGTAATTTTATTAATTTCGATCTGATCCTCCCCCTGATCAGATCGAACATCGCCATCCTTTCCAACAACTAGTACATAAGGCGATCTTTAAAAAAATGGTCTTCGAGATGGTTTTAAAAAAGTGGTTTAAAAAATGGTTTTAAAAAAATTGTTGTATAGGCGAAACCACCTAGAAAAGCCAGAACAGCCCGCGCCAGAGGCAGCGCGGACCGCAACTGCACCTGCAACGCATAGAGCAGCAACGTTTCGCACCATTGTCACCACCTCGAAGAAGAAAACGTAGTAACAACCAGGTGCCATCGCATCCAAATAAACAGATCCCTTCCTCTTAATTTCTAAGCGCTGGCCATCTGCCTGGTAGCAGACGCCAGTTGCGTTCCTTATGTGCTCTCCAGAGAGATCCTTATTAAAATTCGTAAAATCCACACTTTGCTGAATATCGCGGTGATATCAACGGTCACCAAATGATCAGGCGATTGCATGGGCAAACTTGCGTTTCTTGGGTTGCGGTTTAATATATAAGCGTCATATTGAACCTCATCCCCCAAAGAATCAACGGTAATCAACTGGCGAATAACATGCACCTTGCCATATTCATGACTGTATGATGCATGCGTTCTTCCTTCCCCTTGCTTGACTGGTTGTTTACTTCACTAATCTGACGCTCAACACCAGTCTGGGAAAAAAAGCCATCGAGAGTTTTGTACTCGTAACCGCCATCGGTATGGAGTATACAAACTTTGCAATTAAATTGAAGTTCGAAGAACGCAAAAAAAGCTCAAACATTTTAACCAGAACATCTTTAGCTTTGGCCAGGAATACTCTGACGTAATTGGACTTATGATCAAAAAAGTTGAGTATATATGAGTCTATCCTTTGGTGTTATCGCACCTTTAAGGTCGGAGCATATAATACCGCCAATTCGCTCGATTCGAGAATTGGTACCACTGTCTCTGATAGATCGTGCGTTCTTTGTGTGCCTGCCCTGGGAACACGTCAGACAGTTCAGACGCTTATGATGTGTCAGTTCGATGCCACTTGAAGCGTGTTTCTCGAGACGGTCAACGGCATCGTAGTTCAGATGTCCGAGTCGCGCATGAAAATTCACTAATCATCCTTTTTGGACATCCGAACTTCTAGCAGTATCGGTATCGTTACTTTCCACAATCTTTGTAATTGAGGGGTAATGAACCGCTTCAACATTCACCAAAACGTTAACATCCACTTTTAAGACCTTATTGACCTTCTGGATATCAAACATAGGAGATCGGGTGGACACGTGCAACATGGTACGGTTACCATGGACTTATGCCATTTTCACACCCTTTCTACTCCAAAAGGCCGTACGAGAGAATTTTCTTAGCAATATCTTCCACAAAGTAGACATTATCCACCCGAATGGTGTTTTTCTTTCCACTATCACAACTTGGATTAGTATCCAGCCTTTTTGGGAAATTTTTAATTTTTTCCCATCAACCTGTTCAACATCACGCAGGTATTTCTGCTGGTTGACCAAATGCATACTAGCACCTGGATCAAGTATCCAAGTGCTGTACCCAATTTTTTTCTGGAAATCACTAATAGTAAGAAATCCACTTTTTCCCAGCCTTATTTGGACATTTCGGTCTAATATGACCGATTTGTCCGCAACCATGGCATTTTATGGATTTTTTCTTCTCTTCCACGAAGTTCACAGTATCAGCACTAAAGGCCTTTGAATTTCATTATTCTCCCCCAATTGTCTGATCGAACTGATTTACTTGCTCGGCATGGCGTAAAAAGTCGAACGTACTGTGGACGAACTTAGCAATTAGGATGGTTTTTAATTTGGGTGATGCGTGGTGAACCACGTTGTCTAAGACAAGATGCTTCACTACCACCCAGAGGCTATGACATCGCTACCAAGTAAGGGTAGTGTTCATTCCATGAACGCTTGGGGCTTTTTCGGCTCGTGAATAATTTCATTGTCTTTGCAGAGGTGATTGAAGTATTAAATGCATTAAGCATTTTATTCATCACGTGCACCAACGTAGGTGACTCATTCCACCATTAGTCAACCTGGCGATTATAATAACTCTCGGCCGTATCACTCAGGTAGTGGCCAAGGGGATCCACCTTGATTTCCTCGCTCCAATAAAATCCACAAGCCGATTCGGCTATCGAAATTTGTCAGATGAAACGAGTACCCCAATCCTCAAATCCAGTACCAAGGCCACGGTGCACTTCGGTACCATCAAAAACTCTAATTGAGAGCTTACATTCTTTGGCAGACGGGGTTTTGAAGATGGGAGGCCGATGTTCCATCCGTGTACCCATATTATGGTGTTGGTTATTGAAGGTAGGTTGGCCTTGCGGTTTTCGCTCAGGCATACTGTCGAGCAACGCCAACCGCATAATATTGCCTAAGCGCATCGAATTATTGAAACCAAAGTTTTTATCTGGGGGGATAGAGAGATAATTCTCCAATATGTCGATTCGTTCACAAAGTTTTTGAACCATGTTCAAAATCTGCACCCTTCAGTTCCAAGACCTGCGGATTTTTCTTCCACGGAACCGTCATCTCTTGATACAATATGACCTTTTGGGCTCATAACCTGTTGTTTAGCACTCGGATCCATTGCTGATATGCAATCCAGAATTTAGATCGTAAATGTCCAATAGTGAATCCAATATAAAACGAGAAGTAACCACGCGTGATATCTCCACATTCAAACACACGTTGGCGTCGAATAAGGTATCAGTTAACAGTTCGTTAAATGAAGAAAAATATTTCCGAAACCGGGACTTATTCAAGGAGATGTATATTGAGAAGTGAATATCTAACTAACATGAGTTTATGTAACAGATGTTGAAGTTATGGTAAACATCCATCTGTGTATGATATAGATGTCTTCTATGATGTCTTCTACGTAACAAAAAAGTGTGTACTCATAACCCAGTACTAATGCACTAATTACTCTAGTAATAGACGAAATGCAAATTACCACCTACCGTACTTAACAAAATAAAAGCCACACAAAAAAATCACAATTCCGGGATTTCTGATCACCTTTTAATATTAAGGTGATTTTTCATTAACAAAAAAATCACCAACTAGTTCGGCTGAGTTCGCAAAAAAATTACCTCGGAGTCAGCATTCCTCTATATCGCGATGAAGAGATTCCTCCTTTCCAATCCCGCGAATCAGCGCTGGATCGACGCCCAAGAGCAGCGAAAACGTGGGCGAGACAATTCCGACAACCTAGATCGCCTAGTTCGTCGCGAAATGTTCCCTGAGTTGCATCTGCAGACGCTGCAGCCTGTCATCACAAACGATACGCAAACTGGTGTCACCAAAATACCCAGCGAAATCGTCATCGAGGCTCTTCAACGGCAGTTGCATCGCCGATTGATGAAAGAATTAGTAGAATCAGCTAAATCTAAAGGATTTATTGGGGTAAAAGACATCAGAGATGTACCGGACCATGACATGGGAGAAGAAGTCTAAAGCTATATTCTTTTATCTCCATAAATCTCTCGGCAAGGCGGATGCCAAACTAACTTGCTCGTTGTTCGGTATTAACATCAATGCGTTCAACTATTGGATTCGGCAAAAGGTCTACTTCGAAAAATGGTTCCACTATGTGGAGTCGTTTACAGTCTCTGATATTCTACCGTCGATACCATCTTCGTACCGAGAGGCTTATGATGGCGTCGAACCGTCAAGTAAAGTCTATATTGACCCAAAGTTCAGCGTCAGCACATCTGGAAAAACATATGTCTCATCGTCCTCTAACGGTAACCGCCAATTAAACAGGAAGATGAGTACATATCACGATACTATCGTTTATCTTCGCCATACTTCCAAGACTGCAGGGTCTGGGAGAAAAGTGAAATACCAATAACAAGAAGAATTTATAATCGAACACGTTATTGAGGGCTAAGAGACCGGAAATCCCGTCTGCAAATCCTCAGCTTATAATCTACTGATTGCCAAGTTTGGACACGATTCGGAAGTCGATTTAACTGAATGGGAGCTCAAAATGGGCATTCATTCAGGCAACATTACCCCAGCGTTTTCGCAGTGGCACACTAGAGTACTTCAGATACAACATTTCTGTAGCCAGTGCGTACACGCACGGTGCGGCTAGCTCACAGAGGAAGACTTTCCTAAAGCGGCGATGTGCCGCTACTTAGCCGATACGCCCTTATAAAAGGGATTAGTACGAGAGAACTCTCTTACTCGGGCCAAGATTCCACATTGGTTTACTAGTTAGCACAGGCTAACGCCTTGTTACAAGGCTCCCTTAATCCCTTACGCTACTACACTCACTACGCGCGCGACCGGTCGAGGTCGAGAGTCCTGTATTCTTTGAGTGAAATGTAAACTGAATGTATATTTTAATATGTAATTAGCCTAAATTAATTTAAACTAATGTAAACTATATGTAATACTAAGTAGAACTTACTAAATTCGTAACTAGCTAAAATGTAGTGTACACCACCTGTGTACTAACACGTGGCTGGCTTCCACGCCTCCACTAAGGGCTCCTGCCCTGATTGGTTAAAATAACCAATAGGTCCAAACCTTTCGGACCGGTCAATACTGACCCCAACCGTAGTGTACCCACGTACACCACATACTAAATGTAACCAGAATGTAACCCTGTTACAACTTCACAATCCGTAAATAGTCCATATCACAGACTGTCCCCATCAATTGGCTTCAAGTTTGTCAAGAATCAACTGCACTTATTCGGAAAAATATGCCATAAGCTGGTGTGACGCGTTTGGTGAACGCAGATGATATATTTCTTCAATTTTATCCAAAAGAATCGCATTTGATTGCCCCAGTGAACGTCCATCGCGTCGGATACAATAGAATTGAGGACGAAAAGAAGGGCTGTACCGTCATGGTGGCCTGTGAAATGTTTGAATCACGTTTGATGTCGCCTTACATTATAATGACCGGTCAACCTAATGGTACGTTATCCAGACGTTTCGCTAATTGAGATGGAACAAGCCAGATCACTTTGTCGTGAAGGAGTTGAAAATTATTATAAATCCACTTAATCAACAACACAAAGAGGTAATAAGCTAGTCATCCTTGCTTTACTTCCCGGGTACTTAATACTTCCGTCCGAACCAACAAATCAGTCAAACACACTAGGGATACACTTCCAAAGGCGGTTCCGGGCTTCCCCAAACACTAGCGCACTTCAAACGGCTGCCGCTCCACTTTCTAGGGCGTTCGCTCAACGACTTCCTTTTGTTACACTTGCTTTTTGTATTGAATCAAAAAGAAGGTTTTTTAAGGGCCACCAGAGATCTGCTCAGTTCAAGGGAAATTTCGTTCCATTAAGTGTTACTAATTCCTACATCAAATTCAATCACTTTTTCACCCACTACTTTTTGGTTACTTCAGCGCTGACTTCAATTCGTGGCTGTTACCGCTGAGTCCCTCTGTAACCTGATTGATCATCCTTGAGAGTTACCTCTGATTCCCTCTGTAACCTGACTGATCATCCTTGACAACTTCAGAAACCCTCTGTAATCTGATTGTGCGAGGTGGCCGTCGCGAGGTGGCCGTCGCATGTTGCTTCTGATTGGTCAAAAATATCCATTTATATCTCCACATTCATACCAATCATAAATCAATTAGACGAGAGGTGGCCGTCGCGAGGTGGCCGTCGAATGTCGCTCCTGATTGGTTAAAAGTATCCATTTATATCTCCACATTCATACCAATCATAAATCAATTAGCCGCGAGGTGGCCGTCGCATGTCGCTCCTGATTGGTTAGAAATATCCATTTATATCTCCACATTCATACCAACCATAAATCAATATTAGCCGCGCGGTGGCCGTCGCATGTCGCTCCTGATTGGTTAAAAATATTCATTTATATCTCCACATTCATGCCAATAATAAATCAATTAGTCGCGAGGTGGCCGTCGCGGGTCGCCTCTGATTGGCTGAATTTTTTTTTCCAAAATTAAAATAATTGACCACCTGAGAACAATCGAGAATGCCAAATTAACCATTGGGCGGACGAGGGCGCAGGACTTTCCGGGAACTTACCACCACGATCAGGCCTGCCGCTATGCTTGTAAGGTGCACCTGTGTCTTGGCTTTATGTAGTGGTGCTTACAGTTTGTTTTCGTGATCTGGTTTGTCTGATACTGCCCGCGCCTAGCGCCCATAGCTGCAGGACAGTCTGCGAAGGTGAGCGCACGTGACTTCTCGTTGGATTTACTGCTAGGATTGAACCTGCCGTTGTACATGTAAGATGCGTCTGTGTCTTGGCTTTCTGTAGTGGTGCTGACGATTTGTTTGCGTGATCTGGTTTGTTTGCTACTGCCCGCGCCCTAGCGCCCATAGCTGCAGAGTATTAAATATAGCTGAGGACGCATGACCTGTCGTTGGCTTTGCCACCATAAATGAACACGTTGCTATGCTTGTAAGTTGCACCAATTTCTTGACCTTCTTTGATGATGCTAATGGTTTGTTTGCATAGTCTGGTGAACTTATTACTTCATGCACCCTATCGCCCTAGCCTTCAATGCCGTGATGCTAAAACCAACACGATTGTAATGAGACACCGTGTGGATGCAATACACACTACTTAAAAACGGACGCATCGTTCGCATTGTTCATAAGATGAAGGAACAACACAATCTTTGTTGTTGATATTCAATGTTTGCAGACACCAAATCAAGTCAAGGCAACATTGTGATAGCATGTTGAGTTTTGTCATAGTTAAAATTATACCGTGAATTGATAACTACCACAGATCATCTTCTATATGTTGTAAATAAAGATTCCACTTCACCACAACTTTCCATCCAAAACACTGGATGGTAAAGAGGGGTGCTGCCTTTATCTGGACTGGTTGCGATCGTGTTATCCCGATGCCAAGTTAGGTTTGGTCTGGGATGCGGCATCGAGCCATTTCTGTGAAAAGGTTATGGAAAAAGCGGCTGCGTTAAATATTGTCTTGGGAGCAATTCCTTCTGGTTGCACAAGTCTGATTCAAATCTGCGACTTGATATCCAATAAGCCAATCAAACAGGCATTCAAAAAGCGATATGTCTCGTGCACAATTCGATCCGATCCAGGTCCAGGAGGGAAGTACAAAGTCGACCGCTAAGGCGTAATTCAGTGGCTGGAAGAGGCATTCGAGGAAGTTGATGAGAATCGGTCCTCATTGTCACGAATATCTCCAGCCTTAAGTACTTATGGCCAAGATCATCGATCTGACAATCTGGCCGCATTTATGGAATATTTGGCCAAGCATGAGGAAAACGGAGTGTATAAGTCGTTGTTGGTAATCCAACAATGTTTAGAATTTGACTGATCCGCGATTTTCTTGTAATAAACTTGTAATGGGGTGCCATTACATAATTGATATTCAAGTTAGAATATCACAGTTTAATTTCAGACGCGTTGTCTGAAATTTAAATAATAGATTATAAGTTATTATAATCTAAGAAGGAAAAGTCGATTCGGTATAAATACCGAATCTTGCAGGTTAACTAATAGTACAGTTAGTTAGAGACTTGATATTATTATATTAATTAGTTAGTTACTATACCATTAGCCTCTAAACCACCCATTAAATAAACACTCTTAAATTTGCGTTCTAAGACCAAAGTGAATATTTATATATTTACTTTTATTATAGGATTAGTTGTTACCAACTAATCCTGCACTAATTGTATTGCGCGCTTCCTCGCACAAATACAGTGTAAGCCTGTAACAGTATCAGTCCTGTTACACCTGGTAGCACTTTGTGGTCCGTCTTAACGACCACAGTTCCGTTCTGCTAGTTAACTAGCGGAGCGAAGATTAAGAGCCGCTCGGCATCATGTCGCGAGACATGTCGGCTGCCGAGCGAGAAGGAACGCTGGAAGAGGTGAATAAACACTTCCCTCACTTCTCGTGGCGTAGTAAAGACGCGACGGTGGAAATGATTCGGTCTATGGGGACCGACATCATTACCTTCCTGAAGAGTAAGTCTCCGGAGGAAATGGTACAGGTGGTGAACCTCTTTAGGCTAAACCACCTAGAAAAGCCGTACGGCCCGCGCCAGAGGCAGCGCGGACCGCACCTGCACCTGCAACGCATAGCTTTGAAGTAGTAAAGGCCCGAGTACCGCCCTTTACCGGCGAAGGGGGCGAGCCCTTTCGTAGATGGTTCGCAGAGGTGGAAGATGCCATCTCTGCGCAAAATATTGTTGACGAACGTCAACAGGCGTACTTCGCCACAACATGTGTAGGCGTCAGAGCCAGGGCATGGGCGATAAGTCGAAGAGCCACTGATGACTCTGCGTTCCTTACTTATAAGGAATTTAAAGCTGATCTAAAGCTCAACTTTGAAGCTCCTGTGGTGGAGCGGCTGATCGAAGTTTTTGAGACTTGATCAGGAGGTACCACGGCGCCCAGACTGCCGACTAACGAAGGGGTCCTCCGGATGTCTTCGACTGCTTGTGTTCTTGCTCACCTTGTGAACCCGACGGCTAGGCGTGGGTCGCTCCTCAGGTGGCGGGGACAGCGCACAGCAATTCTTGGTGCAAGATTGAATTAACTAACTTGTGACGATGCAACCGATGCTATCAGGCGTGATCACGTGCGATCAGGTGCTTAAACCACGTCAATTAGCCGCGATCAGGCTTGATCACGTTTGGGCCGATGCTAATAACCGACGATCAGCAATATTCCGTCTTGATCGCAAGTGCGATCAGGCGGCAGTCCGACGCGATCAGGCGCTGAAACGATGTAGATCAGTGGTAATCAGGCTTGATCAGGCTTTGGCTGACGTTAATAACCGTCGATCAACAATATTCTGTCTTGATCACAGATGCGATCAGGTGTCTTGATCGCAAGTGCGATCAGGTACTGTAAGGCTCGATCAGGGGCTAAAGACTGCTGCCCAGTCGTAATATACCTTGATCAGACTTGATCAAGCACCGGAAGTCGTTCAAGTAGCAGTTGGCGCGATTTGCGATCAGCGATCACGATCACGATTCGCAAAAAGTGTCGATCAGGTGTTGATCGGTAGGGGGGGGTACTTGATCAGGCAGCGGAAGTCTTCACTGCCTGATCGCGGAGCCTCTAAGCCGTCAAACAGCTAAGGAACGCCCAAATCAATGCGCTCCTAGCCTAGACTATATGAGGAAAAGGTATTTATATTAAAATCCACCTAGAGTTCCCGTGGGGCGCTTAAAGCAGCCGAACTCTAGGGGCCAAACGTTAATTTCACGGGGAAGAGGTGAGAGCACTGCTCGATCACGTTCCCAAAACCAAAAAGCTTTAAGCGAAGAACCGCAGACACTGCGGGAGGAGTTTCGGGGTGAGTTCTCACACTCTACGCCAACCGGTGGGCCAAAAACGCACTTAGTGCTCCCGCCCGGGACGTAGAAGTTTCAATAAGGTGGGGGCGCAAAGGTGCCTTCCCAAAAAACGATCAGCGCGATCGTACGCAAAAGGAGAACTTTTTTAGCAATTAAACCCTTAGATCTACCCTGTTCCTACTTTCAACCAATCCGCATCGTCCATTCGCAACGCCTTCCGTCCACCAGTCGACCTGATTTTTCCGCTTGTTCCTTGTTTGTCCGCTGGTGTTCGCCGCGTACCTGTAAGTAATCAGCACATCTTCCGTGTCTCTTCTATATCCTATCTATGTACACCACGGTGGTACGTACTACTGTACCCACCGTGGTACACATGGCGGTACCTAATTATGTACTACTGTATCCACTATCTGTGTCCACTATCAGGCCCCTAATTTAGGTCCTAATATTAGTCATAATATTAGGCCCCCTATGGGCCTAATAAAATGTCCAACATTAGGCCCTATTTTAGCCTAATAAAAAGTCCGCTTTACGACAACCGCCCCTGAGTCTCGTCCCAGCCGTACAGCGGTTGGGGCGAGTGTCGATCATGCCGTTGATTCTGGGAATCATACTGCCGTTGGAGAATTTGTCGTTGCACATCGATCAGGTCACCATCCAACTGTCGATCATCACCCATCATCTGCCCCTTCTCCCATCAATCAGGTCCAATTCCATCAGGCGGTTACCGTTGGGGTTGTCCACTGCGATCTAACACTCGACTGAGGCCAACCGTGACAACTGCGATCAGGCTGTCTCGATCAGGCATTCACAGTATGCTATGCCATCTTCAACGGACAGCTTGTCACCCCACATCACCAACGTTCCTGCCTTGGATAAGGCCGCAGCTGATCAGGCGATCGCCGCGATCAAGCAGGCCTGCGATCTGCAAGAGGCTCTCCGTGCCAGCAACAAGCAGGTCGCCTTGTTGTATGGCTCACTCGCCATGAGTGAAGACACCGTTGCGATGCTTCGACGGCGGATCACTCGTACCCAACGTGACGCGGCGGACCGGAAGAAGGAAATCGACGGAAGCCTTAAAAAACTGTAGCCGCTGCGCGATTTTATCAACGCTGCGGTCAAGAAGCTCGAAACCCAGTTAAAAGACGCCAAAAGCACTATCGCCGATCAAGAGCAGACCATATACGATCAGGGTGTCCAGATCCGGGAGCTGGAGTGTCGCAACGACCGTGAACGTTACCTACGATCAACGCGTGACGACACAATTGCATACCGAACGAAGGAATTGGAGCAACTCGAGCAGCGTATATCCACGTTCAGCACGAGCGCGATCAGGTTACTTCCCGCAATGTGCGCTTGGTCCAACGGGCGGTAAGTCTATGGGTCTGAATAGTCGGTCGATCACCTTTCTTCAATCAATACATTCTTTCGATCATGTCATTTCACTGTTGTCCTTTGTCCTTAAATGCATAATATAAAATTGGTAGTCCGTCGGCTCATCTGCCGTATCCAATCACCATACCTCTCAACATCCATCGTAATCATACCACTTCAAGTCATTCATTGTACCTCCATTAATCGTGAGTTTCATCAACCATTTCTGCGATCAGAGATTTTTCGATCGTGATTCCTGATCGGTACGTCGATCGCGCGCTAGTTGGACTCTTCATCCACTTGCATGACGTCGAAACGATGTCTGTTCACCATCTTCCTTTCGAAATCCTTGATCAAGGCATCACAATTCAAATCTGCCTCGTCTTCCCACGACGGCTTGGAATACCCCTTCCAGTAAACTTGATATTCTCGTAACGTCCTTCCATATCTAGTCTTTCGACCCGATCGCACATCGGTAATACGATCAACTTCAAATTCATTGGGATCTAGCGTCCTTTCCCAGCTATCTTCAGGTAGCAAAGCTTCGTCGAAGTCGAAACGATCTTCTATTCCAGCTGCTAGCACAGTAGTGGGACGATCAGGAAATTCCTTGACTAATTTCAACTTGGACAGGTGTACCACTGGGAACATACGATAATCGGTGCCGGCGGTGACCAATCTCGCTGCATGATCGCCGATCACCTCCTCAACTCGGAAGGGTCCATGCCACATATGCGCCAGTTTCTTCGCGAACCCTTCTTTCACCCGATCAAGGTACAACCAGACCCTTGAGCCAGCCTCGATCTTGTGCGGCGTCACCTGATCGTTGTGTTTCTCAGCCCGATCAACCATCGCTTGGTGCAATCGAGTGCTCACTTGATCGCGGGCATATCGGTATTCTTTTTGCAACTTATATCTCCACCGACGAGCGTCTCGATATTTACGTCGAATCCCGCCCAGTTGTAACGTTGATTCCAACGACGATCGTGGGTCCCACCCATACGCTAAATAGAATGGGGTTTCCCCGCGGATGCGATCAGGGGTTGAGTTTAGTGCGAATACCAGGCGTTCTGCATACAAACTCCAATCTTTTTGTCCAATATCCGACACATACATCTTGATCGCTCGCGTAATCGTCTGCACCGTCCTTTCCGCCTTGCCGTTCGCCTGTGGTCGATATGCCATAGTGGCACTCTGACGTTGTCCCACGATTTTGTTGAACGCGCGAAATACTTCCGACATAAAACCAGGTTCTCGATCATGCCTGATCACCTCACTAGCCCCAAACCGTCGGAACACGCATTCTTCATAATTTTCGGCGATTGCTTGCGCGGTACGGGACGATCCAGCTTTCGCGATCACCATACCCGTGAACAAATCTGTCCAAATCAGCAGTTCCGTATGTCCATCCGTTGATCGGGGCAGCGATGGGATATGATCCATGGCTATCACTTGGAATGGGTACGTCGCCTCCATATTTCCCGGCGACATGCCCTTGATCGTAGGCTGGCCCTTACCTGTTTCGCAATCCACGCATTGCCCGACAAATCTTTGTACGCTTCGGAATAGACCACGCCAATGGAAATACCGTCTGATCCGCTGATATGTACGCCCTATGCCTTGGTGTCCTCCTTCCAAACTCACGTGATAGTGGTGGAGAACATCTGCGTGCAAGGTCTCGGGTAGTACCAGCTTAATTGACGATCGGCGATCATCTTGATCATCCTGATCATCCCCGGTTTTCCTTTTAGCCGCATTTCCACAGTAAATCAGTAATCCTTGTTCGTCAACATCATAGTTGTCAGCAATTTTCGCACACTCCTTCACCTCTTCTGCGCTCAATTGGATAACGTCACCGTACAGATAACACCGCAAATCGTGGATCCATTTCTCTTCATCCTGTGCCTTTTTCACCCGTTCCATTCTTATTCCGGCTACTTGTACATCGGTCCATGTTGACGGTCGTGGTTGCCGGTGGTTACGTGATCGGGTCGTCACTAGCACTTGCGGGGCGGATTGATCTTCGTTCCATGTGATTACTTCGGGTAGACGGTTGAGATCAACTAATCCTTCCAGCTGTTTCTCATCTTCGATCTCAACTCTTGTTCCACCCTGCATAGCCATGGTGGTAATGTGATCTGCACTCCTATTCCACTCTCTCTTGACATGTACCAAATCATGATCACTCCACTCGCGTAGGAGGTTAAATGCACGCTGATGTAGCACTTTTAATCGCGGAGCTTTGCACTCCATTTCTCCTCGCATTTGCCGGATCACCAAATTAGAGTCCCCACACACGATCACCCTTCCTTTGGGATATCGTGCCAACAAGTCCAGACTTAAAAGCAACCCGTGGTATTCTGCTTCATTCACCGTGATATCCGGTGCATGATCGGCGATCGCGATCATAATCTTCCATTCCGGTAACTTCCACACAATGGCACCAAATGCACCCACACGTCGCTTGACACTTGCCGATCCATCAAACTGATCACGTAAAGTTCTTCACCTTTTTTAACCGTGGGAGGTGGTACTTCGATCATCTGCCGCGGTTGCTTTTTCGGTGCGATTGCGACCAACGCTTCATGAATTTCGGTGCGAGGGGTGATGCTTGCGGATAACGCCCCTAGCACCTCCTCTTCTCCATGCACACATTTCTTGATCTCGAGGTCCCACTGTAATAGGATCGCAGCCCATCTACCTAATCGTCCGTCCAACCCATTGGATGTTAGTAACCACTTCAATGTAGATAGACGTGATAAAACGGTGATCGTCTTTCCGACCAGCATCGTGAAATAAACATCCAAAAAATCGTAAAAGCGCCAGAACTTCCATTTCGACGGGGCTGTAATTCAGCTCACCGCTTTTCAACGTTCGGCTAGCGAATGCGACGGGATGATACACTTGATCGTATTCTTGTACTAGAGCGGCGGATACTGCCCATTTGCTAGCGTAAACCACGATCACCGGCGTCTTGTCCTGGTCAAAGTGTCGCAGGGTTGGAGCTGATGCAATCTTTGCCTTCAGCATGCTGAATGCCACTTTTGCTCTAATTAGTCGATCATCCTCGTGATTTGATACCGCCTCACTATATGATCGTTTCTTCAACTCTTGATAATCTATCTCCCTCAATTCGTAAAGCACGGCGGCATGAATTGCGAAATCTTCAATAAATCGACGATAGTAATTTAGGCTTCCCAAGAACGATTGCATAGCACGTAAGGTGCCAGGGAAAGGCAAATTGATCAGATCGTCCAGGTTCTTTGGATTTGTTTCTAACCCGCGGCAAGAGACGTGATGTCCTAAATAGGGCACTTCGCTTCGCCCCCAGTAAGATTTAGCCACGCTGATCGACAAATTCCATTGATCGCACTTTTCCAGCAAGTGCCGCACCTTATCGCATAGGGTGGACCAAGTAGGTGCAGTGATTAATATATCATCGATATATGATCGCCGTTGCAGCACAGACGGGCCCGGCGTTTGGTCGGGTTCTCCTGCTGTAAATACGTCAGCTGATTCATCTGCACCGTCTTTGACCCTAAGATATCCATATAGTGTATTGTCGATCAACCGCTGCTAAATTTGCGGAGAATTCTTGAGGCCAAAGGGCATCCTATTCCACTCAAACAATCCAAATGGAGTGACAAACGCCGAAATTTGACGTGATCGATCGGTCATAGACACGACCCAGAAACCACTCGCCATATCCAAAGAGCAAAACCACAACGCTTTATCCAAATCTTCGAGTAGATCGGTGATCAGGGGCATTGGGTACACCATAAAACGCGTGAGTTGATTCACCGCGCGATAATCGATGCATAGACGTATATCGACCCCATTCTTTTTCACGATGATCACTATAGGCGATGCCCAGGGTGACGTTGACGGCTGAATGGTCTTAGTTGCTAGCAACCCCTTGATCAGGGCCGACAACTTCTCGCAAAATTGTGGGGCCACTTTCCGGCACTTTTGGTTGATCGGGCTCGCATTACCCACATCGATATCACAAACAACTCCTCGTGCAGCGGGGGGTAGCGCGTTTCCCTTCCCGATCAACAGATGTTTTTTTGCCCAAATTATTTCGCGAAGTTAATCTATCTCCTCCACTGTGTTGACTGTGGGATCTCCGACTAGCAAATCATCTTTGGTTACTTCTTCGGTGCTTGCAGACACTTCGGGTAACGTAGCAAGCTGCTTCTCCAATTCTTCCACATACAAATCTCCACCTTCGTGATAACAAACCTGATCGTCAATAGGTGTCACGTCGAATTCGCTGGGGCTAACTGAGACAGGGTGATTACACGCATCTTGAGTAGGTGTATCGCTTGAAACAGGCTGTTCAACTCCATGATTGAGGGTCGGACCTTTCACTTCCGGCCCCTGATCGCACCGCTCTTGCACCCCTTGCACCTTTTACGCCCCTTCGGTTACCAACGCTACAGATGCGACGATGGTGTCCGTGGGACGTACTAAGATACTTCGAGGAGTTGGATACTCCTTCTTCTCGACTAATGGACCCTGATCGACACTTTCTTGATCGTCAGATACCAGATTGGTGGAGGATTTATATGCCAGATTTTTCCACTCTTTGTTACGGTTGGACCCGATCGAAACAAATCCGGGGCGGCGGGGCACATCATCTTTGTTCATCCAAATACCTAAAATAGTCTCTTCTTGAACAATGATGGGGTGATCGACGATGTTCGTAACACGTAAATACCTCAAATTACCCGCGCCCCTAGCGATAGTGGGGACCCAATCTCTTCCACGAGTAATCCACAACTTGCGAGATCGCTGATCGTAAATTCGTACTTCGGCTGATCGACCTACTGGGATCTGTTCATACTGATCGAGCTTCATATAATTACCGCTCGGCCCATACAACTGTCGACGTCCCTCCAGTGGGATGATCACTTCGTCAGGTAAACTTAGTGCGCCATGAGCGATATCTAATCGAACACCAGCTGGTATCATGAAATACATACCCAATATGGCATCTTGACCAACAAGTTTGCCCACCCATGCCTGTAAATAATAAACCAATGAGCCCGCTAGCGTGATCTTGATTTTTGCACGTCCTTCTGTTTGGTATGCACTTTCTCCAATGCCGACACATTCTTGTGTTTGACTCGTGTCAATCCGACAACCCACCTTACGAGCAAAGGTTGAGTCGATGATCGACACTTCGGCACCAGAATCAAATAATATCATAGCTCGCTCGTTATTAATTTTTCCACTCTCCTTGGCTTGCTTGAACCATTTCTTTGGCGAGTGATATTTCCAATATCCACGTGATTCGCCTGGAAGTAATTCGACTTCCATGATCACAGGTGATCGAGAAAACTCATCAATATGGAAATTAGCCAAACGTGGTAAATCAAGCTGATCGCGTTTTTCCTTATCTCTTGTTGCTACTCGATCAGCCTTCTTCTTATCCACAAATGAAAAATACACAAACTAGAACGCTCGTCTCGTACCAGATTCCAACCTGGCGAGCGTCCTAGTTTAACAAATCTTCGGCTTCCTTGGGAAACAGTCCTGCATGCTTGGTAGGGTTATACCACTGGCGGATGCGGTTGTAAAATTCTTCCATAGGGCACTTCCCCGCATCGTGAATCTCGCCGCATGCTCGGCAGACGTACAGGCATTGATCGGTGGGGTGTCCTTTCTTGCCACACTTCAGGCAAGTCAGGCGCTTCCAGCAACGTAAGTTGTCGTGTCTGATCGATCCACAATGACTGCACTTCTTTATCGCCCCTTGATCGACTGCGTTGGAGTCGCTTCGTTTGCCTGATCGTGACTCGCCAGGCTGATCGTGCGCCCCCTGGCTGATCGCGCATAGTAGCAATCATATAGCGGCGCTGATCGCCATCACTTCCACTATCATCAGCACTTGATTCTTTGCTCCCAGACGTTACCTTGATCGCACGTACGCCCCTAGGCTTTCGCGTCGCTGCCGGTGCTCGATCGTCGCCGAATTTGTGGCGGAATCTGCTGGTGCCTACTGCCGATGTTGGCTGATACCACTTGTTGCGTGCGTATGCCCGCAACGTTTCTTCCAAGTCCGAACCACGATCCAAGCGTAGGAGAGCCAGCTGATCGGCGAGTTCTCGATTGGCCAGAGTGTCCAGAAAATGTTGGACATGTTCGCGCAGATTTTCGGGCGGTCCATCTATGATCGGTAACTTAGCTCGCAGTCCCGCCACATTCAGTCGGTGCAAATATTCGATAGGACTTTTGTCTGATCGATGCTTCATATAATAATACTGGCGGGATACCGATTGACCAGTTCCACAGTATTGCACTTCGAATTCATCCACGAGACTTTTCCAACTTGATCGGGTGGTTCTACTCAACTGTCGATGCCAGTTGCGCGCTGGTCCCTTCAGTAAATCGCCCAGGATTAGACACTTTTCAGGATCAGAAGCTTGATCGCGCATAAATGCTGACTTGAGACGACTGATCCAGTTCCTCGCTTGATCTTCATCCCCTTCTTTTCCCGAAAATTCTTTCAAATCGCTGATCGAAGAAATCCGAATTCTGGCAATTGGCTGCTGATCAGGTGTCCCAGTATACGCGGATGCCACTGTGGCTCGCCGCGGCAGTGTGATCGGTTCATAGGGTCGACGTAGTCAATTTGAGACCGTTGGTCGTGAAACGAGTGCACGGATTCCATATCCACATCTTTTACCGTCGTCGACCTATCTGGTTTCGACTGCTGACCACGCAACGTGTGTACGGACTCCATATCGACATCCTTGATCGACGCAGCTCTTCCTTGATTTGGCGGGCGGATTTTGGCGTCAACGACTCCAGGTGCCCACTTACTGCTCTCTTCAGCTAGAAACTTCTTCATGGCTTTGTCAAAAAACATCTGCCAATGTGGCCCTTGATCGTTTTCTGGCTTGATCGACTGAGGTTCCGTCTTGACAACCGCCAATTTGGAGTTGTCCTTTTGGCAAACTTCCATTCTGGTTATCTTGGGCTCCATACTCCCAGCGCTACTTGACTCAATTCCCTGAGCATCACCCTCTGAAGGGGCAGATTCGTAGCACGATGAACCCGAATGTCCCGCTACGTTGATTGACGGACTTGCCTCAATATTCAACGGGGATTGTGGTGGTGAACTGGGGAAATCTTTATCGTCTGCTTCGCCCACGATGGGTATCAACAGGGAATACAACAGCTGGGTGGCCTCTGCTAGATCTTCGGAGTCCTGATCGAATACTTCCTCGGCATCGTAGGCGCCTGTTATCAGACCAGCCTGCTTGATCAGGCGTATTATCCTTAGCACAATCGTGAGCTTATCTTTTCCCTTCGTGATTGGCTGGTTGACCGGTCTACTGAGCTTCCCGCTGATCGTGACCCCGAGCAGGCTCATGATCGAGTTCGTCATCAGGTAATCTTCCAGGTGCTCTCGGTAAATCTTTTGGTAAAACGTCTTTACCAGATCGGCTTCCGTTGGCGGCGTACTTGATCGGCTTTCGTCGCTCTCCGACCCAGGCGCTTTGATCAACATCTTCGGTTGGTCAGTCTTGTAATACTTCTCCATCGGGTCCCAATCTGGATCATTATATACACGTATTTTTGGCGGATCATAACTTGCGTTATGATCCGCATGGGCTCCCGAAGGAGCCTCGGGAGGTGGTTGAGGCTTCTCCTCCTTTACGTCATCTGGATTCCTCCCCAGGTCCTGATGATCGTCATTTCCTTTCTTCTTCAGGCATGACGACGGCGAACTGCCTTCCGTCGTCACAACCACCCCCTCCTTTTCCACCTTGATTTTCACCTCTGCTTCAGCTTCCGTTTTCACTTTCACATCCGCGCTATCTTGCGTAGAATCGCGGTGATATCCCGCGTCGCCCAAAGATCCGGGCACGCGCACCATTGTGGTGGAGCGGCTGATCGAAGTTTTTGAGACTTGATCAGGCGGTACCACGGCGCCCAGACTGCCGACTAACGAAGGGGTCCTCCGGAT
>CM047581.1:14213444-14314658 GCA_026184515.1 Peronosclerospora sorghi
CAACATTAGGCCCTATTTTAGCCTAATAAAAAGTCCGCTTTACGACAACCGCCCCTGAGTCTCGTCCCAGCCGTACAGCGGTTGGGGCGAGTGTCGATCATGCCGTTGATTCTGGGAATCATACTGCCGTTGGAGAATTTGTCGTTGCACATCGATCAGGTCACCATCCAACTGTCGATCATCACCCATCATCTGCCCCTTCTCCCATCAATCAGGTCCAATTCCATCAGGCGGTTACCGTTGGGGTTGTCCACTGCGATCTAACACTCGACTGAGGCCAACCGTGACAACTGCGATCAGGCTGTCTCGATCAGGCATTCACAGTATGCTATGCCATCTTCAACGGACAGCTTGTCACCCCACATCACCAACGTTCCTGCCTTGGATAAGGCCGCAGCTGATCAGGCGATCGCCGCGATCAAGCAGGCCTGCGATCTGCAAGAGGCTCTCCGTGCCAGCAACAAGCAGGTCGCCTTGTTGTATGGCTCACTCGCCATGAGTGAAGACACCGTTGCGATGCTTCGACGGCGGATCACTCGTACCCAACGTGACGCGGCGGACCGGAAGAAGGAAATCGACGGAAGCCTTAAAAAACTGTAGCCGCTGCGCGATTTTATCAACGCTGCGGTCAAGAAGCTCGAAACCCAGTTAAAAGACGCCAAAAGCACTATCGCCGATCAAGAGCAGACCATATACGATCAGGGTGTCCAGATCCGGGAGCTGGAGTGTCGCAACGACCGTGAACGTTACCTACGATCAACGCGTGACGACACAATTGCATACCGAACGAAGGAATTGGAGCAACTCGAGCAGCGTATATCCACGTTCAGCACGAGCGCGATCAGGTTACTTCCCGCAATGTGCGCTTGGTCCAACGGGCGGTAAGTCTATGGGTCTGAATAGTCGGTCGATCACCTTTCTTCAATCAATACATTCTTTCGATCATGTCATTTCACTGTTGTCCTTTGTCCTTAAATGCATAATATAAAATTGGTAGTCCGTCGGCTCATCTGCCGTATCCAATCACCATACCTCTCAACATCCATCGTAATCATACCACTTCAAGTCATTCATTGTACCTCCATTAATCGTGAGTTTCATCAACCATTTCTGCGATCAGAGATTTTTCGATCGTGATTCCTGATCGGTACGTCGATCGCGCGCTAGTTGGACTCTTCATCCACTTGCATGACGTCGAAACGATGTCTGTTCACCATCTTCCTTTCGAAATCCTTGATCAAGGCATCACAATTCAAATCTGCCTCGTCTTCCCACGACGGCTTGGAATACCCCTTCCAGTAAACTTGATATTCTCGTAACGTCCTTCCATATCTAGTCTTTCGACCCGATCGCACATCGGTAATACGATCAACTTCAAATTCATTGGGATCTAGCGTCCTTTCCCAGCTATCTTCAGGTAGCAAAGCTTCGTCGAAGTCGAAACGATCTTCTATTCCAGCTGCTAGCACAGTAGTGGGACGATCAGGAAATTCCTTGACTAATTTCAACTTGGACAGGTGTACCACTGGGAACATACGATAATCGGTGCCGGCGGTGACCAATCTCGCTGCATGATCGCCGATCACCTCCTCAACTCGGAAGGGTCCATGCCACATATGCGCCAGTTTCTTCGCGAACCCTTCTTTCACCCGATCAAGGTACAACCAGACCCTTGAGCCAGCCTCGATCTTGTGCGGCGTCACCTGATCGTTGTGTTTCTCAGCCCGATCAACCATCGCTTGGTGCAATCGAGTGCTCACTTGATCGCGGGCATATCGGTATTCTTTTTGCAACTTATATCTCCACCGACGAGCGTCTCGATATTTACGTCGAATCCCGCCCAGTTGTAACGTTGATTCCAACGACGATCGTGGGTCCCACCCATACGCTAAATAGAATGGGGTTTCCCCGCGGATGCGATCAGGGGTTGAGTTTAGTGCGAATACCAGGCGTTCTGCATACAAACTCCAATCTTTTTGTCCAATATCCGACACATACATCTTGATCGCTCGCGTAATCGTCTGCACCGTCCTTTCCGCCTTGCCGTTCGCCTGTGGTCGATATGCCATAGTGGCACTCTGACGTTGTCCCACGATTTTGTTGAACGCGCGAAATACTTCCGACATAAAACCAGGTTCTCGATCATGCCTGATCACCTCACTAGCCCCAAACCGTCGGAACACGCATTCTTCATAATTTTCGGCGATTGCTTGCGCGGTACGGGACGATCCAGCTTTCGCGATCACCATACCCGTGAACAAATCTGTCCAAATCAGCAGTTCCGTATGTCCATCCGTTGATCGGGGCAGCGATGGGATATGATCCATGGCTATCACTTGGAATGGGTACGTCGCCTCCATATTTCCCGGCGACATGCCCTTGATCGTAGGCTGGCCCTTACCTGTTTCGCAATCCACGCATTGCCCGACAAATCTTTGTACGCTTCGGAATAGACCACGCCAATGGAAATACCGTCTGATCCGCTGATATGTACGCCCTATGCCTTGGTGTCCTCCTTCCAAACTCACGTGATAGTGGTGGAGAACATCTGCGTGCAAGGTCTCGGGTAGTACCAGCTTAATTGACGATCGGCGATCATCTTGATCATCCTGATCATCCCCGGTTTTCCTTTTAGCCGCATTTCCACAGTAAATCAGTAATCCTTGTTCGTCAACATCATAGTTGTCAGCAATTTTCGCACACTCCTTCACCTCTTCTGCGCTCAATTGGATAACGTCACCGTACAGATAACACCGCAAATCGTGGATCCATTTCTCTTCATCCTGTGCCTTTTTCACCCGTTCCATTCTTATTCCGGCTACTTGTACATCGGTCCATGTTGACGGTCGTGGTTGCCGGTGGTTACGTGATCGGGTCGTCACTAGCACTTGCGGGGCGGATTGATCTTCGTTCCATGTGATTACTTCGGGTAGACGGTTGAGATCAACTAATCCTTCCAGCTGTTTCTCATCTTCGATCTCAACTCTTGTTCCACCCTGCATAGCCATGGTGGTAATGTGATCTGCACTCCTATTCCACTCTCTCTTGACATGTACCAAATCATGATCACTCCACTCGCGTAGGAGGTTAAATGCACGCTGATGTAGCACTTTTAATCGCGGAGCTTTGCACTCCATTTCTCCTCGCATTTGCCGGATCACCAAATTAGAGTCCCCACACACGATCACCCTTCCTTTGGGATATCGTGCCAACAAGTCCAGACTTAAAAGCAACCCGTGGTATTCTGCTTCATTCACCGTGATATCCGGTGCATGATCGGCGATCGCGATCATAATCTTCCATTCCGGTAACTTCCACACAATGGCACCAAATGCACCCACACGTCGCTTGACACTTGCCGATCCATCAAACTGATCACGTAAAGTTCTTCACCTTTTTTAACCGTGGGAGGTGGTACTTCGATCATCTGCCGCGGTTGCTTTTTCGGTGCGATTGCGACCAACGCTTCATGAATTTCGGTGCGAGGGGTGATGCTTGCGGATAACGCCCCTAGCACCTCCTCTTCTCCATGCACACATTTCTTGATCTCGAGGTCCCACTGTAATAGGATCGCAGCCCATCTACCTAATCGTCCGTCCAACCCATTGGATGTTAGTAACCACTTCAATGTAGATAGACGTGATAAAACGGTGATCGTCTTTCCGACCAGCATCGTGAAATAAACATCCAAAAAATCGTAAAAGCGCCAGAACTTCCATTTCGACGGGGCTGTAATTCAGCTCACCGCTTTTCAACGTTCGGCTAGCGAATGCGACGGGATGATACACTTGATCGTATTCTTGTACTAGAGCGGCGGATACTGCCCATTTGCTAGCGTAAACCACGATCACCGGCGTCTTGTCCTGGTCAAAGTGTCGCAGGGTTGGAGCTGATGCAATCTTTGCCTTCAGCATGCTGAATGCCACTTTTGCTCTAATTAGTCGATCATCCTCGTGATTTGATACCGCCTCACTATATGATCGTTTCTTCAACTCTTGATAATCTATCTCCCTCAATTCGTAAAGCACGGCGGCATGAATTGCGAAATCTTCAATAAATCGACGATAGTAATTTAGGCTTCCCAAGAACGATTGCATAGCACGTAAGGTGCCAGGGAAAGGCAAATTGATCAGATCGTCCAGGTTCTTTGGATTTGTTTCTAACCCGCGGCAAGAGACGTGATGTCCTAAATAGGGCACTTCGCTTCGCCCCCAGTACTATTTAGCCACGCTGATCGACAAATTCCATTGATCGCACTTTTCCAGCAAGTGCCGCACCTTATCGCATAGGGTGGACCAAGTAGGTGCAGTGATTAATATATCATCGATATATGATCGCCGTTGCAGCACAGACGGGCCCGGCGTTTGGTCGGGTTCTCCTGCTGTAAATACGTCAGCTGATTCATCTGCACCGTCTTTGACCCTAAGATATCCATATAGTGTATTGTCGATCAACCGCTGCTAAATTTGCGGAGAATTCTTGAGGCCAAAGGGCATCCTATTCCACTCAAACAATCCAAATGGAGTGACAAACGCCGAAATTTGACGTGATCGATCGGTCATAGACACGACCCAGAAACCACTCGCCATATCCAAAGAGCAAAACCACAACGCTTTATCCAAATCTTCGAGTAGATCGGTGATCAGGGGCATTGGGTACACCATAAAACGCGTGAGTTGATTCACCGCGCGATAATCGATGCATAGACGTATATCGACCCCATTCTTTTTCACGATGATCACTATAGGCGATGCCCAGGGTGACGTTGACGGCTGAATGGTCTTAGTTGCTAGCAACCCCTTGATCAGGGCCGACAACTTCTCGCAAAATTGTGGGGCCACTTTCCGGCACTTTTGGTTGATCGGGCTCGCATTACCCACATCGATATCACAAACAACTCCTCGTGCAGCGGGGGGTAGCGCGTTTCCCTTCCCGATCAACAGATGTTTTTTTGCCCAAATTATTTCGCGAAGTTAATCTATCTCCTCCACTGTGTTGACTGTGGGATCTCCGACTAGCAAATCATCTTTGGTTACTTCTTCGGTGCTTGCAGACACTTCGGGTAACGTAGCAAGCTGCTTCTCCAATTCTTCCACATACAAATCTCCACCTTCGTGATAACAAACCTGATCGTCAATAGGTGTCACGTCGAATTCGCTGGGGCTAACTGAGACAGGGTGATTACACGCATCTTGAGTAGGTGTATCGCTTGAAACAGGCTGTTCAACTCCATGATTGAGGGTCGGACCTTTCACTTCCGGCCCCTGATCGCACCGCTCTTGCACCCCTTGCACCTTTTACGCCCCTTCGGTTACCAACGCTACAGATGCGACGATGGTGTCCGTGGGACGTACTAAGATACTTCGAGGAGTTGGATACTCCTTCTTCTCGACTAATGGACCCTGATCGACACTTTCTTGATCGTCAGATACCAGATTGGTGGAGGATTTATATGCCAGATTTTTCCACTCTTTGTTACGGTTGGACCCGATCGAAACAAATCCGGGGCGGCGGGGCACATCATCTTTGTTCATCCAAATACCTAAAATAGTCTCTTCTTGAACAATGATGGGGTGATCGACGATGTTCGTAACACGTAAATACCTCAAATTACCCGCGCCCCTAGCGATAGTGGGGACCCAATCTCTTCCACGAGTAATCCACAACTTGCGAGATCGCTGATCGTAAATTCGTACTTCGGCTGATCGACCTACTGGGATCTGTTCATACTGATCGAGCTTCATATAATTACCGCTCGGCCCATACAACTGTCGACGTCCCTCCAGTGGGATGATCACTTCGTCAGGTAAACTTAGTGCGCCATGAGCGATATCTAATCGAACACCAGCTGGTATCATGAAATACATACCCAATATGGCATCTTGACCAACAAGTTTGCCCACCCATGCCTGTAAATAATAAACCAATGAGCCCGCTAGCGTGATCTTGATTTTTGCACGTCCTTCTGTTTGGTATGCACTTTCTCCAATGCCGACACATTCTTGTGTTTGACTCGTGTCAATCCGACAACCCACCTTACGAGCAAAGGTTGAGTCGATGATCGACACTTCGGCACCAGAATCAAATAATATCATAGCTCGCTCGTTATTAATTTTTCCACTCTCCTTGGCTTGCTTGAACCATTTCTTTGGCGAGTGATATTTCCAATATCCACGTGATTCGCCTGGAAGTAATTCGACTTCCATGATCACAGGTGATCGAGAAAACTCATCAATATGGAAATTAGCCAAACGTGGTAAATCAAGCTGATCGCGTTTTTCCTTATCTCTTGTTGCTACTCGATCAGCCTTCTTCTTATCCACAAATGAAAAATACACAAACTAGAACGCTCGTCTCGTACCAGATTCCAACCTGGCGAGCGTCCTAGTTTAACAAATCTTCGGCTTCCTTGGGAAACAGTCCTGCATGCTTGGTAGGGTTATACCACTGGCGGATGCGGTTGTAAAATTCTTCCATAGGGCACTTCCCCGCATCGTGAATCTCGCCGCATGCTCGGCAGACGTACAGGCATTGATCGGTGGGGTGTCCTTTCTTGCCACACTTCAGGCAAGTCAGGCGCTTCCAGCAACGTAAGTTGTCGTGTCTGATCGATCCACAATGACTGCACTTCTTTATCGCCCCTTGATCGACTGCGTTGGAGTCGCTTCGTTTGCCTGATCGTGACTCGCCAGGCTGATCGTGCGCCCCCTGGCTGATCGCGCATAGTAGCAATCATATAGCGGCGCTGATCGCCATCACTTCCACTATCATCAGCACTTGATTCTTTGCTCCCAGACGTTACCTTGATCGCACGTACGCCCCTAGGCTTTCGCGTCGCTGCCGGTGCTCGATCGTCGCCGAATTTGTGGCGGAATCTGCTGGTGCCTACTGCCGATGTTGGCTGATACCACTTGTTGCGTGCGTATGCCCGCAACGTTTCTTCCAAGTCCGAACCACGATCCAAGCGTAGGAGAGCCAGCTGATCGGCGAGTTCTCGATTGGCCAGAGTGTCCAGAAAATGTTGGACATGTTCGCGCAGATTTTCGGGCGGTCCATCTATGATCGGTAACTTAGCTCGCAGTCCCGCCACATTCAGTCGGTGCAAATATTCGATAGGACTTTTGTCTGATCGATGCTTCATATAATAATACTGGCGGGATACCGATTGACCAGTTCCACAGTATTGCACTTCGAATTCATCCACGAGACTTTTCCAACTTGATCGGGTGGTTCTACTCAACTGTCGATGCCAGTTGCGCGCTGGTCCCTTCAGTAAATCGCCCAGGATTAGACACTTTTCAGGATCAGAAGCTTGATCGCGCATAAATGCTGACTTGAGACGACTGATCCAGTTCCTCGCTTGATCTTCATCCCCTTCTTTTCCCGAAAATTCTTTCAAATCGCTGATCGAAGAAATCCGAATTCTGGCAATTGGCTGCTGATCAGGTGTCCCAGTATACGCGGATGCCACTGTGGCTCGCCGCGGCAGTGTGATCGGTTCATAGGGTCGACGTAGTCAATTTGAGACCGTTGGTCGTGAAACGAGTGCACGGATTCCATATCCACATCTTTTACCGTCGTCGACCTATCTGGTTTCGACTGCTGACCACGCAACGTGTGTACGGACTCCATATCGACATCCTTGATCGACGCAGCTCTTCCTTGATTTGGCGGGCGGATTTTGGCGTCAACGACTCCAGGTGCCCACTTACTGCTCTCTTCAGCTAGAAACTTCTTCATGGCTTTGTCAAAAAACATCTGCCAATGTGGCCCTTGATCGTTTTCTGGCTTGATCGACTGAGGTTCCGTCTTGACAACCGCCAATTTGGAGTTGTCCTTTTGGCAAACTTCCATTCTGGTTATCTTGGGCTCCATACTCCCAGCGCTACTTGACTCAATTCCCTGAGCATCACCCTCTGAAGGGGCAGATTCGTAGCACGATGAACCCGAATGTCCCGCTACGTTGATTGACGGACTTGCCTCAATATTCAACGGGGATTGTGGTGGTGAACTGGGGAAATCTTTATCGTCTGCTTCGCCCACGATGGGTATCAACAGGGAATACAACAGCTGGGTGGCCTCTGCTAGATCTTCGGAGTCCTGATCGAATACTTCCTCGGCATCGTAGGCGCCTGTTATCAGACCAGCCTGCTTGATCAGGCGTATTATCCTTAGCACAATCGTGAGCTTATCTTTTCCCTTCGTGATTGGCTGGTTGACCGGTCTACTGAGCTTCCCGCTGATCGTGACCCCGAGCAGGCTCATGATCGAGTTCGTCATCAGGTAATCTTCCAGGTGCTCTCGGTAAATCTTTTGGTAAAACGTCTTTACCAGATCGGCTTCCGTTGGCGGCGTACTTGATCGGCTTTCGTCGCTCTCCGACCCAGGCGCTTTGATCAACATCTTCGGTTGGTCAGTCTTGTAATACTTCTCCATCGGGTCCCAATCTGGATCATTATATACACGTATTTTTGGCGGATCATAACTTGCGTTATGATCCGCATGGGCTCCCGAAGGAGCCTCGGGAGGTGGTTGAGGCTTCTCCTCCTTTACGTCATCTGGATTCCTCCCCAGGTCCTGATGATCGTCATTTCCTTTCTTCTTCAGGCATGACGACGGCGAACTGCCTTCCGTCGTCACAACCACCCCCTCCTTTTCCACCTTGATTTTCACCTCTGCTTCAGCTTCCGTTTTCACTTTCACATCCGCGCTATCTTGCGTAGAATCGCGGTGATATCCCGCGTCGCCCAAAGATCCGGGCACGCGCACCATTGTGGTGGAGCGGCTGATCGAAGTTTTTGAGACTTGATCAGGCGGTACCACGGCGCCCAGACTGCCGACTAACGAAGGGGTCCTCCGGATGTCTTCGACTGCTTGTGTTCTTGCTCACCTTGTGAACCCGACGGCTAGGCGTGGGTCGCTCCTCAGGTGGCGGGGACAGCGCACAGCAATTCTTGGTGCAATATTGAATTAACTAACTTGTTACGATGCAACCGATGCGATCAGGCGTGATCACGTGCGATCAGGTGCTTAAACCACGTCAATTAGCCGCGATCAGGCTTGATCACGTTTGGGCCGATGCTAATAACCGACGATCAGCAATATTCCGTCTTGATCGCAAGTGCGATCAGGCGGCAGTCCGACGCGATCAGGCGCTGAAACGATGTAGATCAGTGGTAATCAGGCTTGATCAGGCTTTGGCTGACGTTAATAACCGTCGATCAACAATATTCTGTCTTGATCACAGATGCGATCAGGTGTCTTGATCGCAAGTGCGATCAGGTACTGTAAGGCTCGATCAGGGGCTAAAGACTGCTGCCCAGTCGTAATATACCTTGATCAGACTTGATCAAGCACCGGAAGTCGTTCAAGTAGCAGTTGGCGCGATTTGCGATCAGCGATCACGATCACGATTCGCAAAAAGTGTCGATCAGGTGTTGATCGGTAGGGGGGGGTACTTGATCAGGCAGCGGAAGTCTTCACTGCCTGATCGCGGAGCCTCTAAGCCGTCAAACAGCTAAGGAACGCCCAAATCAATGCGCTCCTAGCCTAGACTATATGAGGAAAAGGTATTTATATTAAAATCCACCTAGAGTTCCCGTGGGGCGCTTAAAGCAGCCGAACTCTAGGGGCCAAACGTTAATTTCACGGGGAAGAGGTGAGAGCACTGCTCGATCACGTTCCCAAAACCAAAAAGCTTTAAGCGAAGAACCGCAGACACTGCGGGAGGAGTTTCGGGGTGAGTTCTCACACTCTACGCCAACCGGTGGGCCAAAAACGCACTTAGTGCTCCCGCCCGGGACGTAGAAGTTTCAATAAGGTGGGGGCGCAAAGGTGCCTTCCCAAAAAACGATCAGCGCGATCGTACGCAAAAGGAGAACTTTTTTAGCAATTAAACCCTTAGATCTACCCTGTTCCTACTTTCAACCAATCCGCATCGTCCATTCGCAACGCCTTCCGTCCACCAGTCGGCCTGATTTTTCCGCTTGTTCCTTGTTTGTCCGCTGGTGTTCGCCGCGTACCTGTAAGTAATCAGCACATCTTCCGTGTCTCTTCTATATCCTATCTATGTACACCACGGTGGTACGTACTACTGTACCCACCGTGGTACACATGGCGGTACCTAATTATGTACTACTGTATCCACTATCTGTGTCCACTATCAGGCCCCTAATTTAGGTCCTAATATTAGTCATAATATTAGGCCCCCTATGGGCCTAATAAAATGTCCAACATTAGGCCCTATTTTAGCCTAATAAAAAGTCCGCTTTACGACACTCCAGAAATGGAGCTAAGTAGTCGGCAGGAGTTTATGGAACTCCGGCAAGGTAAGCTTGACCTTCAAGCTTACGCTCAGAAGACGCAATATTTGCTGTCAAATATTGTGTATGAGCCGGTGCCCCCTGCTATGCAGGTCACTGGCTTCATGAAGGGACTCAATGATGGTCCCGTCAGACAGAGTCTCTATCGGCACCCGCCAGAGACTCTGAGGGATGCCATTGATATGAGCATCCGTGAGGAGTTCAGCATGCGATCAGCGTCATCGCATGCTGGGTACAGCCGAAGGGCTCAACAGCCCTTCGCTTTTGACATGCCGCAACGGCATGTCAACAATCAGCAGTCAGGCAGACAAAGCTCACACTTCGTCTCAAGAAACAGCCACCCGCTCCAGAGCATGGGCGATGAAGGTCCAGAGCCGATGGACCTACCGGTTGCGGTTGCTTCGAACACGAAGCAACCGAAATTTAAGAAGAATATTCGCTGCAATAGATGCGCGAAAATGGGGTATTTTGCCCATGAGTGTATGTCACCGCGTCCGGTGCCACGCAGTCAGCGGACGGAACCGTCCGCTGCACGGCGACACCAACAGGGACATCACCCTGTTGGTGCAAAAAACGAGAATCGCCAGTAGGGGCGGGGCGCCCTACTGGGAATGTTATCCCACATGCCGACATATGGCATGTGAGGGTAATAGCCCCAGACGGGACTATGTCCTGTCAAAAGGTGCAGGGTGATGGGAAGCCTCTTATCACCCTGGAGGTTAAGCTGCACGGGAGCGATGTCCCCATGCGAGCTTTGTTTGACACAGGAGCGTCAAACAATTTCGTTAGAACTCAGAGTCTAACGCTGTTGAGCTTCGTGGAGGTAGAAACCCCACGAAGTATGTTGTCAGTCCGGTTAGCAACAGGTGAAACCGTGACTATTCCAAAGCGTGTGATTAAAACACGCTTCAAGTTGAATGAACTGTCATTCGAGGATGAATTCATCGTCCTCGATTTAGATGACAAGTTCGATGTGATACTTGGAATCCCATGGATGTCCAAGTTTAAACCTTCGATAGACTGGGTTAACCTATCGATCGACTGCGGCGGACGCACAGGATCTGATCACCCTGTGTGTAATCCGGCTGTATCAGAGGATACAACCGCAGCGTCAGAAAGTCTAGTGGATAGCGATGGCATTACCAGATCTGTTCTGACACGATCAGCGGAAGGTACCTCCGCTGGTGAGAGTCTAGAGAGACTACCACACGCAACAGAAGAGTCGTTGCGTGTTGGAGAGAAACATTCCACGGGTGATAAAGACCACCGTGAGAATGAAGTAATATCCACGGTGGGAAACACCCACTGTGCGACCGAAGGTTCCAACACGACAAATGAATTCCGTGTTGATGAGGGTGAACTCACGATCGAGTGCAATCGTGAGCAAAACTCCGTGGTGGCCAGTGCCCACACCGTTGCGTTAGCCATGCGCATGGGTGATAAAGACCACCGTGTCGCAGAAAAGGCGGCCGATCAGACGAGCACATCTGATCGCCAAAATTCCATGGTAGGCAGTGGCCACCATGATGATGAGTATTCGCACACGGTGAATCGTAATCCCCGTGTAGCAGTCAATCATACGATTGCGTCTGATATGCATGGACAGTTCCGTCGAGACGAAAAACGTCTTGACGCAAACGGAGAACGGATTAGCTACCCAGTCTCTGCTGATGGAACACCCTCCGAAAGAAGGTTCGGAGGTGATGGCTTTTCCAGCGCTAAGCTGGAAGAAGTTTATGAGAAACTTGCACGATGGTCAGATCGAACAGATCTGTATTATCGTTGCAACAGATGATGTAGTGGATATTCGTAAACGAATATCCACATTACAAGTGGAAAACATTGGGAAAGAGGTTCCCAATGATCAAACCAAAGTTCAGCGCTTTGAAGCGCAGAGCTGGGAGTCGCTTAAAGCGAGCTCCCCATTTTATGAGGTACTTCGGGAATACGCTGACGTATTCCCAGAAGAAGTACCTAGCAAGCTCCCTAAGGATAAGAGAACTCGTCATGAGATTGACCTCGTGCCAGGCACGAAGTATTGTGTTACGCGGCAATGGCCGTTGCCGCGTGTTCAGGTAAAAGCGATCGACGAGTTCTTCGAAGCTCGTAGTAAATCAGGCCAAGTGCGGGAGTCTACCTCACCGCACTCTACCCCCACCTTTTGTGTGAAGAAGTCCACCGGTGGGTGGAGAATCGTTCACGCTTACAACAAGCTGAACGCAGCGACGGTACCGGCACAGACACCGATACCGCGGAAGGATGTCATCATAGATGGCATGTGCGGGAGCACCATCTTTAGTGCTCTCGATCTAAGAGATGGATGTTATCAAATCCTCATGCGTGAGAAGGACATCCCTATCACGGCAGTAAGCACCCCAAGCGGCATGCTTTGGGAGTGGCTTGTTATGCCGCAGGGGCTTTGAAATGCCCCTGCTACGTTTAACAGATGCGTAACGCATCTATTACGCCCGGTGCGAGAATTCGCACCGAGTTATTTCGATGACGTGTTCATCCATAGTAAGGGTGAACACGATAAAAGCGATGTATATGTCCATAGGGAGCATCTACGTCGAGTGTTAGAGCTTATGCGTAAGCATAAGCTCTATGCAAATCTGAAGAAGTGCACCTTTGGTGCACCTGAGATACCCATTCTTGGATGCTTTGTGGGCAAGAACGGGGTGCGTCCTGATCCAGAAAAGATCAGGGTGATCGTTGAATGGCCTACGCCAAACAACGTTAAGGAACTTCGAAAGTTCCTTGGGTTGGCAACATATTTGCACAAGTATTCGTGCAACTATGCTGGGTTGATACGACCTCTTTCTCAATTACTTAAGAAATATGTCGAATGGCATTGGGATACCCAATGTCAAGATGCTTTTGATGCAGTCAAGCAAAGCTTGACTGAAGCGCCTGTCTTGGCTATAGCCGACAACGAGCGTCCGTTCCACGTCGTTTGCGACGCGAGTGATTTCGCTATCGGCTGTGCTTTGATGCAGCGTGATCACGATGATCGTGATCGCGTAATCTGCTATCAATCGCGTCAGTTGCGCCCAGCCGAGCGCAACTATCCAGTGCATGAAAAGGAACTCCTTGCCATGAAGTACTCACTGGCCAAGTTTCGGATCTATCTATTGGGAGATAGACCGTTTGTGGTTTACACGGACCATGCGTCGCTACTCACGGCCGTGAATTCACCACACATTTCTCAAAGAATGGCTCGATGGCTGTCATTCTTTGCTGAGTACAACTTTACGGTTGAATACAAACCCGGAAAGTTGAACGTGATAGCAGATGCGCTATCACGAAGGCCCGATTACGAGACGAAACCGTCCGTAACCGAAGGTGCCAGTGCAAACGCGATCCGTTGCACTGCTTTGTCGTCGTCAATTATACGACAAGTAGGCGAGGCGTACAAAACAGACGAGGAGACACGTCTGTTGATTGATTACTTACGTAATCAATCAAGTGAGAAACGCGACGAACTCCCAGAGTTCCTCCGCTCTTGCGTGCATCGATATCGACTGCACGATGGTCTGCTGCTTTACATCACAGACCAAAAAGATGAAAGTCGCATCGTCGTTCCAAACGACGATGATCTCAAACATCAAATTATGTTTGAGTATCATGATGCACCGATTTCGGGGCATCAAGGTCGAGAGAAGACATACGCTTCTCTCGCACGTGACTTTTACTGGCGAAACCAGTACAATTGGGTACGAAAATACGTACGCGCTTGCGAGATTTGCCAGCGCGTTAAGCCTGCTCAGTCTGCACAGGCTCCGCTGCAATCTCTGCAGGTTCCGACAGAGTGTTGGAAGTCCATTTCAATGGACTTCGTATTCGGTCTTCCACCCGACAATAGTCGGAAGACTGGAATAGTGGTCTTTGTAGACCGTTTCAGTAAGATGGTACATCTTACTGCAGTATTAGCGAACGTAACCGCCACTCAAACAGCGCGGATATTCGTTGATACGGTATTCCGTTTGCACGGAATGCCGGAAGGCATTGTCTCGGATCGAGATCCGAGATTTACAGGACGTTTCTGGCAAGAAACGTTCTCATTGTTGGGAACCCAGTTGAAGATGTCAACTGCGGACCATCCGGAAACGGATGGGCAGACGGAACGGGTTAACCGCGTTCTCGGAGACATGTTGCGATCATACGCACATTCATTTGAACAGTGGAGTGACTACCTGTCACTCACTGAATTTGCGATTAACAATTCAGTGCATGCTTCAACTAAGTATACACCGTTCTACGTGAATGCCTTAAGGCATCCACGAACCCCATCTTTACTTGGCGGTACGCCAAATCTAAGTGGGGGAGGGACCCGCTCAAATTTTGAGCGAGTCAATGCGCAAGTTGCGACTGCAACTTGTGAACAAAACGATGGCCCTTCTACTGAAAATACAGTAGAAGCGGAAGCAGCTTCAATTGAAACTGAAGCTGCACACGATGAATATGTGTCTGCAGCAATGGCTGCAGAAAACGAGGACAATGCACATACTGCTGATAAAGCAGTAGATGAATTCGTATTACAGCGCCAAGCTGTAATACTCTATGTAAAGGATGCACTTGCCTCTGCTTTTGATAAGCAGAAGCAAAATGCAGACAAACAAGGAAGGAAGAAAAAAAACTCCTTTCTTAAAGGTGAATTAGTATTATTAAGTACTACTAATTTGCCTACACATGCAATAAGCAACTTCCCTACACGGAAGTTGCTTCCTAAGTACATTGGACCTTTCAAGGTCCAAGAGATTCGGGGGAATGCCTATACCTTAGACATTCCCACAGCAATGCGGCTTCACCCAACATTCTATGTTGGGCGGCTCAAGCCGTATCACTCGTCTTCGTCTTACGACGGGACGCAGAACCACGGAAGATGCCGTGCTTCTCCAAGTCTCCCAAGAGAGACTTGTAGTCGGCCTCCAGCCGTTGGTGAGCAGAGCGGAGAGTCGTTACCTCTGCCTTCGACTGCTCAAGATCAGCCGTGCGCCGATCGAGCTATCCCTTATAGCGGGAAAGCTCAATGTACAGAAGATCATTCTTCTGTTGGAGGGCAGTGTGCGCCCCGAGGATGTCGCGGACATTCTCGCGAAGAGACCGATATGTCTTCACACAGTGAGACATATCGCTGCTCAAGGAGGAATAACCCTCCTCGAGCTTGCGGAGCGAAGAACCATGCTCCGCAACAACAACGGCGAGGGAATTCTCAACCTCCGCCGCCCCTGATTGATAATCAGGGGAATAAGCGATATATCCTCGAGCGCTTGATCTCGAAGCGCTCGGTGCCTTTGAAGAAGGGGCCGCGTTCCGAGTACTTGGTACGCTGGCTGGGATATCCCCAAGAGTTCGACTCTTGGGAGCCGATTGAGGTTCTGAGGGTCGACGCCCCATACCTTTTGACTGAGTTTGAGAAGAAGTCTCAAACTCATAATGCGAAGTAGAATCAACAGTAGGTGTTGCTGCATTCAGGGTATCAATTAAACCCTGAATTTCGGCGGGTACGGAAAAGCCACCGTACCCCCGCAACTCCTCCTCTGACAGACGAGGAGCGCCCTGCGTACACCGCGGCCAAACGAGGTGAGAAGGGACACGACACTTTAACCCTTCTTTGATGCAAGCAAAATGGATTTATTCCATTTTGCCTGTTCGTGAGTGCTTTAAAAAGCGCTCGCGCATTACGTGAACTTTATTCACGTAATCATCTGGGCTTTTGTTGTAGTTGTCAACAAAAGCATTCCAACTCTGAGTCAGGGCGTCTTTATCATCCCTGTTCTTCCTTGACCCTTTCCGGCTCGAATAATATCGAACCTGGAAAAAGAGGTCAATAAAGTACAGACGTATATCGTCTGTACTTCGATCGAATCGACGTGACTGGATGTCTTCGCAGTCATCCAGCACGGTGATATCGAACAACGCGTACTGGCAGTCCCGTTTACGGTGACCGCCACTGTTGAGGGCAATAGCCCAGCCAGGGGTCCAAAACCCCACTTTGTACGGAATATGTGGTTCCGTACGATGATACGCTTTAGAAGCGGCAGCCGCCGATTCTGTTCGAGCCCTTTTAGCAGGCGGAGCACCGCCTGCTTCAACACCACGCGCCGGGGTTAAATCACCCCGACGTGGAGAAGTACTTGGTCCAGGTGGGGCTCTGCGTTCCCGCAACCACCTGTGATAATCATTGTCGCTGTCATAGCTGACAGTGAAACCAGAGTCGTCATCGCTGTTAGGCGATGAACACCTAGCGAGTTTCGACTCGCTAGATCCTTTCGTGGGGACATCTGCATCCCCATCACTTTCTTCGGAGTCAGAGCTCCCGAACATGGCCCTCTTGGCAACACGCCATTCGGAAGTTGCCATCGTGCGAGATGTTGCATGAGCAACATCTCCCTGTTCCTTGCCAGATGCCGCCTTAGCATCATCTGTGGTCGAAGACGGTACGTCTTCCGACCTTTGCGTAGTTGACGCTGCTAATGCAGCGTCACCGTTGTCACTCAACACCTCAGCACCTAGTGCTGAGGCGGAGGAAGAAGCTCCTTCAATGTTTTCAGCAGCGCTCTTTAGAGCGCCGCCGCCGTGTATCTTGACCATCGAGTCGATGGTCTATCAGTTGGTGAATGAGAAATTCCGACCAACAAGTGCCACCCATGATTGGCCAAAATAAGAATTATTATTGGCCAACCACCTTAAGTGGGGGGTGATGTAATGGGGTGCCATTACATAATTGATATTCAAGTTAGAATATCACAGTTGAATTTCAGACGCGTTGTCTGAAATGAAAATAATAGATTATAAGTTATTATAATCTAAGAAGGAAAAGTCGATTCGGTATAAATACCGAATCTTGCAGGTTAACTAATAGTACAGTTAGTTAAAGACTTGATATAATTATATTAATTAGTTAGTTACTATACTATTAGCCTCTAAACCACCCATTAAATAAACACTCTTAATTTTGCGTTCTAAGACCAAAGTGAATATTTATATATTTACTTTTATTATAGGATTAGTTGTTACCAACTTATCCTGCCCTAATTGTATTGCGCGCTTCCTCGCAAAAATACAGTGTAAGCCTGTAACAGGATCAGTCCTGTTACAAAACTCTTCAAATAGTTGTTTTCGACACTTCGTTTGTATTGTACGGGCTTAAATGAATTTTGAAAAGGCGATCCAAAAAGCTTACAAAATACTCACAATTTTGGCTCATATTTTGCCACCTTTAGTATTAACCCAATCACCTTTGAAAAATAGGCCAGTTTTTTTTGTTAAGTACGGTAAACTAGTCCTACTTAATTATAATATAGACTTAGAAATAGACCGACCATTTTAACAGTTCGACTTGAATTATCCAGTAAGTTCAAAATTAGGAACATCGAGCTCGGGTTTCATGACATTTCACGGCAAGGGGTCGTGTTATGATGCGACCCCCGGGGGGGGGGGTTGTCCCCCCATATTATTATATAGAGATAACGTCTAATATGCCCCTGTTTTCGCCCAAAAAATCTAAAATGACCCTCTTCTTAAAAAAAATCCTACAATGCCCCTGTTTTTGCGGCGCCCTCCAATCGCTAAATTTAAGACGGCTATTTAATGAAATAATCGTCATATAGTAGACAATATTATTTTAGTGAGGTAAAATTGCAGTGATAATAATATCACAAAATTTTGACGATGCTAAGGCTAGTGCGCAACGGTGTGCTGATTGTAAGCTGGGCGGCCATGACAAAGAAATACTTTTTTGATATTAATTACGGTATTGGATATTCCATGGTTCCTACGATTCCTGACGGCTCTATCATCTTCGTGGAGCGACTATCGCGATATTGGCGGAGATGGGAGCGTGGTGACCTCGTTCAGCTGCGATCGCCCACTCGATGCCAGGATGAGACAATCACCAAGCGAATTCTGGCTCTGGTTGGTTTATTTTAATTATGTACGGTTAAGTTTTTGCTATCTGATGATTACGCAATGATTCAGGAGGGAGACGTGGTGGAACTACAACCGCGTTTTGATCAGGAGCGAAGGCGGGCAATCACCGTTCCAAAGGTTCATGTGTGGGTAGAAGGTGACAATGCAACGTTCTCTGTAGACTCGAGACATTTTGGTGCTGTTCCTGTAGCCCTTTTAATTGGACGCCCAGTTTTGATGGTACGTTTTGATGCTAAGGATGCTACAACAAAATGACTAACGTAATGATATGGGTCGTTGAACGAAGATCTAATGCTTGGAAAGGAACTAATTTTTTTTATTCAACGGGACTTCTTGTGGTTTGATGCTACCAAATGAGCATTCAGAGCTATCAGTGCAATCAAGGTTCATTTACCTATTCTCACTCGCCGCAAGTAAATTACATTCTAGTGCATGTAGCACTTCTTATATATTTTCTCAGTGCCTCAAGGTTCATTTACCTATTCTCACTCGTCGCAAGTAAATTACATTCTAGTGCATGTAGCGCTTCTTATATATTTTCTAACATGAGATAATGTCTAATATGCCCCTGTAATACCGACATTCAAACTTAGAGATGATTGGCAAGCTAATGTTTCGTTAGATAGTCGCCTTAAATTTAGCGATTGGAGGGCACTGCAAAAACAGGGGCATTTTAGGTTTTTTTTAAGAAGAGGGGCATTTTAGAATTTTTGGGCGAAAACAGGGGCATATTAGACATTATCTCTATTATATAATGGAGAGGTTGTGTGTACCCACTCTTTCACTATCTCGTGCTCGAGCCTGACGTCCGCCTGTGTTTCACATACTGCGTGTGCAGTTTCGAGAGTACCGTATTGGTCACTTTGAGCCGCAGGGCGCGCTCAGCGAGCGATGCCTCGGCCAGGATCTCGTCGGCCTCGTCGGCAAACGTGTTGAAGAAGTGCATGATCTCGTCAATGGCTTTCTCCATCACGTAGGCTTCCGAGAGCTGCAAGAGCGCGAGCGCCACGCGCAGCATAATCTTCCAGCTCTTTTCAAACACAAACACGTCCCAGATCCAATGCAACGACGCGAGCGGGAGCACGTTCAGGTAGAGATAGAGCGTCTGGAACCAGCCAACGGCAAACATTTCAATCCACACGTGTTCCCTTGCGAAGTGCGTGGCCAGACGCGGCGTCGTCACGTCCAAGAGTCGCTGCGTCTGGAAACAGTGGACATAGAGCATGTACAGTCCCGGCGCAAACATCTCGCGCAAGCCATAGTGCTCAAAGAGCGTCACTAGGAACCAAAAGGCGCTTTCGGCTTCCGCTTTCGCGTCACGCGCGGGCCGGCTCGTCTTGACCTTGTTCAGGACACACGCAGCAATGTAATCCATGCCTTGGCAATACCCGACAGCTGGAAAGCGACCTGCTAACGCATGCAAGATCGCGCTCAACTGCGTGGTCAAGCCTTCCTCCGCCACTTGATCCGTGTGCTTGGCCGCGCGCTTGTGAGGTGCCACACGGCCATACGTACGCTGCACATCCGTCCGTATGGCATCCGTGGCATCGCGTTTCGACAAGCCCATTTGCAAGTACGTGTCGTAGTCCCATTCCGCGGTCTGTCGCGTCTTCGAGACGTTGGCTGTTTTCTCCCAGTACGCGAAGCGAAGGTGGGACGGGAGATGGCCGTACCGAACGCAAAACTTTTCGACTCGTCGCTCCGACGCGATAAAATCGCGGCAGCTTTTATTCACACACGACATGTGTGCCAACACGGGCAAGTCGCCGCAAAAGAGCAAAATCGTGCCTAGCACGTACGGTGTCGCAAAGCACCGATCTCCTGGACTTGACATGGCTCTTGTGTCATGTTCCACCGGCTGGCCATTCGACAGGCTGATTCCTCGCGCTACAAACAGCAAAGCATCCTGTCATGCAAGACTGTCTACGTACTTGCTAGTAACGTACTCATTCGTAAGAGCGCTTTGGCTGGCGAGGCCGACTCTGTCCCGCAACGTCGATGTTTGTAGTGCGCAAGAAACAAGCAACTGGCACGTTTTGGATTTTCCACGTATCGCAACGTGTCGATGGTGGTATCCCCATGATAAAAGTCCGTCATGACATTGAGCCCCAGCGTCTGAATCTTTCCCGCCACAGGTCCCGCCGCGGCCAACTTGGTTTTCAACAGACTCCACCCATGCGTGGAGCCATCCACAACTCTACTCGCTGCAGTGGTCAACCCTATACGCAACGTCTCAGTAGGTGTGTTTTTTCTCTCGCATGGATACAAGAAGCAGGTAGACATCTCGACACCTGAACTGGCCGACGTCGTGGCTTTGACAATCAACGTGGGCTGATACTTTTCCAACCTGCAGTAGATGAAGCGTATGCAAAAACGTAGCCACTTAGAACCATGGTGTCGTTCCAGCACGAGTCGTTCGTGTTTTTCTTTCACCTTCTGCTCGTCTTGTCCTTCATCTGTAGCCATGGCGGCCCCAGCGTCTTCGTGGCGGTCGCGGCGCGCGCTTTCATGAGACCAAACGCACTCCCAACGCCATGCGTTCCATGGCCCGTTGCGCTCGAATCGTCGTCGGTGCTTGTCGCGTTGCGCGGCGGACGCACCGACACAGAACGAGGCGGCACTTTGTCCATGGCGTCGTTGCCCCCAAAACTCGACGTGGAGGAGGACGAGGCCGGTGACGAAGCGGACGGAGCGGACGACATGATGTATGGACGATGCTGGCCTGCGATAGCCCAGCTCCCAATGGAGTGGCACGTCGGCTGGAGGACGCGAAAAGCCGCCGCGTTTTTACGAAGACTTCCACGTAATTAATTGATTTGCAAGGTAACTGCCGTTATGATACACTAAGTGTACCTTGCTCCACGATAGTGGACAAGTAAGTGTACGTTCCTCCACGATGGTGGACGCATCCAGTTCATGTACAGTACACAGTTCAGCAACCTATCATCATTCTAACCAGGAGAGCGACACACACACTACTGCATGGATATCCTACCCGTCGACGTGTTGCCTCCTTCGAGCCAGGACGAGGACGAGGAAACCAGTGCCGACCATGCTTTACTACGTCTCCATGCTTCTTCTAGAAGCCTCCGCGACGGTAGCGACGACGCGGATCGCATACGAGAGGACACCGCTGCGGACGAGGACTCACTCTCGAAGCCTGCATCACCTTCCGTGCCGTCTCGCTCGTCTGGTGCCCGAAGACGCCGGAAAATTGGCAAAGGGATCCAGTTGGTGCTCCTACGAAAGTACGTGCAATGCGCCAAGGAGTTGAATCGGTTACCGGACCGCGGGACGACGGAGCAGCTGCTGGAACAGGGTTACGACGAATTCTACTACCGAGGCGGCAATGTCAACGAACCACGACTGAGCTACCCGGCGTTTCTAAAGCTCGTGCGCAATCGGAGAAGTGAAGTCGTGCGACAGGCACGAGGAGAAGGCAGTTTTAGTTACGCAAGGTGAGTTTTTCTTGAGTGATTGGGACTGGATGCTTCAGCGTGCAGTCATCTCAGAAGGACTGATGAAGTGAGTCCTTGATACCTGAGTAGGAACTCCACGAAGCGCGGGCATAAAGAACAGATGGAGATCAGAGCACTGATTGATGAGTTGGAGCACGTTCGACGTGGACAAGCGCGTGGAGCGCTAGCATATGATGCTCTGGGTGCCACTTCCGGTAGTGACGATCCTCGTGCTGTAGTGACGGAGAAATCCGTGCCCATTCTTTCAGACGCATCCTCCATCCTGGGAGATACAGGAACAGAGGGTGGGGGATCCGCCGGGGATTTATCGACCGGTGAGACGTACTCGTCCGCTCTGTCGGGAACGGAGGGGGGCCACGACGACGTTGTTGTCTCGCGCTCGAAATTGGATTTAATGTTGCAAACGGCACAGGCCACGCTTGTGGCTCAAAAGAAACTGCTAGAGGAGGTCCGAGCTATCGAGCAGCGTGTTGCAGGTCTTCACTAGCTCTGCAGAGATGGTATCTTAAGGGAAGGGTGGAACATGCATTTCATTGTTGATATATTAATGACTAACGTAAAGCAAGGACACGGCCAGTTGCTTTCCGACTACACAAGTTCAATGCACCAAGCAGCGGGTCGAGAAACGCAAAGTGACGGAGCCGCACCTTTGGTTTCAGTCGCCAAGCTTGCACTAGTGCTTGTTCGACCTCGTCATCGCTTTCAACCTCAGCCAGTAGCAAAGGCTTCGGCGTTACGTCCCCAAGTCGGTGACTTGAGCACGAACGGAGCAAACCAAGCCATGATGACCCTTGAGAACTGAACCACCAACGAGAGAATATCCACTAGACGCGAGGTGCCAATGCATTACGCGACAACGAAGAGACTTCGAGAGTAGAATCTTAGCGCATACTTGTCTACGGGTCCACCACACCTAGAGCCAGCATCATCCAGACGTGGAGTTCATCACGTCCACGGTCGTCACTTCGTCCAGCATGGGGTCGATCGGTTTGTTCAAGTGACCAAGAACTATATGTTGTGTTGCCTCGGGGAACCGGGTTGGGAGCGAGACGAGAAAGCGTTTTAACGGTCGGCCACGGTAGTCGGGGCATCGACGACGTGAATGGAGGGAGACCCCACCCGGACGTCTCCGATACGCGGGCACAGACGCACGCAAGAGATTGCCCGATGCGTCATCAGAGAGCTGAATCCCCAAGCCACCTCGATGTTGATGGCCACCAGCCTACACAAGTTCCACTTCTCGTTCTGGCTCTGATGCATGGTGACGACGATCGGCAAACAAAGGGAGACTGCCGTTATTATATCCTTCTCGCTGGAGGTTCCCGAAGTACCCCTTCGGATCTCGCCTCCCCGTCGAGAACGTTCTGGACAGCGGTGGTGGTAGACATTTGTGAGCTCCGTAACTGACCGATCGTTTGCTGAGTGATCAGAGGAGGCCAGGGGATGGTCACAAGGACCACTTGCATGGCGTGCCGCACTGGATCGCTCAGGGTCTGCTCGTATTCTTGGCCGAGATTCAAAGCGCAGAGACCCGCGAGCGGGCACGTCTGTCGAGAGCAGGAAGTTCGTACACTGGTAGATCGAAATGGGGCTATCCCCACCTAGCGCTTGAACCTTCATTAGGTCGTGGTCGATGGCGGGCGCACATGGGTCCGAAAGAATAAGTCGACTAGCGCGTACGCACGAGCAGTGGCGCGATAGGGATCTGCTCCACGGTCATTGGGACGCACCAGTACGCTACCGATCACCCGCGTCTCAGAGGTTTTCATCGATACCCACAAGTGCTCGCATTCGACAAGCCTAATTTTCCAAGTGGGGGGGGGGCAACTCGGCTCTGCAGCTGCTCGACGCACTGGTCCAGTCCTACTCGTCTTTGTACTTTTTGCTGATCCTAGCGTTTCCTCGTACATTGGAAAGGCATGGGCCGCATCCGCTTGCATCAATAGTTAAAGCTTGGCGGAACGTGCTGCAACGTTTTCATTCGCGCCGTTTCGATCGATCATCTTGTTCCCACCGAGTCGAGAACCGTCGCATGTCTTCGCTGCCGCTCCACACGCTGCTTTTCGTACAATTTTTTCCATTCGTGACGCAACGCCTCCCGTACAGCTGCGAAATTCTATCTCCAGTGATGCCTTTCAAGTCGATTAAAGCAGCTCTGGACTGTTGAGTAGCATTGTACGCCAAACGCTTTCCAAGCTAGACTCGCGACGTTTCGAGTTGTTAATGCAGCTCAGCTTCTCGTGCATCGCTGGAGACATGTGCATACGAGCACAGAACACACAGTCACCAAATCAGCGCGGACGCAATCACAATCACAGTGGTGATGGTTTCCTTAAGACGAAAGAGAAACGGCCCGATCTACCATGAATCGACTCGCCATGTTTTGGGAGCTCGTTTGTGGGAGCCTCACACGCCACGTAACGTCGCGATCGGACGATCGACGCGCTCGCGCACGCCGTGGACACACGATTGACGGAAAGACGTTGCGTTTTGCAGCCGAGGCGCAGCTGCTCCTGCGCATAATGCGCCGATTTTGTTCATGTTAAAATGCAGCGCGCTGTATGAAGAAGACGCAAAGGCATTTAAAGTTGGACATCTTCGCACAGGACCAAAATATAGGTATACTCAATGTTTGTGTATTTGTGCTGGACTATAATTTAGTTACAGTCAAATATATTACTTTTGCATGTTCTTACAGTGAAGATTGCCACGTCGAGTCAGACACACACACACACACTAAAGCTCCGTGTCGAGTAAAAAGGAAAGTGGATTATGCAAAGTTGTACCCAAATAGGCAAGTATACTAACAAAAATGTATACCGACGGGTAACCCGAACATGGATATCCACGCATTTCAGCCAATGGCGTCTCATCTTCCTGCAAACCACGCGCAAAACCCACCAAATGGGTACACGTGCGCTTCCACCCACTCCTCGCATCGTAGCGCCGCCCCTCTGTCCACTCCATGGAACAAGGCTTTGAGTTTCCGCGTGACCTGGAGCGCCTTGTCCACGACCGCCTCTTTTCCGCTCGTCGCGCGGCCCAGCGTCTCCGATTTCGTCCCGGCGTCGCCGTCTCGTCCTCGTCTCCTATCGATGTCCAGCGGCAGCAGCGCCGGAAAAAGACACTCGCGCGAGCGCTCCATTGTCTCCGTGAAGACTATGGAACGTCATTAGAGATGAGTCAAGAGGCGCTGGCGTACACGAATTCGCTCGAGGACGCGCTCTGTTTCTTGGCGCTGCAATACACGAGTGACGAGCTGCCCCCCAAGCTGCGGGCGCAGCCCGTAGATGGACACAAGACGGTGGACGCAGCCACGGGCCACTTGGTCGTGGAGAAACATGAACACAAGGCGAGGGCGCGGCAATTTGCGATCGCATGGGACGATGGCAACATGAAAGCGATCCAAGCCAACGAGACGCAAGAAACGACGCCGCAGCACGCGCAAGCGCTGTCCTGGACGCATGAATACGTGCGAGCCCAGGAAGAAGAGCAAGAGACTGCAGCCGACGACACGGGGCACGTGCTTGCGCAACGAGGACGGAACGGTGCAGTGAAGACAAAGACAGAGACAGTTGCATGCTCGTCGGGGCCACTGGACCAGGACACGATCGTCGAGACACACGCGAGGAAAGAGGAAGCTGACGCAGGGGACACTGGCGAGCTGGACAGTGACGACGGTGTGTGTGGACTCTTGGAAGAAGCGGAAGCGACGGTCGTGAGTGCCGACGAGATGAAGCAACGGGCGGGACTCGACCCGGCGGCAAGGATTGCGGCCCATGCCGTGGCTGCCTTAAAGGCGAACAAGGGCGCCAAACGCCGCACGAAGCAACGCGACCAAGTCCCCGCGGCCGCTGCGTCCACGCACGCGGCACCAGCCTGGACCGGTCCAACGCCACGGGAGCTCTTGGCGCAGCACTGCCGCCAACAGGGACGAGCGAAGCCTCAGTACAAGAAACTGCCCCGTGCCGCGGCCAGCAGCGGCCACCTGTACTCGGTAACGATTGGAACGAAGCGTGGCTCCGCCGCCACGTTTCAAGTGACCCCTGAGGCTGATGATGCCATGCACGGGTTTGAAACCATTGGCGACGCAAAGGATCGCGTGGCCACGATGGCATTGTACGACGTGGCATCCCATCTGCCATTGTATTTGGTCTTGCCTCCTGTCTATCGAGCCATGTGGCTCGAGTGGCTCCAAGAGCGCGAGGAACGCGAGGCGAACGTAGCGCAGGCGCACGCGGATCAACAAGAAAAGCTCGTGGAGGACATTTTTCACGCTCTGCCGCGAGAACTTGCCACCAAGAAAGTAGACGTTGAGCCACCACCCATTGGCGAGCAACGTGCGTCGTCCACGGGCATCGAGGGAGCGCCCTTGACGGACAAGGCGCTTTTGACCCAGTGCAACGTGGACGACTGGGATGAGGTGTCGGATGACGACACGCATCGTGTCGAGGAGAGTCCAGACGAGGAGGCGGTGGCATCAACGGAGCAACAAGACGAAAGTGACGTACGTGCCGCGCTGGAGCTCTCGCGTGAGCTACGAGCGCAGCTGCAGAATCAAATGCGCACACGGGCGTACCACGTCCAGTTGAAGCAGCGCGCGTTGCTACCCATTGCGTCCTGGAAGCAACGAATCCTCGAGATGGTCTCGACTCACGACGTCATGTTGATTTCAGGTGAAACAGGGTGTGGCAAAAGTACGCAGGTGCCGCACTTTGTGCTCGAAGACGTGCTGCTCTCGGAGCCAGGCGGTGCTCGTGGGTGCATTGTGTGTGCGCAGCCTCGCCGACTGGCTGCCACGAGTCTTGCCGCACAAGTCTCGAAAGAGCTCGGGGAGCAGCGAATGGGGACGCCCGAGTCGCTCGTTGGCTATCAGATCCGTCTCGAAGCGCGCATGACACGTCGCACGCGCTTGCTCTTCTGCACTACTGGTATCTTGCTCCAAAAGTTGCAAGATCCCTCGACGTTTAGCAAGGACGTGAGTCACGTCATTGTCGATGAAGTGCATGAACGCGATCTTCAAAGTGACGTCGTGCTGGCTCTGTTGCGTCAGCTATTGGCAGAGCGAGACGCGCATCAACAACACGGTGGAGGGTCCTTGCCCTCGTTCAAAGTCATTCTCATGAGTGCGACCCTCAATGCAGCAAGCTTTCAGACCTACTTTGGGGGCGATGCCTTGTGCCCCCGGATCGACGTGCGTGGTCGGACGTTTCCCGTGGACCACTATTATCTCGAAGATGTGCTCGAAAGGACCAACTTTATGGTTGACGAGACGCTCGACGACAGTCGGTTCGAGCCCCAAGAGTCGATGCAAGTGACCATCTCGGGCCGCGGCGGATCGTCGTCCACCCACCGCGTCTCCTGGACGACGGCCACTTGTCCCACGACGTCGCACGCACCACAGAGCCCACGAGCAGCTACGTACCGTGAGTCGACGCTCCGTGCGCTCCATCGCCTCGACCCGTCCGTGGTCAATTACGCACTCATTCAAGCCCTCGTGGAACATCTTGTCACGGACACGGAGCTGCTCTCGTCCAAGCGGAGTGTCTCGATCCTCATCTTTCTTCCTGGCCGGCATGAAATCACGACGCTCCTCGATCTCCTCGAAGGCAGTCGGTGCTTGCGCCAGGATGCACGGGGTCGCGCGTTTGAATTCTTACCCCTTCATGCGTCTTTGTCGGCCCAAGACCAGCAACGGATTTTTCAGTACCGCCCTGGCGTCGTCCGCATCATTGCCGCCACGAACATTGCCGAGACGTCGCTCACGATCGAGGACGTGACCGTGGTCATTGACACGGGTCGTGTCAAGCAATTGACGCACGACGCCCAGCGGCGCACGAATGTGCTCGAGGAAATGTGGGTGGCCCGGGCCAATGCGACGCAGCGAGCGGGGCGAGCCGGTCGCACGCACCGCGGCGCGTGTTTCCGTCTCTTCCCGAAAACCGTCTTTGATCGTGTGATGCGCGAGCAGCCCGTGCCCGAGATCCAACGTGCACCTTTGACGTCCCTGTGTTTACAAGTCCTGGCGTTTCGTGGTCGCGAGGCCACGCGCGCGTCTCGTTGCACAGAGTTTGTGCGAGCGTGCCTCGATCCACCGGACGCCGACCGGATTCACGATGCGCTCGAGGAGCTCGTGGCCGTGGGTGCTTTGCATCGCGACGACGAACGCTTGACCACGTTGGGGCATCACTTGGCTCGCTTACCCGTGGACATGAAGGTCGGAAAAGTGCTACTGTACGGTGCGCTCTTGGGTGTGTTTGAGGTCGCGAGTGCGTGTGCAGCAGTGTTGGAGACGCGCTCACCGTTTGTCTCGCGTGTCGGGGCGCCGTCGTCCGAGATGCACAAGGCTCGTGCGAACTTTGCCGTCGGGGCCAGTGATGTGCTCACGGATGTGAACGCGTTTCAAGCCTGGCGCGACGTCGTGAAGCGTGGCGAAAGGGACGACAAGTTTTGTCGCGACCATTGGCTCAGCCTCGCAGCGTTGCGGGAAGTGCATCAGCTCCAGCGTCACTTTCGCCACCTCGTGACGCAGCTTGGCTTCTTGCCACGGCAGGAACTGCCTCGCGACGAACGCATGACCCTCGACGACGTCGCGACCATGTCTGCCGTACTCTATGCGGGGCTCGCCCCGAATCTCGTCCACGTCGAAGCGTGTGTGGCGTCTCGTGTCGTCTTGCGTGAACGGGATCGTGCTTCGATCGTGGTCGTGCATCCCAGCTCGATCAATTACAAAGTGGCCACGTTCCCGAGCAAGTTCCTCACGTATCCCGTCAAGCTCGAGACGTCGCAAGTGTATCTGCCCGTCTCGAGTCTTGTCCTGCCCTTGGCGCTGTGCCTCTTTAGCACCACGTTGGAGCCTCGGAGGCCCACGGAGAAGGATGGCAAGGCCTTGTTGCGCGTGAACGAGTGGGTGGATTTGGCGTCGTCGTATCGCTCGAGTCTTTTGGTGCAGGAATTGCGTGTCGTCGTGCATGAAACGATCCACGCGTGGCTGGACGCTCCCCCGCATGCAGCGGATGCACCGGATGCGAGCACGAGCGAGCACCGCGAGCGGGACGTGCTGGTGCACGTCTTGCAACGTCTTTTTCGTGCCGAGTTTGAGGAACGGGACGCGAACAACCTCCTGAGTCGGCACCGCGGGGCTGGCAAACCGCGAGAGCGAGAAACAGGTAGCGCATGCGATGGTCGTCTTCAGTAATGCAGAGGATGTGGACACAGTGGATCTGTTCGTGACGTCTAGAACTAGCATACGACGCTCGAGAGGCTAGAAGGAGGGTGGAGCATGGATCAAGTTGCGCAACAATCTCGTAATCAAAGACGAAAGACGATCGACTACGATTGGCTTCGTACGAAGCTGGGGCTACCGATCCGTAGCTCCTACAATGGATCGACAGTAGGTTTTCAACACCGATCCAGTGGTGAAGGTGGAACCTTGCTATTGAGGCAAAAATGGCTATCGCAGTCCTTCTTGGAGAGGAGAAAGGAGCACATGAAACCCATCACCCGGACCCTATATCGTCACTGGACGAGGCGTGCGGTGCTAGGCTTCGGTTATTAGGATTGCGGGAGGAACAATCGCACTGTGTCAATGAGACTCGTGGCCATTTCAAATGATCGATGCTTGGAAGGAACTCGAGGCCCATCCCAGCGCCTTCTACGTAAGGGGATTATTGGACGATCGATAGCATGATTGGCCCGTTGGAATGGGATGGTACTGTCATCGAAACGAAAGCGATGAAGAAAAAACTGAGGGCCCCGTAAAGGGATATCACAGTTTTTCATCATTTCTGAACACCTACAACAGAAGTACTGTTCTTGACACATCCTTGAAACAGAATCGAACCGATCAAAGTAGCTTGGACATATTTCTATATAGCTTGGACATATTTCTATATAGCTTGGACATATTATATCTATATATATAATAAAATTTGATCCGTCTTTTCGTGTAGCTCGATACATACAAAAAACTATATGTTTGGTGTACGTAGCTCTCCTTTTGATTGGATGAAACTGACAGCTCTCATTCATTTTGATTGGCTGAAATTGACATTTGTCCATTGGGCGGGGTATAAAGTGACTTACGTAGAATAGCATATATCCTGACTTACTTACTGGCTCAATTATATAAAATATAGAATATAGTGTATATCTATTTGCCGTGACTTCGCATTTGTTTCAGGTCAACCCCAATTTACCTTCTGCAGTGTTGCAAATATTAATTCAACGGGGCACTATGCTAGTCTATATCTATATTAGGGGGTTTCAAAGTTGGCGATTTCGGTGAACGATTTCATCCAAAATTGGGGACGACCATGTTTTGGCAAATCGAACTGTTCAAAAGTCGAAACCCTCCATTTCAGGAATTTAAATTTGCCCCTGAGTTTTTTCTTCCGTACTGTACCCATCTAAAAGTTTAGTGGACATGACATCAACTAAAAATGAAGTGTTCACGTGATGTATGGATATGCAATTAGGCTTGCTCGACTGACGGGTCAGAATGTGTTTGCATCATGTATAACCTTTTCGTTGGCTTACCCGGAGGATAACTAGCAATTCTACATACATATTTTAAATGTTGGATGCAAAAATTCGTCCGTACTCAGCCTTCAGGCTTTAGACTACAGAGATGGACGGCACCCAGCTTTCCATGGCCTGTTAGGCAGTCTTAGTGCGCGGTGCCTCCGGGAATTACTTTGTCTACCACTTGGAGATCACGAGCGATTACTAAACAGAGGTGGGTCGTATGCAAACGCTATTCCGAGTTCTATCGCCTCCGCAAGCGCGTGTTGGATCGTCTTGCCGCGCACAAGAAGCAACGGAGATGTTCCGTGTGTGGCGTCGTGCGAGAGCAACTCAAGGATGTGGGCTTTCCGCGTCGCATTGTCATGTTTAAAGACCCGTCGACGCTCGTGGGCAAACGGACGGTCTGGTTGGAGGAATTTATTATCGCGCTTTGCCAATCCCTTTCGGCCGACCACGACGTGGATATCTGTAGTGAAATTGCCTCCACACGCTTCTTTGTCAAGGATTTTTTGCAGTTTCCCCTGGATCACGAGCGGCAGCATGTCCGATCCATTCGGCAACTTCAGTACGTGGATCCGCGCGACGTTGTCGTCGACGCCGACGCGTGCCCGATTTGTCTCTGCGAGTGGGCTGAGCTGGACGGCAAGCAGCTCGTGTTGTCTCCTTGCGGCCACTTCTTTCACGAACATTGCATCAACGAGTTGTACAGTACTCATTTTGACTGCCCCATTTGCCGGACCATCTCTGGAGAAGGGAGTGACTACAGCAAAAGTAATTACTAAAATGAAGACGTAGATGCATCTGCTACGAGGCGAAACAACGTGGATAGGTAGGCTCGAGTCGTCTTGTTGATATTCATGCTCACAAACTAGGTTTTGGACACTCTTTCGTCTCGGACGAGATAAACCGCTTCACGTCGAACCCATTCTTGGAAAACTCGTGCAGATCATCCCCATCCTTGCCAACGATCACGACTCGTCGTTCCGGGGCGTCTTCGCTAAAGTACCTTTGCGCAACATCCACCAGGTCGGCACGAGTCAACGAGAGGTACTGCTCCCGACGACGCTGACGCATTTCATTCGTGATCCCTCGCAAGAAACGCATCCGGCCTTTCATGGACGGAGGAGTCTTGGGGGCATCAACACTTGCAAAGACGGACAGCAGCGCTTCATTCACGTCACGGGATGAGAATCCTTCGTTAACGGCCCATTGGCGTGCACGAGCGTAGGCTTCCAGTGTCTTGAACGTGTTTGGATCATAGTGCGAGCTCATGGAGAAGGTGCCCTCGTTTTGAGTGACGGCAGATCCATAGGCTCCACCCTGTTCACGAACTTGCTGGTGGAGGTAACACGATGACATGATTTGTGCTAGCACAGTAAGCGGCACGTGATCCTCATGTGTAAATGACACCGACGGCTGCGTCTCTACTACAAAGTTAACCGAAAGGGGAAAGGCGAAATAGTTCTTGGTCGACAGCGAAGGCAATGCGAATTCCTCTTCTAAAAGCGTCCGAGACGCATGGTCCGCCATGGGCGACGACGATCTCGCCAGTGGTTGGAGAAACTTCGACTTTAACGATTGCTCTACCTGAGAACGAAGCTTGTCTTCCGTCACTACAGAGACGCGAAGATTCGTAGGGGAAAACACGATGCGCGCGATGTCTTGAAGTAACTGGGCAACGTCACGTAGCTCATTTTCCAAACACTTTGCCAAACCTTGAAGCTGCTCAATGTGCGAGATACCACTGTAATTAATACTCGTCAAAGATACTCGCGGGCGTCAGACCGATCCGGGAGCGTATCGCAGCTAAAGCTGCACCTGATGACGAGATGTTGCTACTTGCAGTAGCTGCAGTACTTTGTAAAATGAGACGCAGCTGGCGTAAGTTTTCATCGCTGAGAAACTGCGTGTCAGTAGTTAACTCGTGCAAGAGACTCAACGTTTCGTCCACTTTGGAAGGCAAGCACATGGTCGTCAGTAAAAGCGATTGCTTGCTCGGCTCGTTGCGCGCGTCTACGAGGGACGCGGCCGTCATGACTGAGCTCGATATACCTCCACTGTAGTTTGAAATGACCGTAGGAAGCTCATCGTAGGCATAGCGGGAGGTACCCAAGGATCCAAAGACCGTCGTAAAAACGTGCATATATCGATGGTACATTTGGGGCACCGTTTCGAGGTCAAATAGTAGACGCAAGTACGAAACCTCGTTTGTAGACGGCACGCGCACAAAGTCCACCGACGTCGAGTCTAGCTGTGTCTCGTCGATATAATCGAAATTGCCTTCTTGTACGCACGGAATGTCTTTCAGATCCAACGTAGGCAGACATTCCACAGGCTGTTCTTTTTGCTGATAGCGCCCCAGCTCCTCTGTCGCAATAAGGTCCAAGTCAGCGTTGGATTTGTCCATCAGCACCGTGGCGAGGGTCTCACGCTCGTCCCGTTCTAAGTTACGAACAAAGTCTTTCGAGGGCAGCATCAGCGTTTGTATCTCACGCAGCTCATCACGCAGGAGGTACGTTTTTACATAACTTTCAAGAAATCTTGAATCGCGGGCCATTTCGTCCTTTAAGCGTTCCAGTAACGGATTCAAGTGCAAATTTTTCAGGACGTCACCTGCATGGGTCCAGATCGTGCTAATCCCGTGCAAAAGCGGCAGTCCGAAGTTGTTTGTCACGTGCTTCAGACTTAACTCCAGTTGATGCAGTATCCCATCTACTCGTTCCTTGTTAAAGCCGTCCCTGACTACCTTCTCCAACTCCAACGCATCATGAACAGCCTTGCGTATATCAGGCACAGCAGCTTGTCCACCTCGAATGCCTTCGACACCAATGCCGAATGTTGGGTAGTATGTAGATGTGTCGAAACCAGTACCAACAGAAAGGTCATGTGCAAGGTCCGACTCAATCAAAGCTTTAAACATAGGATATGCCGGTCCATTTGTGAGCAAATAGCTTACAATCCGCAGCACAAACGTCTGAAAAGGGTCTGTAGATTTTACGTCAACAAACTTGCTCATGCAATACTTGGTGTTGTGGTCAAGAGCAGCTTCACTGCTCATGTTGCTGCTCGGGCCTTCAATCACAATCAGCTCTGGAATTTGCGAGTTTATCTTCCGCACGTCAAATTCATCCGCTTGCACATGAATGGACTCTGATGCAGCACAATAATCAAACTTATCGAGTACCTCGTGATTTAAATAAGCCAGATGATCCGTGAGTGGCATGTCGCCGTACGAGTAGAAGCAGCAGTTTGATGGGTGGTACTTTTCTTTACGGAATGCGCATAATTCCTCGTATGTGAGCGATGGAATGTGTCTCGGATCACCGCCACTCACTTGTGCGTAGATAGTGCCACGCATGAGCTCCTGCTGCAGTCTCGTGCCAAAGAGGTTGTTGCTGTCAGACAAGACACCCTTCATTTCATTGAGCACGACACCTTTATACACAAGCTTTCCCTGCCCGCTGTCTACCTCACTGATCTCCAATCGATGTCCCTCCTGCAGGAAATCCAGCTTATGAAGGTTTGGAAAGAAAACCGCGTCGAGATACACACTCATAAGATTATACCAATTCTTGGTATTCGTGGTTGAAAACGGGTACATGGTGTGGTCTGCAGCCGTCAGAGCATTCATGTACGTGTTAAGACTGCGCTTAATCATGTTAAAAAACGGATCACGGACAGGAAAACGCTGGGAGCCACAAAGCACCGTATGTTCCAGGATGTGCGGAACCTCGGTCGAGTCGCTGGGCGGCGAACGAAACATGATTGCGAAAACGTTATTCGTGTCTTTCGAGTCCAGATGCACGTACTTGGCTTTCGTTCGCTCATGGCGTAGCTCCAAAGCATTTAGACCATACTCTGGCACAATTTCCATTCGTTCCAGCCTAAACCCATGGTACAGCTCGCCTACTTGCAGAGATTTGCACCCATCACCCCGCTCAATTGAAGAAATAGATGAGACGCTGTGGCATCTACGATGGACAAGTCGTAGAGCACGCTGTCGCGTGGACGCTGCAAGGAGCATCAAATGCGTGGATAAACGAGCTTGATGTGGCGCACAAAAGTTGATTCCGGGGTTAGCGTCAATCCTTCGGCAGCGATATCACGTAGAAAATCCTATGCATCAAAACACCAAGTTAGTTAAGAAACCGCGAAAACGCACGAAAGTTCCATTCCTTACCTCGCCCGCCTTTTCGAACCCAGGAACGGGGGATGCACAGTCATTAAAGATAACTATGTCTTGGCGACGATCTTTGGCCCATGCTGCAACTAAGTTTCGTACCGTTTAATTGACACAGTGCGAAACGGCCTCACCGCAAACAACCACCTTATCAGCGAGTTTAAGGGATAATTCAAGCCAATAAACCGAAGTAGGACACCAGCATATGTACGTGAACACGGCAAACTTATCGAACGATTGCAATCTAGATACCTTGTAGCCGAATCATAAGGCAGCTGAAACTTGGCCTTAAGCGCCGAGTAGTGCTAGGTGAACGGGTTGCAGCTTTTCATGACGTATTGGACAGGCTTTAATGACACCTTAGATCAGTCCAACGCAGCATCATGCACCTTTGGTACAATGTTGTGCTCATGTGAGCCAATTAGGCAGTGCTCTGGCTAGATGCACAATGTGAACTTGGCGTTAGCCTCTAGCACCGTTGTGCATGCCAGCACATATTCCTTCAAATTCGAGTCGCGCGGTCTCCACACTTCAGCAGCTACGTCTTTGACCGTGATATGTGTGAACGCTTCCGGTTCTTTTCTTTCTGCGTTCTCCCAAAAGATTCCATGCGCAATGTGGTAGCGCTGGTGCGAGTCCATTGTAACGTGCCAAAGGAGGACGTTGATTGGTTGACACGTGTGCCTGGGGTTAGGTAGAGCGCGGCGATTTCGAGAAAGAAAATCGTCCATTTCGCCAAAACGAAATCGACTAGCTCGGGGCTAGTCGATTTCCGAAATGGACGAAAAATCGATTAAATGGTCGACCATTTCATTTACAAAAATTAGCCGAAATCACCTAACTTTGAACCCCCTATTATATAAAGAAATTGCGATCTGGCCGTGTCACGAAAAATAGTGTCACAAAAAATAGTGTCACGAAAATTAGTGATTGGCTGGAAAATTGGTGTAACGAAAGTTAGTCATTGGCTGGATTTTTCCCTTACAAGACTGTCATTGGCTGCATTTTCGCTCCCTCGCTCCCAATTTTTTTCTGGCCGTACCTAATCGAACTCCAACTGGACCATAAATCGGACCTAATTTAATTCGACTTTAGAAATATCGCTTTTACAGTGAAGTGAAAAACTCACAAAAAACAAAAATACAATTTTGGCTTCAAAAATCGCACTAATCCGTCGTAGTACTATTCACATGAAGATCAGTATTAAGGCGTAAATAATTGGATACTGTTGAAAGGTGTTAGCGTCCATCGTAGCGTAGTAGCGTAGGAAACTCGAGTCGTAAACGTCGTATAATATAGGTAATAATACCAAATCGTCTCAAGTCTATATCTCGACAACCAATTACAGCTAGGTTGCGAGATCGACACCCTTTGAGAGATTACTAAGCGTCCGACGAAGTGAATGCAAGTAGACAGTTATCTAATGCAAAGTTTATTGAGAAGTGATTAGCTAGTCTTACGTGAATATGCATGACCTAAAGGTATACTATACCGCTAACAGCTGTTGTGACTATACCGTCTACAGCTGTAGTGTTACATACATACCTGGTCGGCACAAAAATAGGTCGTACTCAGAAACGAGTGCATATGTCCTAATTTATGTGCCTAAAAGATAAGAAGAATACAGATTGCTAACTAATAACAAATGGTCCTACCTAATTTTAGTAATTAAGTATACGGACTATTTTTAACACTCCTCCTCAATGTGTATTTCGAAACGTCACACATGTTGAAGGCAGAGCGCGGCGCGTATCTCTTCGAATCTTGATGCGGACAACGCCTTGGTAAGTCCATCAGCAAGCATGTCATGAGTTGAAACGTAGGTAGCTTCGACAAGTCCATCCGTTAACTTCGAAATAATAAACTTGACTCGAATGTCGACATGCTTCATTTTGGTGCTTGTTTGATCACCCTTGAAAATCTTAATCGCAGCTTGGTTGTCCATGCAAAGTTGCATGGGCAGCTTCATCTTGACTTGTACTTCCTCGATCAACTCCTTGAATCCCAAAAGCATTCCTACGTTTGTTGAAGCCGCGTAAAATTCCGCTTCCATAGTCGATAACGACACGGCACCTTGTTTTTTGCAGAGCCATGCAACCAGAACGCCATTCAAAAATACGAGTCCACCAGAGGTCGACTTTCTGTCGGTCTTCGAACCTCCGTAATCCGCGTCGCTGTAGGCCTTGATGCTCAACTCGTTGCTCGCCACCTCACCACGCCCCATACAAAACTTAAGATATTTGGTACCCTTGAGGTAACGCAAAATCTTTTTGGCAAGTTGCCAGTCGGCGATGGTGGGGGCATGAATACGTCGGGTAGCCTTGTGCACGGCGTATACGATGTCAGGTCTGGTACAACGAGCGATCCAGAGCAAGCTGCCGACCAAAGACTAGAAATCCTTGATAGTGATAGCCCCATCACTTTTAAGGGGTTCGCTAGGTTGGAGCGAGATATCTTCGAAGTCGGTCCCGATCGGAGTGCGAACTGGATTAGCGTCTTGTAACTTGAAATCCTTGATGATGGCATCGATCATTACTTCTTGGTCCAGCTTGTATCCAGTATCCTCGTCGAAAACCACACGCATCCCGAGGAATTTCGACACCATGCCGAGATTTTTGATCTCGAGGCACTTCATATCTTCAAAAAACTTCTGAACCAACTCTTCCTTGGTACCAGTCACTAGTAGGTCATCAACATAGATGCCTACTACGACGGTCTCTCCATCCAAGTCCTTGACATATAGGCACATGTCTGTCAAGCACTGTGTAAAGTCCAATTCCAAAAGCTTTCCGTGAATTAGCTTGTTCCACAGCCGTCCTGCCTGTTTAAGGCCGTAAAGAGTCTTCTTGAGCTTGAGTACTTGTTCACCTTGGTTGTCTTGAGTGCACGCACTGGTTTTCAACTTCATACCTTGGGGGATGAACAAAAAAATGTCATGCTCGTTTTCCTCAGCCTTAACATAGGCATTCGGAATATCCCCGTGCCTCGCAGGCACCTGCCACTTGGTAGCCAATGCGAGAACCAGCTTAAATTTGTTCATGTCGATGACGGAGGCAAACGTTAAGGTGTAATCGATACCGAAACGTTGCTCGTTGCCACATGCAACGAGTCTAGCCTTGAACCATTCGATGTCTCCATTTTGGTCCAGTTTAGTCTTGAATACCCACTTAGTGTGAAGGGGTCGACAATCGTCCGGCTTTTTGACGATGCTCCAAACTTCATTGCGCTCGAGGGCATTAAGCTCCTCCTGAACAGCAATCGCCCACTTGTCCTTGTTGCCTGACTTCATTGCTTGGCCGTAACTTTTTGGGTCGATTTCGCTGATAAAATTCACCGATTCACCATCTTCAACTGCACTTGGAGTTTCAGCCATAACTTAATCCCCAGCAGTCGGATCTTCGATTTTCGACTTGGATACACTGCGCGTGACACAGGGCTCGCGTTTCCAACGTTTTTTGGCGCGGGCCTTTGTCTTCTTGATAGTCAGGCAGGTAGTCGTTTTTCCCCCCTCTGATTGTCGATCCTCCACCATACTTTGTTGAAGAGTACGGTTTTGGTCGGGGGTCAAGGTTTCGACGTTTTTTAGGTGCTGCGTCACAACAACCTTGCGTTCACCCTTAAGGTAAACTTTGTACCCCTTGACTTCTTCGCTCTTGCCGACAACAAACGCAACCTGGGCACGATGTGCTAGTGAATCCTTTCCAGGATTTCTATACAAAGTGCATATCGAGCCGAAAGCAACGATATCAATGAGGTTCGGTTGCTTGCCTTCTAGCACCTCCAAAGGTGATTGTCGACGAGAGTTTGAATTACTTGGGCTGCGGTTCAAAATGTAAGCTGCGTATTGAACCGCATCGCCCCAAAACGATAGAGGTAGTCCACTTGCGAAAAGCATGCACCTAGCCATGTTCATGACTGTCCGGTGCATGCGTTATGCTTTTCCATTGCTAGACTGGTTGTTGTCCTCACTTATTTGGCGTTCAACACCAGTCTGCATGCAGAAACCATCGAGATTTTTAAACTCGTATCCGCCATCGGTGCGTAAATACGAAGTTTGCAATTAAATTGCCTCTCGAAAAATTCCATGAAGTGTTCGAACTTCCGAGCGGCAACATCTTTAGTCCTTGCCAAGAAGACACGCACATAGTTGACTTCTGATCGACAAAGTTGATCATGTACCTGTTTCCTAGGCGGTCCTTAGGGATGTTCGGACCTTTTAGGTCCGAACATATGACACCACCGATACGATCGATCGGTGAGTTGGTGCCACTGTCTTTAACGGACCGCGGATTTTTGGTCTGTTTTCCCTGAGCACAGGTCAAACAGATCATCCGTTTGCGATCCGTAAAGACAATCCCACTTGACTTGTCCTTAGCCAAACGTTCGACGGCATCGAAATTTAGATGTCCGAGCCGTGCATGAAAATGCATTAGCAACCCTTCTTGGACATCTGACTGCCGAACCAAAGCAGAATCGTTGTCGTTGACAATTGCCATCACTTCAGGAGGTCGAGATTCATCGTCTATAATGACGGAAACGTTCACAGTCAAGACCTTGTTGGTCTTTTGGATATCGAAAATTTGAGATTGGGTGGACCTGTGTAATAATACTCGGTTGCCTTTGACATAGGCCATTTCGCACCCTTTCTCCTCCAAAAGACCATATGAAAAGATGTTCTTGGCGAGATTATCCACGAAAAACACGTTCTCCACGCGAACGGTCTTTGGTTTTCCATTTGCATGGACCTTTAACAAGATCCAGACTTTATACGTAATTTCCAGCTGTTTTCCATCAGCCTGGAAACACGTGCCGTCAATCGGTTTGGCATCACGCAGATACTTTCGATGATTAACCAAGTGCATACTAGCACCGGAATCGAGTATCCAAGTGTTTGCAACCGATTTCGGCGCAAAATTCGAGACGGCGAGCGAGAAATCCACTTTTTTGTCCGGCTTGTTAGGACATTTCGGTCTAATATGACCTACTTTGCCGCAACCATGACACTTGATGGTCTTCTTCTTGTCTTCGATTAAATGCACTGCGTCTTGACTATGAGTCTTCAGGGCTCTTGATTCAACTTCGACAGCTTGAGCAAAATGCACAAGCTCCTCTGCATGTCGAAGATAGTCCGTCCGCATATGGTCCAATTTTGCCATTAAAACCGTCCTTAATTCCGGCGATGCATGGTGGACAATATTGTCCAGGACGAGCGACTCGCTGTTAGCAACAGCTTCCTAAAGTTGGACCATGTATAGAAAGTGGTCGTTCCATGAAACTTTTGCGCTCTTCTTGATTGAAAAAAGCTTCATCGCCTGTGCAGAGGTGATGGTTGTATGGAATGCACTAAGCATATTATTCATCACATGCAACAGGGTGGGACATTCAGTCCACCACGTGTTGACTCGTCTGTTGTAGTATTGCTCGGCAGTACCACCCAGGTAGTGACCGAGCAAATCAACCTTGAAATCGTCGCTCCAGAAATATCCGCAAGCTGATTCCGCGATGGATACTTGACGGATAAATCTGGTACCCCAATCTTTAAAACCAGCACCCAAGCCTCGGTACTGCTCGGTGCCATCAAAAATCTTGATTGAGAGCTTGCAGTCCTTAGCTGATGGGGTCCTGAAAGCAGGAGGGCGTTGCTGCATAGGTGCACCGATGCCGAAGTTATTGTGGTGTACGTTTGGTGTGACCTTCGGCGGCGCCTGCGGTTGCCTGTCCGGAGTACTTTCAAGCGACTCCATGCGCATCCGAGTACCCAGGCGCATTGAGTTGTTGAACGCGAAGTGATTGCCATCCGGTTGGGCCCTGAAAGTCTCGAGCTTATCCAAGCGGTCGCATAGCTTCTTAAACATTTCCAGGATTTGCATCCCTTCGGCACCGAAAGGCGCCGGCTTCTCTTCAAGGGATCCGTCGTCACTTGATACGGCTTGACCCTTTGGGCTCATAACCTGTTGAAAGGTGTTAGAGTCCATCGTATCGTAGTAGCGTAGGAAACTCGAGTCGTAAACGTCGTATAATATAGGTAATAATACCAAATCGTCTCAAGTCTATATCTCGACAACCAATTACAGCTAGGTTGCGAGATCGACACCCTTTGAGAGATTACTAAGCGTCCGACGAAGTGAATGCAAGTAGACAGTTATCTAATGCAAAGTTTATTGAGAAGTGATTAGCTAGTCTTACGTGAATATGCATGACCTAAAGGTATACTATACCGCTAACAGCTGTTGTGACTATACCGTCTACAGCTGTAGTGTTACATACATACCTGGTCGGCACAAAAATAGGTCGTACTCAGAAACGAGTGCATATGTCCTAATTTATGTGCCTAAAAGATAAGAAGAATACAGATTGCTAACTAATAACAAATGGTCCTACCTAATTTTAGTAATTAAGTATACGGACTATTTTTAACAGTTACAAATGGCGCTTTTTACATCTATTTAAAAGTTTTCCTCCCTCTGACGTTCCGGTCACGTACTTGCTTCTATTACTTTACCTTATGTACCCTCCGCCCCGTCGGTACGACGGGGTACTACACTAATTGAAAGTCTATCGACGTCATCATTTAGCTTGCTAAATGGCCTTAAACTCGACTGTGATTGGCTGCATTTTCGCTCCCAAAAGTATATCTGTAACGGGGTTACATTCGGGTTACATTTAGTGTTGGTGTACATGAGTACACCACGGTTGAGGTCAGTATTGGCCGGTTTGAAAGGTTTTGAACCTTTGGTTATTTTAACCAATCAGGGAAGGGGCCCTTGGTGTGGTGGTGTGTCAGCCATCCACGTGTCCGTACACAGGTGTGTACACTACATTTTAGCTAGGTACGAATTAGGAATATTCTACTTAGTATTACATATAGTTTATATTAGTTTAAATTAATTTAGGCTAATTACATATTAAATATATTCAGTTTACATCTCACTCTATCTTGCGGACGTGCGACCTCGACCGGTCGCGCGCGCAGTGAGTGTCATAGGTAGGAGGGAGCCCTCCCTTTACCTACATCCCGTAAAGGGACTACGGACGTTAAGGCTAAGCTGTAAACAAACCCGGGAATCTTGGCCCCGAGTAGGAGAGTTCTCCTACTAAGCCCTTTACAAGGGCGTATCGGCTAAGTAGCGGTAGCTACCGCTTTAAGGAAGAGTTTTCCTCTGTGCGCTAGACGCACCGTGCGTATACGCACCGGCTACATCTGGTAGCACTTGTAGTCAATCCAACACCTGTGTTGGTAGACTAGTCATCCTCTGCAAAGGATGAATCAGGACGATTGGGATAGTTTGACCCTCGTCCAGCAGGAAGCCTTTAAAAGGCTGTTACCTTTACGGGGGAAGAAGGCATGAAGCTCCTAGTGGAGCAGGGACTTGAGGCCGTAAAGGCAAGGGTAAATGCCCTCATCGCTCATGAGGCGAGTTGCAGTGGAGGTCATTCCACGGGGGTGAGCCCTCCATTATCGTTTAAGATAAAGGAGTTCACAGGAGAGAAGGATGACAACATTTACGTTTGGTTGCGAGAGGTCGAAACGGCCTTCGCCACAGCGAACATGACCGCTGATCACTTGCAAGTGGGACTTGCATTGACCCATCTTTCGGGCAAAGCCCGTACATGGGCGTTTACATGTCCGGAGTCAGTAACGGATGTGTTCCAAACATGGAAGGTCCTTAAGCAGAAGCTCATGGACATGTACGCAATGCCTGATCTGGTTTTCCAGAATCAACTGGCGTTCCTGAGGTGCCGTCAAGGCACTAAAGACCTGGAGATTTATATCCAGGAGCTTAAGACCCTGTTGGAGAGGATGTACGCGAAAGCGTATTCGGACGATGTGTCCATCCCCTTCTTCATGGGAGGCCTGAGAGAAGGGCCAGTACGTTTGGAATTGTTCCGATGTCGACCCCAATCCGTGGAGGAGGCGTTCAAGACGGCGTTCAACGCCGAGAGGAATTTCCGTTCCTCTAAGGTGGGTCCCGAACCCATGGACCTGAGTCAGGTCGAAGCGGAGGAGAAACCTCCCGGTAAGAGTCATTCTGACTCTTTTTCGCAGAGCTTCGAGACAGAGCTCTTGGCTATGTTGCAGCGGCGTGGGTCGCTGAGATGCTTCCTGTGTGGGAGCATGGATCATCTGAAGAACAGATGTCCGAAAAATCCCCAGCGAGACACTCGCTATAAGGGACCAAGGGTGGGGAAAAAGCCCTTGTCCAAGCCGTCGGGAAACGACGGCTCCCAGTAGGTGCGGGGCGCCCTACTGGGGGACCCCTCAGTGCTGTTAAGCCCCAGGGTAGGGGACGACAGCACAAATCCCCGAGGGAAGCGGTGCTTTCTAGCACCGAGTTGGTGTACCAGCCAGGTTTGCTGGTAGTCCTTGCGGACGTGAAAGGCTTTGATAAGCCTTGGAGAGGTCTTGATAGACTCTGGAGCGTCTGACAATTATATCAGACGGACTTCTGTTGAGAAGAGACGGCTGTATGCCGAGGCCCTAGAGGCACGTTCTCGTGACGTTGTCACGGCCCGTCTAGCGACAGGCGTATATGTTTCTGTACCCAAGGTCCCGATTGACCTTAAGCTGAAGTTTGCAGACTTCGACAGCTTAGAACATTGCCTTTTACTGGATTCGGAATCGAGTTATGACCTCATTCTGGTCATGAAGTGGTTGGAACGCCACGAGCCATGGATAGACTGGAAGTCTAAGTCCATTGGCTCAACGCACCCGCGATCGGGTGAAGCATTGGCGAGTCATGTACCCACCTTTGCTCGATCGCAAAAGCGATTCTGGCGTGAGATGCCAGAGATTGGGATGTCTTAAATGATCATTCCCAATGGAGCTAAGGAAGAGTTCCTTAACGAGGGGGATTCGGCGGTTAATCCCCACGCCGTTAACGGTGAGACTGGTGAGTTGTCAGTGGCAGAGGTGGATTCCTCTGAGGCGACTCCATTGGTAGGGGTAGAGACCCCTGTGGTTAAGCGCGAGGCGCTTCCAAGCGAAGAGACCCGAAGTTCGTCTCTTTCGCACGTCGGAAATGATTCCTACTACGCCGTTTTAGGTGAGACCGGCGAGTCACCGGTGTTAGAGGTAGAGACCTCTGTGGATAGGCGCGAGGCGCTTCCAATAGATGGGGCAATTTTCTCCCCCCATCTGGGTCTCAGGATGAGTCCCGAGGCCAGTAGTCAGCAGTCCTATCGGATGCTGAATAGTGTGACAGGTGTTGTCACAGAAGGCGTAAGCCTAGAACGGTTGCCTGGGGTAGGTGAACTGTTTTCGTTGGAGGAGATGTCCTTCAACGAGTTTGAGACTGCTTTGAAAGCAGATGAAATCGACGAGGTCGTCGTGTTGCGTCAGGAAGAGGAGTTGAACTCCTCATCCACGATGGACGAGTCAGTTTTGGTGCAAAACCAAACAGGCATTGAATGCCCGAAGCGGTCTCAAGATCCTCGCGGATCCTGAGGACCCTTACCATTCCTTACTTAATGAATTCGGAGATGTCATTAGTGACAACCCGCCGATGGGGTTACCACCGGATCGGGGAGTCCGACATGAAATCGATTTGGTTCCCGGAACCAAATACTGCGTCACTAGGAAGTGGCCTCTCCCCAAGGAACAATGCGACGTCATCGACGCATTCTTCAAGGGGAAAGAAGAGGCAGGGATGGTACGGGAGAGTAAGTCTCCCCACTCATCTCCCACTTTTTGTGTTCATAAACCGAACGGAAAGTGGCGCATTGTGCATGCGTATAACAAGCTGAATTCAGCTACTGTACCCATGCAGCCTCCGATTCCTCGGAAGGATGTCCTCCAGAATAATATGGCGGGCTGTACTGTGTACAGTGCCTTAGATCTGGTGGACGGGTATTATCAGGTGCTCATGCGAGCGTCCGATATTCCGCTGACAGCGGTTAGCACGCCTAGTGGCATGCTGTGGGAGTGGATTGTTATGACGCAAGGGCTTTCAAATGCACCATCGACTTTCAATCGCTTGGTGACTCAACTCTTCCGCCCTCAAGTACGCTCAGTCGTACTTCGACGATATATTCGTCCATAGTCGTGCGGAAGGCGACTCGTCTGATGTTCAGACGAATCTGATACACCTCCGAGCAGTGCTCGAATGTATGCGAGAGCATAAGTTATATGCGAACGCATCCAAGTGTATCTTTGGTGCTGAGGAAATTCCTTTCCTCGGATGCTTCATCGGTAAGGATGAAGTGCGGGCGGATCCCGCGAAGGTGAAAGCCATTGCGGAGGGGCCTTCGCCTGTAAATCTTAGAGATTTACGGAAGTGGCTTGGATTAGCCAACTATCTCCACAAGTACAGCTAGAACTACACTGAAATGGCGAAGCGATTGACCGACCTTCTTTAGAAGGATGTTAATTGGTGTTGGAAAACTGAACACCAAAACGCTTTTGAAGCGGTTAAGGGGAGCTTGTTAAAAGTTCCCGTTCTTGCTCCCCCAGACTCTGGGAAACCATTTAGTGTCGTCTGCGACGCCTCCGATTTCGCAATCGGATGTGCTTTGTTACAAGCAGACGATGCAGGAAGGGAACGCGTAATTGCGTTTGAGTCGAGGCAGCTTAAAGCTGCAGAACGGAACTATCCCGTTCATGACAAGGAGCTACTTGCAATGAAGTATGCTCTTGTCAAATTTAGGGTTCACCTACTCGGCTCAAAGCCGTTCGTGGTTTATACTGACCACACGTCCTTACGGACAGCGACAAAGTCGCCTCATCTCTCGCAACGGATGGCCCGTTGGCGCTCCTTCTTTGCGGATTACAACTTTGAGGTTAAGTATAAACCTGGCAAGCAGAACGTGCTTGCAGACGCGTTATCGCGTCGTCCCGATTACGAGCTCGCTCACGCGACATTCGTCACCTCGTCTGTGGTGGATCTCATACGCCAGTCGTATGAGAAAGCCCCACAGTGTACGGCGCTAATCATCGCGTTAGGTGAAAAGGGTCTTGGCTCGTCTGAGCCAACCCTGTCAAGTCGAGCTAAAGCTCGTTTAAACCGTTACAGTTACTGTGACGGTCTGCTATATTATAGCACGAGCGCGGAGGACACTCCGCGGGTGGTAGTTCCTCATGATGAGGAACTGAAGTATAGAGTCCTCTTTGAGGCACATGACGCCCCTACCGGGGTCATTTAGGTCGGGATAAGACCTACAGCGCCTTAAGCGCTTTGTATTGGTGGCCCAACATGTACAAGTGGATCAGTGCGTATATACGCACCTGTGAGACGTGTCAGAGGGTTAAACCTTCTGCAAGTTCAGGTGCGCCTTTGGAGAGCTTATCGGTTCCAACGGAGTGTTGGAAATCCATTAGCATGGATTTTATCTTCGGGTTTCAGAAGGATAAGGCCGGAAACACCGGCATATTGGTCTTTGTAGACCGATTGAGCAAGATGGCTCACCTGGCGGCGGTGCCAGAGTCCATAGATGGACAAGCAACGGCGAAAGTGTTCTTAGACCGTGTCTTTCGACAGCATGGTCTACCCGATTCCGTTGTGTCGGATCGGGATCCCCGTTTTACGGGACAATTCTGGGGAGAGTTGTTTAAGGTGCTAGGCACCAAGCTCCTCATTTACACTGCGGATCACCCGCAGACGGACGGTCAGACAGAACGCGTTAATCGCGTTGTGGAGGATATTCTCCGGAGGTTATGTCCGGATTCTCCAAAGAGTTGGAGTGAGATGCTTCCGATGGTTGAATTTGCTATCAACAATTCAGCATCTACGGGGTTTACCCCGTTTTACGTGAACGGATTAGAGAATCCGAGGGTTCCGTTAACGCCACGTGTGTGTGGTCCAGGGCTTGTTGGGGGGGAGGATTCCCCGATGTCAGCCCTGTATCGGTGTGAAAGCACATCGATAAGTTCTTATCGACGCGCCTTAGTGTCTTACGACACGTCTGCGATGCCATGGCGGAAAGCGAAGACAAGCAGAAGGAGCAAGCTGACCGCAAGGGGCGGCGTAACAAAAGGGTGTACAAAGTGGGAGAAAGTGCTTTATTAAACGCTAAAAATCTTCCAACACATGCAGTTTCAAATGTGTTCCGCAATAAACTGCGCCCCAGGTTTGTGGGACCGTTTAAGGTACTAGCCCGAAAGGGCTTGTCGTACACCTTAGACATCCCGAAGGTGATGCGTACGCATCCAACCTCTTATGTCGGTATGCTTAAGCCATACCAGGACCCGGAGGCGGGCCCCCTCCTGGAGGAGGGTGGAAAGGCGATTAGCCGTAAGGCACCGCAGGGCGAAGTAAGCCCGAAAGGGATAAAATGCGACCACGAAGCTCCGCAACGGTCGTATCGAGAGAGGCAAGACGCCTCTCGAGGCGATCAGTGGCATCCCGCTCATCGCGAATCCCCTCGTGGAGATCATGGATGCGATGGCTGTGTCGATCACAGCGCTCGCGAATCTCACGTCGCAATTGCACGACCTTCTCGTCGTTTACGCTTTTGAGCGGGAGAATCCCGCTGTAGGTAAACGACCAGAGGGGCATGGGAAGCCCCTTTACTCCCAATAAGTGGGAGTTCGCCGGAGGCAGATGTGACGATCACACTGTCTTCGGACACCATGGTGGAGACAGGGACGCTGGCGTAGCGCGTGCGATACGGAGCACGTAGTTTCTCCATCGCTTTGGCTTTGGCAAATGTCAGGCGCAACACCCTCTCCACCCAAATGTCTCGACGGAATAGCTGTCATGCAGCTCATCGAAGCTAGGGAAAAGCTTCTCCCCTTCCGCCCAAGCGCGGAACTTCTTCTCTGCATCATCGGCACTTTCTCCCGGAGAAAGGCTGAAAGGAACCTCACGGAGGTTCTCAACAGGGGCACCCTGTGCCTGCCTGTTTAAGCGCTCTCGTTATGAGACGCTAGTGAACTGCTTTTGTGTAAGCAGTTGTTGCCAGAGTTTCTCACGGCGTTCGCGTTGATACGGCTGTTCAGCCGCGGGGCCAGGGGTATAGGACGCTAGACTAGTCCTTACCAAACGCCTGGCCCATTTTGGAAGGTCACGGGGACCATCGAAATTATAAGCCGCCCTTGACGGGCGTTTGGGGGAGCGTAACGCAGCCCTTTGTACCTGTGCGGCAAGTTGGGTGTCTTGAGCTGCGTCCAGCTCATTAAGGACGATCGCCTTTGGCGATTCGGATGTATCATCCGATATGGGCAGGGGTGCCGCACTGGTTAGTGCATTTTCCACACGTGTGGGGAATGGATTAGGCTTCCGACAACGCCGTTCGGCGCTGTCGGAGCGGCTAACCATTGGGGAGGTATCCCCAAAGGCATCCACCTCCGAGTTTTCGGAGCAGTCTACCTCTTCTACAGGAGACGCCATAGCACCACTGAAGGTGTACATATGGAAGGCCAGAGGAACTGGCGTTGGAGTTCTCCAACAAAATTTTGATTATTGCTTAAGCAATAGTCTTGATGGGGGAGGATGTAACGGGGTTACATTCGGGTTACATTTAGTGTTGGTGTACATGAGTACACCACGGTTGAGGTCAGTATTGGCCGGTTTGAAAGGTTTTGAACCTTTGGTTATTTTAACCAATCAGGGCAGGGGCCCTTGGTGTGGTGGTGTGTCAGCCATCCACGTGTCCGTACACAGGTGTGTACACTGATTTTAGCTAGGTACGAATTAGGAATATTCTACTTAGTATTACATATAGTTTATATTAGTTTAAATTAATTTAGGCTAATTACATATTAAATATATTCAGTTTACATTTCACTCTATCTTGCGGACGTGAGACCTCGACCGGTCGCGCGCGCAGTGAGTGTCATAGGTAAGAGGGAGCCCTCCCTTTACCTACATCCCGTAAAGGGAATACAGGCGTTAAGGCTAAGCTGTAAACAAACCCGGGAATCTTGTCCCCGAGTAGGAGAGTTCTCCTACTAAGCCCTTTACAAGGGCGTATCGGCTAAGTAGCGGTAGCTACCGCTTTAAGGAAGAGTCTTCCTCTGCGCGCTAGCCGCACCGTGCGTATACGCACCGGCTACAATATCGACGTCATCATTTAGCTTGCTAAATGGCCTTAAACTTGACTGTGATTGGCTGCATTTTCGCTCCCAAAAGTCTATCGACGTCATCATTTAGCTTTCTAAATGGCCTTAAACTAGACTGTGATTGGCTACATTTTCGCTCCCAAAAGTATATCGACGTCATCATTTAACTTGCTAAATGTCCTTAAACTCCACTGTGATTGGCTGCATTTTCGCTCCCAAAAGTCTACCGACGTCATCATTTAGCTTGCTAAATGGCCTTAAACTAGACTGTTATTGGCTGCATTTTCGCTCCCAAAATTCTATCGACGTCATCATCTAGCTTGCTAAATGGCCTTAAAATCGTATATAATAAAATTTAATCCGTCTTTTCGTGTACGTAGCTCGATGTATACAATAGACTATATGTTTTAGTGTACGTAGCTCTCATTTTGATTGGCTGAAATTGACATTTGTCCATTGGTCAGGAAAGAGCGGGGTATAAAGTGATTTACGTAGAATAGCATATACAGTCAACTCCCTCTATAACAGCATCCGGTATAACAGCATTCCCGTATAGCAGCCCTGAAAACGACCATATGGATCTCCAACAGCAAAAAACCGCCCTCTATAGCAGCTTTTCGGCTATAACAGCAACAGCCATGGGCCAGTATACGCTACATACATTTCTGATCCCTCTATAACAGCCACCCGGATTTTCCCCCCCTAAAACTGCTTGAAAAGGGTTATTGGAAATGCGTAGAAGAATCTAGACAATATTCAGGGGCCAATTACTCATCAGGGGCATTTCTTGCTGAAAATTCCGTAAAAATCAATTAACTAATAGGCAAAATCTTCGGTCCAGAGAGAAGTTAAAAGGAGAGCCCCCCCCCCCAATTTCCCCCAAATTCCTCCACTCACATTTTCCACCCTTCCCCTCACCACACACAAAATGGCAGACAACAACAAAGACAAGAAGAGACAGGTCATCTCTCTGGACACCAAGGTGGCCATTCTCGACTTGCATTCAAAGAATCCGGCACTTTCCCACAAGTATATCGCAGAAAAATTTGGGATGAAGCGCAAGACAGTCACATATATCCTCAATCGCCAAAAGACCTCCGTCCTCCAAAATGCCAAGACAGTGTAGGCACGGGGTGGCGACATGGAGCGCATCAAGCGGTTCCGTGGCCCCCTCCACGATGAGGTAAGATTTTGATGTTTGGCACTTAAGACCTTTCTGGAGTGTTTACGGCTGGCTTTTCCAGGTTGACAAACCTGTCAAAATCTGGTTTGTCCAGATGAGGTCCAACAATGTCGTACTCACCGACGCACTCGCTCAAGCCAAGGCCCTTCAATTTTCTGCTTTTCTTGGCGTCAACAACCCCGATGCAGAGAAGAACGATTTCACAGCCTCAGACGGTTGGCTCAATCGTTTCAAGGAGCGCCACAACATCAAGTCGTACCGTCTCCATGGAGAAGCTGAGAGTGCCCCTCTGCAAGACCTTCCTGCCTTCCGACTCGAGCTCCAAAACGTCATCGATAACTTCGCCCTCAGCGACGTGTTCAATTGTGATGAGACTGGCTTGTTCTTCCGAATGGCTCCGAACAAGACACTGGCCCAGAGCTCAGAGAAGGGATACATAAAGGACAAGGCCCGGATCACCGTGCTTCTCGGGTGCAACGCAACAGACAAGTGCTTTCTTTTTGAGAATTTTTGACGTGTGCTAAGACAAATTATTTTTAGGCTCCGAGAATCTGAAACCGCTTGTCATTGGAACTGCTGCCAAACCTCCTTTCTACCTTAACGTTGACATGACAAAGCTACCGCACATCAAGTACTTTTCCAACAAGAAAGCATGGATGAAGGATGACGTTTTCAAACCCTGTATTCTCGACTTGAACCGTCAGTTTCAGCGTCAGAGCCGCCAAATCCTGCTTCTGCTGGACAATGCCAGTCCTCATTCGGTTGACGATTACAAAGATCTTTTGACCAACATAACGGTAAGTTTCATTTTTCCTTGTTGCAACTGACTCGGAGATGCTGACAATCCCTAAATCCTCAGGTTCATTTCCTCCCTCCGAACACCACTTCGCATCTGCAACCAGCCGATGCAGGGATTATCGCCAACTTCAAGGTCAAGTACAAGAATCGCTACATCAAGTACCTTCTTGACAAGTTTGAAGCCACCGGCGACCATCCCTTTGAACCCAAGGCCGAGTTCACGATTCTCCAAGCAATCGACATGCTCGTCGAGTCATGGGACGATGTTCAAGCTTCAACAATTCGCCATTGCTGGGAGAAGACAGGCATTCTTCACACTCGCGGTCGCATGGACGTCGTTTCTCTAGTCAATGCGGATGACGTCGACCCAGTCAGCAGGATTTCGGCGCTTCTGGCAAGGATTCCACAGCACAGCACCTCCTCCACCATGGATGCCCAGGCCTACCTCCAAGTCGACGGTACTCTGCCCATCATCGAGCATCTCTACGACGAAGAAATCCTGGCCGAGGTGTCATCTGATCCTGCTGCGGTGGAGGACGATGACGAGGGAAGTGGTGACGAGGAGCCGCCGGTGTCCCTGCCTTGGGGACAGCTGCAGGAAGCTGCCGAGTTTCTGCTGGTTGGCATGGTGGAGAAAGGATCTCAGTTTAACCAGGCAGAGGAGTTGGATAAGCTCCTCCGCCGCTTCAAACGCTTTGTCTTTTCGAGAAAGACTGCCGCGTCAAAGCAGAAGTCTTTGGACAGCTACTTTGTGAAGGGAAATAAAGGCAAAGGGCGCACCAATGAGGTAGAATTCAGATATGGGGCCACTTTCGTACCACCCCAGATCTTTGTAAATGGCAGAGATTTTCTCTATAGCAGCCAATACAGCCGGGCACAGGCTGAAGCTGTTATACACGATTAACAGCCATCCGCTATAGCAGACAAAAAGTTTGTATACGGTTGGTGCTGCAATAGAGGGAGTTGACTGTAGCCTGACTTACTGGATCAATTAGATAAAAAGTAGAATATAGTGTATATATAGTTGCCGTACTTCGCATTTTTTTCAGGCCAACCCCAATTTACATTCTGCAGTGTTACAAATACTAAATTTATTGCCCCGTTGGTACAACGGGGACTATGCTAGTTTTCTATATTGAAAACTAGCATGGTGACCGTTGTACCAACGGGGCGATTAATTTAACGGGAATTTACAAATAAGGGAGTGATTTTGAAAGTAATTACATATAGGGGAGTGATTTAAAAAAATATTTACAAATAAGGGAGTAATTTTGAAAATAATTACAGATGGGGAGTGATTAAAAAATATTTACAAATTAGGGAGTGATGTCACTGCAAATTTGCGGGGTCAGCGTATACTAACCCCCCTGGTGCATAGTCATGAGGTTTTATACAAAATTGAACAGTTACAGTTAGACTGAGATTTTTGTTATGATGTGTTCACGGTGTAAATGTATTCTACTTCTCGGGTGGTACCTTAGCCGTATACTGCCGTAGTTATAACGCGCGATTTTTACTACTGTTGATGATTCAATCCCGCTCTGTTCCATAAGTTGCCACTACCGCCTCTATCACGTTTTCCGCTCTATACTTTCGACTGGTTTTCAGGGCCCGATCACACTGATCTCATTACGACAAGAAAAAAGTTCAACATCTTCCTCGAGATAAATTAAGGTAGGAGATGTAATCAAGCCATCCGTGGATGCGCCGTCGACGTCGACTGGCGGATCTCTTTCTTCTCTAAGGATGCCAAATGCAATTGCTTCTTGTCCATCGAAGTTTGCAAGAAGCACTTCATCGTTTTGAACAGGAAGGGTCTAATCGATGACTTCTCATTCTGTGAGTTCAACAGCGCGTTAGTAGCGTTTTTTTTCATACATATGAGCATCTCAATATTACCTCGTAACAATACATGATGATGGACATGGAGAGTGCGAAGACAGCCACTTCACCGTATTTCCGGCCTGAGCATAATCCGTTATCGTGCAAAATTATCGCCAAATTATCTAAAGCACGCGGCAATGTGTAAAATGTCAGCTCTAATTGCATTAAACAGCACAGTTGGGTCAGCGACAAGTTAGCACGTGGAAACAAACACACGCTTTACACAAACCAGAGCGTCGGCCTTTTGGTTCCATAAGAATGGTCGTCGAAGCTAAAAGTCCGGCCAAAAAGAAAATGAAGCGATGATCCTTACTCACGACGCGACGGTGTAAGAACACAAGAGACATACAGAGCGACGTGAATGACGCCAAAAAGCAATTGGATCGCGTCGCATTTAGCGTCGATCATGCATACTATGAAATGGAGCACGCAAGAAGCGTCTAAAGTGGAAGACCACCCCTGGCATGATGAAGAGTGCCAGTTACAGCGGAAACGTCTTCACAAAAGCACGTTTGAAGCAAAAGAACGAGCCCATGACGCATGAGTCGGCATTCACGTGTACAAGTATGCATGGAAGGATGCCAGTTGGAGCCCCCCGATCATGGGTGTGACGGTTACTTTAACTTTTGAATTTTGTATAAAATCTCATGGCTATGCGCCGGGGGTCTGTTTACGGAAATGGGGGGGGCAGTATACGCTGACCCCGCAAATTTGCAGTGACATCACTCCCTTATTTGTAAATATTTTTGAATCACTCCCCTATCTGTAATTATTCTCAAAATCACTCCCTTATTTGTAAATATTTTCAAATCACTCCCCTATCTGTAATTATTTTCAAAATCACTCCCTTATTTGTAAATTCCCGTTAATTTAATATTTGTAACACTGCAGAATGTAAATTGGGGTTGACCTGAGAAAAATGCGAGGTCACGGCACTATATTCTATATTTTATCTAATTGAGCGCCTCTTCATATACAACGTTTCGAGTGACGTGCACTCCAGCACTGTTCTCAGCAGATAATAGCACTTTTATGTGTGCGGGAGACGTTGCTCTTGAGAATGCAACGTATAACTGGCCGTGCGAGAACACTTCTAGGGTAATATCAATCCCAAGATACTTCAGCGTCTGCCCTTGCGCCTTGTTAATTGTCATTGCATATGCAAGACGAACAGGAAACTGTCTACGCTTGACCTCGTAAGGTATGCATGCATTCTCCGTCGTCAAAGGGATGCGTGGGATAAATGCAACGTGTGCCGCGTGATCGCCAGTCACGACCGCCTCAATGACTCGAAGACTAATCCGTCGAACAACCGGCCGTGTACCGTTGCAGAGACCATGCGTCCGATCCAGATTACGTAAGAGCATGATGGGGGCTCCAATTTTCAGCTGGAGTATATATGAGGCTATCCAATGGGCTCTAACTTGTTGATATATTCGACGGGTATGATGTTCGCGCCCGCAGGATCTACAATAGAGTCCGCACTTCGAAGCTCATGAAAAGCTCCTGGGGGCATCTGAAGGATCTTGTTGTTGATCCGTCCCACCACTTCATTTTGTGGCGCAATAATGGCTCGCTCGCAGAGGAATTCTCGCTCGCCGATAGGCCTGCTATGCAGTAGTGGGTATACAGCTTGAATAAGACTTTCCTGATCTTCTTGCTAAATAACATGCTCAATGGACAGCGGATATATTCGGATTTGACATGTGGAATTTTTTTTTCTCCCATATTGAGCAGCCATTGAGCAAATCATTCCCCTCCGAACTCCTCTCGTGGAACATTGCCAAGTCCTGCCGTACGCATATTGGTATGAAGCCGAAATGTGGTGACGTGCTGCCAGAGATGAGACTCTTTGATTGATGCAGAACAATTTGTGCTCGTTATCCTTTTGGAACGACAGGCAACACTTGACGAAAATCCCCAGACATCACAAACACAATTCGTTCAAAAGGCTCGTCCACGCCAGTAATATCTCTCAAGTTGCGGTAGAAAGCTTCGAATGCAAGCTTATTGGTCATTGGCGCCTCGTCCCACAAAATGAGTCTGGTACGTCTGATGAGTTTTGCAAGGTTCGTCTGACGCGTGATGGCGCAGACTGATGTATTTGTTAACTGCAGCGGTATCTTGAATCTGTAATGTGCCGTCCAGCCCTTTTCAAGAAGAAGTGCAGCGATGCCTGATGAGGCGACATCAAGCGCAATTTCCCCATTTGCATGTACTTGATGGAGCATTTTGTTCTCCAAAAACGTTTTCCCTGTCCCTCAAGGGCCATCGATGAAAAAGACTCCGGGTTCACGGGCTTCATATCTGGCAATGATTGCGTCAAAGGAGCTTTGCTGATCTGGTTGAGTATGGGCACTGCCTCCTCAAGCTGCTGTTGTAGCAGCGGTATGTCATTGTCGATTTGATCGCGTATCAACTGGTTTCCTTCAACGTACAACTCCTCCATTGGAACAGAAGGATCTAGGAGTCTAAAATCCCCTAGAAGCTTGCCCATAGATGTTTCCAGATCATCCTCTATGAGGTGCAAAGCCAGGCTCGTGATCTGTTCTTGCGTTGGATCCACTATTCCACGATGTCGAACACGGTGTGCGCAATCGTCTGTCAGACTTATCTTATGATTTCCCCAGAGCTGTGCCGGGTCTGCAGGGGGGCCATGGGTGGTAATTGTCTCGAAGAGAGACCGCAATTGTGTTTCAGTTTGAATACCCGCTGCTTCCCTTAAACACTGAGCCCATTATTCATCTGTTTTGTACAGACCCCGGGCTACACATGCAGTTTTGAATGTTTCGTGCTCGTGTCCGTTAAATGTCTCGAGATCATCAAATGACGTCGCTCCGCGAACCACAGTGAGTAAGGTTCGTGAAAGTATCGCTCTCCTCCAGAGGGTCCAACAAAGTAAATCCTTCCTACCGCGTAACCCTTCTTTCGCACTTTCCTTCTTTGTGTGAGTTTTTCCACGTGAAAAATCTGGGAAAGTCTTGATATAGTGTCCGTCGAGCAAGTTCGCTTGTGCGGTTCATCACAAAATACTCGGTAAGTGTAGTTTCTTGATTGGCCGCCCGCTCAAGAACATCTGCCAAAGGCTGGTTGGCATTGAATGTGATACTCTGCTCATTTGGAAGGTGGACCTGAAGGCGCGTCACTGGAGGAGATCCACCATGCAGTTTGAACTCAAACTGTCTCCGGATCGCTTCAGGAGGTGAGACGTATCGAGCGTTGATGTACTGTTTCACTCCATTGATAGGTCCCTCAAGTACCGATGTTGCACAATCATGGCCCTTGTAGACATACTTGAATAGATATTTGACTGCATGAAGTGTTGAGCAAATCTACGTTCAAGATTGTGATTTAGCTCTAATTGTTACACACTGCGATTACACAGATGATTTAAATACCACTCACGTCAACGTTGATATGTGCATTATACTTTGCCGATAGCCAAAGATTATGCGGGTGTGGTGGAGCGGCTGATCGAAGTTTTTGAGACTTGATCAGGCGGTACCACGGCGCCCAGACTGCCGACTAACGGAGGGGGTCCTCCGGATGTCTTCGACTGCTTGTGTTCTTGCTCACCTTGTGTAACCTACGGCTAGGCGTGGGTCGCTCCTCAGGTGGAGGGGACAGCGCACAGCGAATTCTTGGTGCAAGATTGAATTAACTAACTTGTGACGATACAACCAATGCGATCAGGCGTGATCACGTGCGATCAGGTGCTTAAACCACGTCAATTAGCCGCGATCAGGCTTGATCAAGTTTGGGATTATGATAATAACCGACGATCAGCAATATTACGTCTTGATCGCAAGTGCGATCAGGCGGCAGTCCGATGCGATCAGGCGCTGAAACGATGTAGATCAGTGGTAATCAGGCTTGATCAGGCTTGTGCTGATGCTAATAACCGACGATCAGCAGTATTCAGTCTTTATCGCAAATGCGATCAGGCGTCTTGATCGCAAGTCTCGATCAGGTACTGAAACGAAGCCAATCGGTCGCGATCAGGCTTTGGCTGACGTTAATAACCGTCGATCAACAATATTCTGTCTTGATCGCAAGTGCGATCAGGTACTGAAAGGCTCGATCAGGGGCTAAAAGCTGCTGCCCAGTCGTAATATACCTTGATCAGACTTGATCAAGCACCGGAAGTCTTTCAAGTAGCAGTTGGCGTGATTTGAGATCAGCGATCACGATTCGCAAAAAATGTCGATCAGGTGTTGATCGGTAGGGGGGGGTACTTGATCAGGCAGCGGAAGTCTTCACTGCCTGATCGCGGAGCCTCTAAGCCGTCAAACAGCTAAGGAACGCCCAAATCAATGCGCTCCTAGCCTAGACTATACGAGGAATAGGTATTTTATATTAAAATCCTCCTAGAGTTCCCGTGGGGCGCTTAAAGCAGCCGAACTCTAGGGGCCAAACGTTAATTTCACGGGGAAGAGGTGAGAGCACTGCTCGATCACGTTCCCAAAACCAAAAAGCTTTAAGCGAAGAACCGCAGACACTGCGGGAGGAGTTGCGGGGTGAGTTCTCACACTCTACGCCAACCGGTGGGCCAAAAAACGCACTTAGTGCTCCCGCCCGGGACGTAGAGGTTTCAATAAGGTGGGGGCGCAAAGGTGCCTTCCCAAAAAACGATCAGCGCGATCGTACGCAAAAGGAGAACTTTATTAGCAATTAAACCCCTAGATCTACCCTGTTACTACTTTCAACCAATCCGCATCGGCCATTCGGAACGCCTTCCGTCCATCAGTTGACCTGATTTTTCCGCTTGTTCCTTGTTTGTTCGATGGATTTCGCCGCGTACCTGTAAGTAATCAGCACATCTTCCGTGTCCCTTCTATATCCTGTCTATGTACACCACGGTGGTACGTACTACTGTACCCACCGTGGTACACATGGCGGTACCTAATTATGTACTACTGTATCCACTATCTGCGTCCACTATCAGGCCCCTAATTTAGGTCCTAATATTAGTCATAATATTAGGCCCCCTATGAGCCTAATAAAATGTCCAACATTAGGCCCTATTTTTGCCTAATTAAAAAGTCCGCTTTACGACACGGGACTATCCAGCGGTTGTCGATAGCATGCCCTTTGGAATCCAGAAATGTTCGTCCATTGTTGCGACAGCGGTACATGGGGTACCCATCATCGTCGGTGCGTGTTGCTTCATTGAACGTGCGAGGATACCGTTTTGAGCAGTTGCCATCAATCATACATGGTGCCGAAGGGTTTGATGCTCTGCAAGGCCCCGTGCACCAAGCATTTTTTCACGGTGTGATATTCCAGAGGGTGCAAGCCCGGGTCAGGAATCTCAGACGATACCATACTATCGATCTACTCTGGTGTCGCCAAATTTAGATTGCCCGTCCAAAATGATGAGCATATGCACGTGCGGCAGACCTCGCTTCTGGAATCCAACAACCAAGACTTTGGCTACAACTGCTCCAACTGCTCCCTTTTCAAGATCATTGAGAAAAACTTTCAGCTTCAGATGGAACACGCGGCTAAACAAGTCCGGTCTATCGCTTGCTATTTTCCCAGGTAGCATCTCCTGCGTGATTTCTTCCCACTTTGGATTGCACATAAAAGTTACAAAGAGGTCAGGTGTTCCAAAGGTGCGCACAATTGCCATTGCGTCTTGGTACAGCTGCACCATCTGCCGTGGTCCGCCAGTGAAAGTTGAAGGAAGGATTAGCTTTTGGACAATCTCTGCTGCATTTGTAACCCCCCGTTTAAGCGCATCCTGTGCGCCTTGATAGATGTCCACACGGAGGTCATCTTGATGCTGCACAATGAAATTCAATCTGTTGTCTTCTGTGCACGCATATCCATCAACAATGAGCTGCTGAAACAGCCGTCCTGCTCTAAAAAGGTGCTCGTCGCGCCGCACATGGAACAGGTACGCGTAAAACTGATTCAATGTGACTCGCTTAGATCTGTCCCGTTACCGCTTGTCTCTGCCTTTCCACCGCCGGATTGATAACAGATTGTCCACTGTCTTGATTGTAATTGAATCCAGCAAGTGCAATGTTTGGATGCCATCCATCACGCCCGTCCGGAAAACAGGAGCACATAGTGCATTGGGAGGTATGACGGACGCAGGCAAGAAATCCTCTGCAATTACCCACCTTGCCTTTTTACAATGATATCGCGGGTTGATTATTCTCCTTCCATTCCATCTCCCGCCATGATTGCTCCGACCTCGTTGGCGGTAGGTCTATTGTATCTCCGTGCGTCATTTTCACGCAATGTGACTAATCTGAGCGAAGTCTCCGCTGAAGGCGCTACAACCAATCGCTGGCGCGCGCTTTCATAAAGCTGAGCATAAGGGTTATGTTCTTGGAGCATCTGTTGCAAGCTTGCCAGTATCTCAGGGTCAAGCTGATTACAGAATCCAGGAGGCTTGCTGCTTGCATTTGCGGATCGTGGATGTACAGCTGTGCGAATTTTGGTGCGTTCCCTAAGGCGGGGAGTAGGCTGCCAAGCAGGTGATACAGCTCTCCTTGTATCCGATATGTGTGCACACCTCCCTGCGCCATACTTTGATTAATTTTAGCGCTCCAACTGACGTGAAAGCTAGGGCGTTGTTGTACATCCGAATTTGTTCACGGAATAATTTTCTTTTGCGCGTCTGATCTTCAAGGAGATCGCGCAGCGGTTGCGGTGGCGGCCGAATTGCCGGAAGCTGCACCTTTATACCACTACGACACATGGTGAAATGTGGGTTTCTACGCGATGATACCGTTGTGCGTTCCTCTATCCAGTGTAATGCCTCACAATACAAATACTGCACACTTATACGTCCTATAGAGTGCCGTAATTGCTCGCTCCTGCCATCGAAGTCCTGTCAAGCACGTGGAACCTCTGGGATATCTGCACGTTTTACGGCAGGATCCATGATCTCCTTCCGATTGGCACACACCTGGCGTCGCCGCGCGTTTTCTGCCTCCCGCTCTGCCGGTTCTCTGTCCGCGCGCCGTTCTGCTGCACGCAGCCTCAGACGTGCGTTTTCTGCCTCCCGCTCCGCTGGAGTCCGACGCTGCCTTCGCTCTCTTGCAAGGCGAGGTCTCCGCTCACGTACAGTTTCGGTGTTATCTTCCATGTGTAAAGTCAGTAAGTAAGTCAGGATGGATGCTATTCTACGTAAGTCAGTCTATTTCAGCCAATCCAAATGAGAGCTACGTACACCAAACAGACGGCATAGTGTTCCCGTTGTACCAAAGGGGCAATTAATCTAATATTTGTAAACTGATCCAATCGAGTGAGGCTGATGGGCTTCTTCCCGCCTGTTTTATGTAAGCTTAGTAACGCAATTTTTTCGTTAATTTTTGTTTGGGGCATTAAAGTAGGCACCGGAGTATATGTACAGTATACAGATTGTATGGCACCGTGATGAACAAAAAATGGTATTATTTTGACTGACTCATTAAGTAGAGCGAATACCGCCACCAATGCCTCCATGAGCTCACCCAGATGCACCGATGCCAACGCTTGCACCACCGGAGAGGCCACCCGCAGCTTCAACAGCAGCTCCACCGGCGACTCCACCGGCAGCTCAACCTGCAGCTCCACCAGAGGCTTCACCACGGATATCGCCACCAATGCCTCCATCAGTTCCGCCAGATGCACCGATGCCACCGCTTGCACCACCGGATAGTCCACCCGCACCTCCACCAGCGGCTTCACCACGAATACCGCCACCAATTCCTCCATCAGCTCCGCCAGCAGCTACGCCGCCTACTGAGCTGCCAATGCCACTACTTGTTATTATATAGATCAATATAATGCGTTGTGGTGTACGTACAATCCCAACTTGCTCTTGAACCATTAAAAGTTGTGAGTTTTGTTGCGTGTAACGAAGAAGATGGTCCATCAACTGCTCCACCGCCACAGTGCGCGTCACGGCCCGTAAGTTCAGACACATTTGCGAAACATTGTTACTTCATTTTTTAAGCCATTGATAATATCTGGAAACCCATGAAAGATAAAAAAATTGTAAAACATGCGTTAATCAATCAAAGCACTTGTGACTCGTCAACCATGACGTGCGCAATTTGTAAAATAGAAACGAAGACATGAATACCTACCAACACTGCGCTTCAACCGGTTTGTAAAGTGCGGTTTGCATGCTTTATTGTGATCATCAAATTAAAACCCGCACACAACAATTAAGAGCCACAGAATGTTAGCATATAGACAACTCTTCTGCATCGATGTCTAGCAACGAACCCGAACTTGCTCTTGAATCATTAAAAGCTGTGTGTTTTGATGCCACGCGTTCGCCGTTCCTTTTACAGTCTTTTAACCAATTATAAAATCGAATTCATTTAGGCCCGACTTATAGTACAGTTCGACTTCGCTTAGGTACGGGATCGCGTACTTAATCGAATTCTATACTTAGATCAAGATATTCGCTTAGGTGCGGGAGCGTGCACGACGACATGAATTCTGTCAGTCAATTTCAGCCAATCAAACTGGGAGCGACGTACACCAAAAGACGGATCGAATTTTATTATATATATAGAAGTGTAGATACCCGTCGTACCGACGGGGCAGGGCATAAAAACCGTCTGTCCGTCAACAAAACTTGCCCCCCATGTATTTCCAGGGTTAGGGTAGCGAAAACATATACTCTACATCCTACTACAGTAGAACCTGTCTAAACTGATACTGTATAAACAAATAACCTCCGTAAACAAATATATATTGCCGATCCCAAGTACGTTCCCATACTTGAACTAATAAACCTCCATAAGCTGATATTCAATAAGATTTATTGGTCCCACAACTTTTGTAAACTAATACTGCATACCCTATGTAACAAAATTAATACTACTGTACCTACTATGTGCGATGGAAATAATCCTGGATGTTCCTCTGGACCATCTGGCGAGTCCTAGGGACAATGACAGCATCCTTCATCTGCCGTAAGGCAGCAATGAATTTGTCATTATTGCCTGTCTGTTGCATCCAGTAAATCTCCAGTGACTGGATCATTGATTGAGCATCTCTGGATGAAACTGGGGCGATCTCCTCGCTGTCGTCATTGTTGTTTTCCGCATCTTCGTCCTCCTGGTGAAGGTGGTCCTCGATGACCTCGTCAATGTCTGGGATGTATGTGACGATGTCTTCTTCTGGATAGTTGAGGAGGTTGCGGATATCCATGGGGTTGCGGTACCGAAGTCTACTGATCTGCGACTTGAGCTCGGCAACGATGGTCGACCAGCTCATCGTCGATGAGCTGAACATCCTGAGTGTCAGGAAGTGTACGGATCTTGCAGTGACCAAAACACTTTTTGATTGTGTCTGGCTTCACATCAGTGCTCCAACCAGGAATCACCATCCTGATAGCATCCCGAACATCGAACTTCTCCGGTTCAGCGATGTTGTCCTCGAGGTGTTGCAGGAGAAGGGAGTTGAAGCGCCGACGATAATAAGCCTTCAGATTGCGGATGATCCCAGTGTCGCATGGCTGCAGCTTTGAGGTCGTGTTTGGAGGAATGTAGAAGATGGTCGTGTTCCTCAGCTCAATACGACTAGGGAGCTCAATAAGGGAACCGTGAGTGTGGTGGAAACGGATGGCCAAATTTTGAGGCTTGGACAGTCGTTCCCACAGCACCCGGACTACCGACTAACGAAGGCGGTCTCCGGTTGTCCTGTGACAGGCCTATGGCTTGATTACCTTGTGTACCCGACGTTTTGGGCGTGGATCGCTCTCCAGATGACTGGGGGTCGAAGATCGCAGATCGATGATCGCAGATAGACCCAGTTAATCTAGTTCGAATTGGCGAGATTGCGGATCTGTAGATCGCAGATCGCAGATCGACGCTGTCGATCTAGTGGAAATCAGCGAAGGGGTACTTGATCACGTGGCGGAAGTCTTCACCACTTCATCGTCGAGCCTCTTAAGCCTAGATCGCTAAGGAAATACCCAATATATTTGTATTCCTAGCCTAAACTTAAGAGGAAGGGGGTCGATCTGCCTTTTTTATGTGCAGATCGACGGATTTTACAGAATTCCACCTAGGGTTTCCAAGGGGCGCTTAAAGCAGCCGAACTTCTAAAGGATAGGTGTAAACCAATGGGGGGAGAATGAGGAATGAGAACACTTGGCTCGATCACCCTCCCAGTAGCATTTGCAAAAAGGGGCCGCTGACACAGCGGGCGGAGTTGAGGACGAGTTCTTCGGAACTTTACGTCTGCCGGTGGGCCAAAAAATGCACTACGTGCTCCCGACGGGACGTGTAAAGGTGTGTATGCAATGAAAGGGAGGCGCGAAGTTTTCACGCCGTCCCAATCGATGATCTAGTTGATCGGACGCAAAAAGAGAACTTATTATTCCTTATATCCTAAAATCAGCCAATTACCTAATATCGACCAATCAACTCTACCCATCCTGATATGCATCATCAACCAATCAACCTGATATATCATTCGTCTGTCGATCACCATCATGTACCTGTACCCTGCGTCTCTTTTGCTCCGGATGACCCGTCCATGTTCGCGAGAGTTGCCCAAAAGCTTCCATGCGCATCTCCACAGCCGCCACTGAGACTCGTCCCATCCGTACAGAGGTTGGGTCGTGGCTAGATCTGGTCGTCGATCATCCCTTTCAATCAGGTCATCATCGATCATGTCCATCGAGATCATTCATTTCCATATTTTCCACAAATCGATCATGAACGCCAAATCATACCTTGATCGATCTAAGGCAGACGATCCGATCTCGATGATAAACCGAGCCTGCGCGCAACAAGAGGAGATCGAAATGATGAACAACTCGCTGTCGGTGCTTGAAGACTCTGTCCAGATGCTGTAGAAGTCCAAAGCACGCGTTGCTAGAAAACTCGCCGATCGCCAGCAGCAGATCGAGTGGCACTGCGGCTTTACGATCACGTTCTTGCTACTGTCAACAAACTCCAGGCCAGTGAGTCTAAACTGAAGAAACAACTGAATACCGCCGAGGAAACCATATTAGAGCAACACGGTCGGATCCGCGATCTGGATTGTGGTAATGATCAAGATCGATATCAACTATCAGTCCAAGCGGAGACCATCGATCATCAGGCGCAGGAGCTCTCGCGCCTTGAAGGAGAGCTCTGCAAGTCCAATATCAAAGATCGCACGGGAGCCGGCACTCAAAGATCTAGCAACGATCGATCAACTCCGCAAACTCTTGGGCATGATACAAAAAGAGCGTGATCACGTCATATCCACAAACAAGCGCTTGACCGAGAAGGTGATCAAGCGGGCATCTAAGGCAAGTAAGCGCAAAGACCAACGATACCGCGTCCGGGCGGACAGTGAAGCCAATCTTATCACGATGAAGTAATTCGTCGCTGCCAAATCCACGGTTGAAGAGCTATCTGCACGCATCGATGAGGTATCGATCAGCAATGCCGAGCTGAAGAATCTACGTGACCAGAGTTCAAGTTGCAGGCTGAACTTTTGACGGCACGGCACCGCCTCAGTCACCAAGCTTATCAGTTACGTGATATTCCGTCGGAATCAGAAGATCGTGACACACTGCGCGACGAGTTGCAACGCGCTCAGAACGAAGCTACGCGATTGCGATCACAATATTCCTACGTCCAATCCTTTTTGGCTGGTGCGGCGTTACACATGCAGATCGACCCGAGTACAGGCGCCCCTTGTGCAGATCCTGATCAGGCCGCAAGCTCGCTTGCTGATCTTCAGGGCGATTCATCGAAAAATTCCTTCATCCGGCCAACTTCTTCTATCCAGAAATGCGCTCGGTGATCACGATCTACTACTCTGTCCAAGCGGCAACGTCGAGTTCCTCCTATTCCAGGGGAGAATAGATTGTCGGATGAAGATCGTCCGTTTAAAGCTTCTCCCATTCAGTCAGTCCAATGTATGGGGCATGATCTTTTCAGTCCCGATCAGCCGGATTATGATCAAGGTGGTTGCAACACTTCTCCATCGGTCAGCACGCAGAATTTTTCCAGCCCTGCACACAGCGACCTCGAGAGTGAAGATTCGCTCGAAAAGGACTCTGCTGGGTTTCTCTTCCCTCGCACGGGTGCATCCAGATCGCTGATCTTGGTGCCTGATGGTACGCAAGATGTAGACATCTTGCCGTGGACCCCATATCAACTCAACGGTTTCGATCTGGATAACCTATCAGCACGCGTGATCTGCGATTACTTGACAAGCCCCGTGGGATGGTTGTTTCCAGTTGCTATGGACGCCCCTGCGACTGATCAGTGGTGTAGTCACCTGATCACCCGGTATGAAGTGGAGTTACTGTATGCACGACGCCCCTGGGAGTTCTGCAAACGGATGCTGGCACCCATCTTTTTCCGCTCGGTCGGCTGGTTTGATGACTTCGAAGCGAGGTACCAGAGATTCCTGGATCATCATGAACAAGCGATCTGGGAGTCGCCTCATCATCTCCCGATAGATCGAGACCTCATGGAGAGTGACACCTTCTTCCATGATTACTAGAGAGTGAGTCGTGCCGGAGTATTATGGAAGAAGCTGGTGGAGTTCGTGTTGCGGGGCATGATCGACGGAGTATGCGATCTTTACATTTTCCTGGACCGGTCGAGATCGCACTGCGCCCGGAACCGCCCCTTGAAGTATACTCCGGCTGATGGTGGATCATGGTACCCAGGGTATCTATCAGATCCAACACCTCGGACCTTGCAGGATGCGCTACGTGAAGTTGACGCCGAGGAACCTTGGCGGATCCAGTATCTCCTTTCCCTTGATGATCATCCCGGCTATAACACCCCTCGCCTTCGCCGTAAGTTTTATCGATCAGGCTAGCTGGTTGATCACTTCTTCCTCAATCAATAAACATTCTTGATCATACCATTCCCAATTGTTGCTTCGTCACTTTTCATGCATATACATAAATTGATCTTCAATCGGCTCATCTGCCGTTGCTCCATTACCATATCTCGCAATATCCATCGTATATTCACCACTTTAAGTCAATCGTCACTTCTCCATTAATCGTGATTTCATCAAGCGATTTTCTCTAATCGAGAGTTCGTCAGTCACAATTGCAATAGTCGATTCGTCGATAATGTGTTAGTTGGACTCTTATTCCACTTGCTTCACGTCGAACCGATGTCTGTTAATCATCTTCCGTTCGAAGACCTTGATCAGAGCATCACAGATCAGATCTGCCTCGTCTACCCATGAGGGCTTATCGTAACCCTTCCAGTAAACTTGATATTCGCGTAACGTTCTGCCATATCTAGTCTTTCGACCAGATCGGACATCAGTGATGCGATCAACTTCAAATTCTTCCGGCTCTAGGTTCATTTCCCAGCTGTCTTCGGGTAGTAAAGATTCATCGAAATCAAAATGATCTTCTACCCCAGCTGCTAGCACAGTAGTGGGTCGATCTGGAAATTCTTTGACCAATTTCAACTTGGACAGGTGTACCACTGGAAATATGCGATAGTCGGTGTTGGCCGTAATCAATATTGCATCATGATTACCGATCACCTCATCAACTCTGAAAGGTCCATGCCACATATGCGCCAGTTTCTTCGCGAACCCTTCTTTCACCCGATCGAGGTAAAACCAAACCCTCGATCCGGCTTCGATATTATGCGGTGAAACTTGATCATTGTGCTTTTCAGCTCGATCCTCCATGGCTTGGTGCAATCGAGCACTCACTTGATCACGGGCGTGACGGTAGTCTTTCTGCCCTAAATCCCCACCGACGAGCATCACGACCTTTGCTCCGAATTCCACCAAGTTGCAGCTTTGATTCCAACGATGATCGCGGATCCCACCCATATGCCAAGTAAAATGGTGTATCTCGACGGATCCGATCAGGAGTTGAATTTAGTGCAAATACCAATCGTTCTGCATACGATCTCCAATCCTTCTGACCGACGTCTGATACATACATCTTGATCGCTCGTGTGATCGTCTGCACCGTCCTTTCCGCCTTGCCGTTCGCCTGTGGACGGTATCCCATAGTTGCACTCTGCCGTTGTCCCACGATCTTGTTGAACGCACGAAATACTTCGGACATAAAACCGGGTTCTCGATCATGCCTAATCACCTCATTAGCTCCAAATCGTCGAAATACACATTCTTCGTAATTTTCGGCGACTTTCTGAGCTGTACGAGACGATCCAGCTTTCGCGATCACCATACCCGTGAACGGATCAGTCCAAATCAACAATTCCGTATGCCGGTCAGTTGAACGGGGTAGCGACGGGATATGATCCATAGCTATCACTTGAAATGGGTACGTATCTTCAATGTTTCAGACGACATACCCTTGATCGTAGACTGTCCCTTCCCCGTATCACAATCTACGCATTGCCCCACAAATCGTTGCACGCTGCGAAATAGACCACGCCAATGAAAATGCCGTCTTATCCGCTGATATGTACGCCCTATACCCCGGTGTGCTCTTTCCAAACTCACATGGTAATGGTGGAGGACATCTGCATGTAGGGTCTCAGGTAAAACCAGCTTGATCAAAGAGTGTCGATCATCTCGGTCATCTTGATCACAGCTGGCTTTTCCTTTAGCCATATTTCCGCAGTAGATCAACAACCCTTGATCATCGACATCATAGTTGTCGGCGATTTTCGCGCAATCTTTCACCTCGTCTGCGCTCAATTGTGAAAAGCTACCATGCAAGTAACATCGCAAATAACAAATCCATTTCTATTTGTCTTGAGCCTTTTTGACACGTTCCGCCCTTATCCCTTCTATGGATACTTCGGGCCACGTTGACGGTCGCGTTTGACGAGGGTTACGTGATAGCGTCGTCACCAGCACTTGCGGGACAGTGGGATCTTCCTTCCAAGTAATCCCTTCAGACAATCTGTTGAGATCAACTAGCTCTTCCATCTGGTGTTCATCAATAATCTCACATCGTGTTCCATCTCGCACGGCCGTAGTGGTGATGAATCGGCACTCTTGTTCCACTCCCTTTTAAAGTACAGCAGATAATGATCAGGCCATTCGCAAAGTGTTTTTAACGCGCTCTATTTCAATACTTGTAGCCGCGGTGCTTTGCGCTCTATTTCGCCACGCATTTGCCTGATCACCCAATTTGAGTCTCCACACACGAACACCCTTCCTTTGGTATACAGCGACAGTAGATACATACTTAAACGCAATCCACGATAATCGGCTTCATTCACCGTGATGGTAGGGGCATGATCAGCAACCGCGATCATTATCTTCCACTCCGGCAATTTCCACACAATAGCACCAAACGCACCAACACATCGCTTAACACTAGCAGATCCATCGAAACTGATCACGTATAGATCTTCGCCTTTCTCAACCGTGGGAGATGGCACTTCGATCATCTGCCGAGGTTGCTTTTTCGGTGCGATCGCGATTAGGACTTCATCATTTTTGGTGCGAGGGGTGGTACTTGAGGATAACGCCCCTAGTACATCCTCTACTCCATGCACACATTTCTTGATCTCCAAGTCCCATTGTGACAAGATCGCAGCCCATTTCCCCAATCGTCCGTCTAGCCCGTTGGATGTTAACAACCACTTCAACGTAGACCGACGTGACAGGCAGGACAGTGATCGCCTTTCCGACCAACATCGTAAAATAGACGTCCAGAATTCGCAGAAGAGCCAAAACTTCCTTTTCGACGGGGCTGTAATTCAGTTCACCGCTCTTCAGTGTCCGGCTCGCAAATAGGAAGGGACAATATACTTGATCATGCTCTTGCACTAGCGCGACAGACACTGACCACTTGCTAGCGTAAATCAAGATCACCGGTGTTTTGGCTTGATCGAAATGGCGTAGTGTTGGGGTTGACGCGATCTTCGCCTTCAGCATACTGAATGCCACTTGCTCCCTGATCAATCGATCATCTTCGCGATCCGGACTCATATTGATCGATGATCGACCCTTTAATTCTTGATAGTCCATTTATCGTAACTCATAGAGTACAGAAGCATAGATCGCAAAGTCTTCAATAAATCTACGATAGTAATTCAGACTCCTCAAAAACGATTGCATAGCACGCAAAGTACCAGGAAAAGGCAAATCGATTAGATCATCCAAATTCTTCGGATTTGTTTCCAAACCGCGGCTAGAGACGTGATCTTCTAAATACGGAACTTCGCTTCGCCCCAGTACGATTTAGCCACGCTAATCGACAAGTTCCACTGATCGCACTTTTTCAATAGATTTCGCACTTTATCACACAAGATCGTCCATGTAGGTACAGGGATCAAAATATCGTCGATATATGAACGTCGTTGCAACACAGACGGGCCTTGTGCTTGATCAGGCTCTCCCGTAGTAAATACATCAGTTGACTTGGTTAGATCGCCACCGTCCTTGACCTTGAGATACCCATACAATGCATTATCGATCAACCGCAGGTAGATCTGCGGAGCATTCTTTAGGCCAAAGGGCATACGATTCCATTCAAACAATCCAAACGGGGTAACAAAAGCCGAAATATGACGTGCTCGATCGGTCATAGACACGACCTGAAAACCACTTGCCATATCCAAAGAGAAAAACCACAACGCTTTATCCAAGTCTTCGAGCAGATCAGAGATCAGAGGCATTGGGTACACCATCAGGCGCGTGAGTTGATTCACCGCGCGATAATCGATACATAATGGAATATCAACCCCATTCTTCTTCACGATGATCACTATAGGTGATGCCCAGGGTGAAGTAGAAGGTTGGATGATCTTCGTTGCCAATAACCCCTTGATCAAGACTGATATCTTCTCGCAAAATTGTGGGGCAACCTTCCGCCACTTTTGAGAGATCGGGCGCGCATTGCCTATGTCAATGTCACAAACAACTCCACGTGCAGAAGGAGGCAACTCGTTTCCTTTCCCTATCAACAGATGTTTCTTCGCCCAGATTATATCGCGAAGCTGATCAATTTACTCGGCTGTGTTGAACAATGGATCACCAACTTGCAGATCATCCTTGATCACTTCTTCGGTACTTGCTGACACCTCAGGAAGCGTGGCAAGCTGTTTCTCCAACTCTTCTAAGAATAAACCTCCACCTTCATGGTAGCACGATCATCGGTTGGAATCACAACAAATTCACTATGATCGACTGAGACGGGGTGATCACGCATATCTTGATCAGGCTCATCTCTTACAACAGATCGTTCAACTCCATGATCAAGCGTCAGAATCTTCACACTCGGTTCCAGATCGAAATTCTCTTGTATTTCTTGCACCTTCTGCGATATTACGGTTACTAATTCCACAGATGCCGTGATCGAGTTCGTAGATCGTACCAAAATTCCTTGAGGAATATGATACTCCTTTTGCTCGACCAAGAGACCTTGATCGACACTTTCGTGATCTTCATGCACAGAATCGGTAGAAGCTTGATACGCGAGATTCTGCCACTCCTTATAACGATTAGATCCCACCGAAATAAACCCAGGGTGACGGGGCACGTCGTCTTTGCTCATTCAGATATCTAAAATCGTATCGTCTTGTAGGATGATAGGATGATCATCAACGTTCGTAATGCACAAAAACCGTAGATTACCTACGCCAATAGTCACAATAGGGACCCAATTCTTTTCGAGAGTAATCCATAATTTACTAGATCGTTGATCACGAATCCGAACCTCAGCAGATCGACCTACTGGAATCTGCTCATACCGATCAAGTTTCATAAAGTTTCCACTTGATCCATACAACTGCCGACGCCCTTCCAATGGGATGATCACTTCTTCAGGAAAACATAGTGCTCCGTGGGCGACGTCCAATCTGAAACCAGCTGGGATCATAAAATCCATACCCAATATGACATCTTGACCAACGAGCTTTCCTACCCATGCATGGAGATAATTAACCAAAAAACCAGTTAACGTCACTTTAATCTTAGTGCTCCCTTCTGTAAGGTATGCACTTTCTCCGATACCAACACATTCTTGTGTTTGGCTCGTGTCGATCTGGCAACCCACCTTACGACCAAAGGTTGAGTCGATGATCGACACTTCGGCACCAGAATCAAATAATATCATAGATCGCTCGTTATTGATTTTTCCACTCGCCTTGGATTGTTTAAACCATTTCTTGGGCGAGTGGTACTTCCAATATTCACGTGATTCCCCCGGAAGTAGATCAACTTCCATGATCACTGGGGACTGAGAAAACTCATCAATACTGAAATTAGCCAAACGTGGTAAATCTGGCTGATCACATTTTTCATTTTCCTTTTCTTCTGCTCGATCAACCTTCTTATCCACATATGCAAAAAATACACAAACTAGAACGCTCGTATCGTACCAGATACAAACCTGGCGAGCGTCCTAGTTTAACATTCCTATGCTTCCTTGGGCATCATTCCGGCATGCTTGGTAGGGTTGTACCACAGGCGAATGCGATTGTAAAATTCCTCCATAGGGCACTTGACCGCATCAAGAATTTTGTCACATGCTCGGCAGACATACAAACAGTGATCAGTCGGGCTTCCGCGCTGGGGCAGATGATCGAGCATCCCCAAATTTCGGACGGAATCGGCTAGTGACTACCGCCGCCTTTGGCTGGCACGACTTATTGCGCGCATAAGCCCACAGCCTCTCTTCCAACTCCGTAACATTCTCCAAACTCAAAAGCGCCAGTTGATCAGCGAATTCGCGATCTGTCAACGTATCAAGAAAATGCTGCACATGTTCACGTAAGATCGTAGGCGGACCTTCCTTGATCGAAAACTTGGCCCGAATTCCTGCCACATTCAACCGGTGAAGATACTTAATAGTATTTTCATCAGATCTCAGCTTCGTGTAGTAATATTGGCGAGATGCCGATTGACTACTTCCACAGTAATGAGTTTCAAACCCTTCGACGAGACTTTTCCAGTTTCCACGAGTCGATCTGCTCAGCTGGCGATGCCAATTGCGCGCCGGTTCTTTAAGCAGATCACCCATGATCAAACAATTCTCATGATCAGAGTCTTGATCACGCATAAATGCTGATTTAAGACGACTGGTCCAATTTCGCGCTTGATCTTCATCCACTTCTTTCCTTGAGAACTCCTTCAGATCACTGATCGGAGACATCCTGATCCTGGGAATCAGCTGTTGATCAGGCACTCCAGTGTACGCCGACGCAACCGTAGCTGATCGAGGCGGAGTTATCGGCTCATCTGGATCGAGATAATCCAGCTGGGATTGTTGATCATGGAGCGAATACACAGACTCCATGTTAACATCCTTAACCGTCACCGCTCTTCCTGGCTTTGGCTGGTGACTTTTCATGCGTACAACTTCAGGTGTCGCCTTGCCTCTTTCCTCAGCCAAAAAACACCCCATAGCCGCATTAAAAAATACTTGCAGCCGTGGGTCCTGTTGTGACTGATCATCTTCCGCCTTGGCTGATCGAGGTTCCTTCTTCACGGCCGAGAACTTGGCTTCATCCTTCTGGCAGATCGTCATCCGAGTGATCTTGGGTTCCACACTATCAGAATCACGGCTCGACTCCACTTCAGACGCATCGCCCTCGGAAAGAGCAGATTCATAGCAGGATGATCCCGTGTGTTCTGCCACGTTGATCAACAAACCCGCCTTAATTTTCAACGGAGTCCGAGAGGGTTTCACCTTAGAAGATCGACCCACTATAGGCACCAACAGATCAAACAGCCGCTGGGTAGCAGTCGCTACATCGTTAGGTTTCAGATCGAACACTTCTCCAGCATCGTGGGCGCCTGTCGTCAGACCAACTTGCTTGATCATGCGCGTCATCCCTAACACCAGCTGAAGCTTTTCCTTCCCATCCGTCACTGGTTGATCGACTGGTCCATTTAGCTTTTCTCTGATCGTGACCTCGAGTAGGCTCATGATCGAATCCATCAATAAGAAATTTTCTAGTTCTTCATATAAAACGTCCTCACCATATCGGATTCCGATGGATCCATACTTGATCGAATTTCGTCGCTCTCCGAACCAGGCGCCTTCAGCAACGCCTTCGGTTGGTCAGAATTGTAGTACTTTACCACCGGCTTCCAATCCAGATCATCATATCCATATGCAATAGGCGGACCACAACGCAAGTTGTGATCCGCAGGGGCTTCCGAAGGAGCCTTGGGAGGTGGTCGAGGCTTTTCCTCCTTTATGTCATCAGGATACCTCCCCAGGTCCTGATGATCAGCATTCCTTTATTCTTCAGAAGTGGCGACGGCGAACTGTCTTCCATCGTCACAACCACCTCCTCCTTTTCCACTTTAATCTTCATTTCTGCTTCCTCTTCCGTCTTCACGTACGCGTCAGCGCCATCTTTCAGGGAATCGCAGTGATATCCAGAGTCGCCCAAAGATCCGGGCACGCTCACTATTGTGGTGGAGCGTCTGGCCAAATTTTGAGGCTATGAGAGTCGTTTCCACAGCGCCCGGCCTACCGACAAATGAAGGGGATTATCCGGTAGTCCTGTGACAGGCCTATGTCTTGCTCTCCTTGTGTACCCAAAGGTTTGGGCGTGGGCCTCTCTCCAGGTGACTGGGGACGTAGATCAGTGCGATTCCGATGCAGATCAAGCGAATTCGTAGCATATAAACAGGTGTCGATCTGGTGGAAAATCGCAGCTTTGAGATCCCGTGGAAAAACTGGGGGTCGAAGATCGCAGATTGATTATCTCAGATCGCAGATCGACCCAGTTTGTGGAGAAGTGAATGCGAAAATTTTCGTCACTTTGTGTCAGCGGAACGCCGATCAGCTTATCAGCGATCGGATCGGTGGAAAACAAAGATGCTTTTAATCGTACCGTGTGCAAGAAGTGTCAAGAACGCATATTTTGGTGAGTCACACGATATTGCGTGTATTCTACATATTTCATGTTTGTACATATTGGGGACCGTAGGGAGAGTTTGGATTTTTGGTTGTTTAACTCACAACAAGGAAGTCGTTCGCATCTTTGTACAGTACATCAGTAGCCTCTGAACGCCGCGGAGTGTTTGGGAGCAGAGGGTCGAGTAATCCCCTCTAGCTCATTATACCCGGCCGGGACGCGTTACAGACGCACTTGGCCCGCCGGAAGTCCCTCGACGGGAGTACGCATTGGTCGGCTTCGCAAGCCCAAGTTACACACGTCTGGAACGTGTAACCAAGTTTTTTGGATTATTACGTGGAGAAATCGTTCGTGGAGTTTGTAACGTTCTCTTTGGATCTCCACATTGGAATATTGGTATTTACTTCTCACATTGGTTGGGCTCTACGATAGATTAAGTGATCTGCCCAATGGAGTATACTTACTTTAAGTATAACCGGTTTGCCCGTACCCAGGGTGAAGATTTCCGCCCAGGATACACCACCCAGCACGGTCTCGCATTTAAGACCCGAATCGATTTACAGCGACAATCCACCAAGTGTGTAACCAGACCATTCCTTCGGGTACACAAGGTGAGATGGAGACGCGAAAATCGGACCAGGCGTTCTATGCTGATGATCGGTCGTCTGCTTGCAGCGGACGATCAGATCGGATAGTAGGCGAAGGTTCGCGGGGTACCCCCCCCCTTCAGTTGGAAGGCTGGGCACGATGGTGGTCAGGTTCTCGACACTTCGGTGTTCGATTTTGAACTTGACTCCACCACAATGGTGCGCGTGCCCGGGTCACTTGGTGATCGCGGATATCACCGAGATGATATCTCGTCAAAAATTGATTATAATGAATTAAATGTGGAATCGTTCTGGAGAGGACATAAAGAACGGCTATCGCCTTATTTTCTCGTTGTCGATAAGGATGGCGATGTCCGATCTGGCCGGGGGAGGACCAGATCGGGATTAATAAGTTTTTCCCTCCCCATAAGGCTCCCACCGGAGCTGATCGGGACTATATCAAGTCTTGCTATAGTTCCGGAAAGGATCAGGACTTTTGTCCTGACTATGAATTTGAATGAACGATTTGATGGAAAAATAAGAAATGAAAACGACTTGGAGGCTGATCGGAACGATCAGACCCACTTTCCCAAGGTTCCCAAGCAGAGTCTCGGAATGCCACTCGATGAAGACGGCTTAGAAGAAAAGTCGCAGGTCGGGGATGGGGTTATCAAGGAATAAGACCTGACCAGGATGTATTACATCCACGAGTTAAAGCTATTTATTCGTGAAGACCAGGTCATACAGATCTTAAACCCCCAGATCCCCGATCGCCTTCTCGGACCCACCACCGAGCCGATCCAAAGCGATCGGCCGTTGCTATTGGTGAAGAACCTGCTGGAGATGTTGGCTGAGGTCGGCATAAAAGTTCAATACCTCGCCAACGTACATAAACTGTTGATCTGGACACTTGGAAGCTGGAGTTGTCAATGTGGAGCCTCCATGATCATTTGGTGCCGTTGGTGGGGGAGGTTCGCCGCCCTACTCCCACCGTGGCATTGAAAGTCGCTGAGGCCACGGCAGCACACGATGATGTGTGTTCCGATGATAAATTGCTGTATCAGTTTCCAACTTCCTCTAATAGATCATCGGAGTTGGAGGTCGGTGTTGAGCGGATGACCATGGGGGTGGATCATACCCCATGGGAGCATAAAAATGACGTGCGGCAGCATGGCGCTACATGCCGGTCGGGGCCTTTGCCAACCGCTCGATGGCATCGTAATTGAGATGTTCAAGTATAGCATGAAAATGCATTAACGACCCTTTTTGGACATCCAATTTCCGGACAGATTCCGTATCATTTTTCTCCACAATTTCCATAATGGACGGAGAACTTGTCTCGTTATCCATAATCACGGACCTAAATGTTCCAAGTATAACAATGATATTTCAACTTGAATATCATTGGTTCTAATGCGATCGAGTCCCATTAGATGATTCGGGGCGACAAGGACCAACAAGTGCTACCAGATGTAAGGTATATTAAAAAGTGAGAGTGACGGACCTATAATGCTTAGTCTGTTGTCCTGGGAACAGGTCAGATAATTCATCCTTTTTCGATCAGTCAATTAGATGCCACTCGAGGCATCGTCTGCCAACCGCTCGATGGCATCGTAATTGAGATTTCCAAGTCTAGCACGAAAATGCATTAACGACCCTTTTTGGACCTCCAATTTCCGGACAGATTCCGTATCATTTTCCTCCACAATTTCCATAACGACCGGATAACTTGTCTCGTTATCCATAATCACATAGACGTATTCCATAATCACAGAGACATTGACAGTCAAGACCTTGTTGGTCTTTTGGATGTCATAAATTTGAGAACGGGTGGCGTGTGCAACAAAATGCGGTTGCCTTTAACATACGCCATTTCCCACCCCTTCTCTTCCAAAAGACCATAGTATAAGATGTTTTTTGCCAAATTATCGACAAATTAAACATTATCTACTCGAACTGTCTTCGGTTTGCCATTTGCAAAGACTTGGATCAAAATCCAGCCTTTTAACGAAATTTCCAGCTGTTTTCCATCAGCATGAAAAATGTGCCGTCAACTGCCTCACTATCACGCAAGAATTTTGGATCTTAAAACAGATGCATAAAGTGATGCATCCATTTTTCGGCGCAAAATTCGTGATAGTGAGCGATAAATCCACTTTTTTTGTCCGGCTTGTTCGGACTTTTCGGTCTAATATGTCCAACTTTTCCGCAGCCATGACACTTGATTACTTTCTTTTTCTCTTCAACCAAATTGACAGCTTCAGAATTAAATGCCTTAGCACTTCTTGTTTCACCCTCAACTGCTTTTTCAAAGTGGCACAATTCTTCACCATGGCGTAAAAAATCTGATCGTCTATGATTATATTTTGCCATAATTATGGTCTTCTATTCCGGCGATGCATAGTGAACCACGTTATCTAAAACAAGTGGTTCACTGCCGCCAACAGTTTCAAAAATCGCAACCAAGTATAGAAAATGGTCGTTCCACGAACGCTTGGGACTCTTGCGACTAGTGAACATCTTCATCGCTTGTGCAGAGGTTATGGTTGTATGGAAAGCATTAAACATGTTGTTCATCACGTGCACTGGGGTTGGTGACTTGTTCCACCACAAGTCAACCTGTAGATTATTGTACCGTTCGGGAGTACCGCCTAGGTAGTTACCCACTAAATCGACCTTGATATCTTCACTCCAAAAGTAACCGCAGGCCGATTCAGCTATCGATATTTGTCGAATGAATCTCGTGCCCCAGTCCTTGAAACCAGCTCCAGGCCCGCGATCCACTTGAGTTACATCGAAAATCTTGGTTGAAAGCTTAAATTCCTTAGCAGAGGGCGTCTTGAACACAGGAGGTCTATTCACCATTGGTGTACCCATACCATAGTTATGGTTTTTGAAATTGGGTTGAGCTTGGGGATTCTGATCGGGTGTGCTCTAGAGCGACGCCAACCGCATGTGTGTACCCAAACGCACCGAATTATTAAAGCCGAAATTGTTCGCATCATGCTGAACCCTTGTACTTTCGAGCTTGTCCATGCGGTCGCAAAGCTTTTTGAACATTTCCAAAATCTTCATTCCTTCGGCGCCAAAGGCAGCCGGTTTTTCTTCCTGGGATCCGTCGTCGCTGGAAACATCATGACCCTTTGGGCTCATAACCTGTTGAAAGATGTTTCAGTCCATCATTGCTCAGAATAGTAGAAAACTCCGAGTCGTATGTGTTCGATAATAACACTAATATATCGAGATCGTCTCAAGTCAATATCTCCACAGCCAATCATAGCTAGACTGGGAAAATGACACATATAGAGAGATCGTAGTGTGTAGATGAAGTTTACTGAACCAGGGACTTGTTCAATGGAATGTGTATTGAGAAGGGATTAGCTAGCCTAACATGAATATGCATAAGGTGTTGAAGCTATGGTAAACTTCGAACAGCTGTTGTGTTACCTACATTACTTATCAGTTCAAAAATAGGTGTACTCGGAGCCGAGTGTATTTGTAGCAACTAAAAGTAAGGAATGCAAATTCCTAACTAAAACAAATAGTCCTACCTAATTTTAATAACTAAAATATGTAGAATATTTTTAACTGTATGTAATCCAAGAAAGATAGCGGCGAGCATTCGCCTATTGATGGAATTGGGGGCGTAATATGCTCGGATCTGAAGGGAACGATTCCACCCAGGGACAGACTCGAAAAACGTTACATGGTAAATTTTGTGGACCATAAAACGAATTACGTTCGTGTTTTTGTAGTGGAAAAGAAGGATATGGCAATGAAAAAAAAGTTGAACACTTTATTGCCTTTTTTGAAAGAGAGTTTGAATGTAAAGTACACATCTTTCGGACAGATGGCGGCGCGGAATACAAGATCGTGGATGATTTTTGTCGAAGAACAGGGATAGGTCCGCATATTAGTGAAGCCGGGAATCAAGCGAGTAACGGAAAGGCGTAACGGAGTGTACTGTACCACTATTAATATGGCTGGGTGCATGCTTTTCGTGTGTGGACTTAACCTGTCTTTTTGGGGTGACGCGGTCGATTATGCGACCTACATTCCCAACAGAAGTCCTACTAGCGTGAACCCCAAGCTATGACGCCAATGGAGATGCTCACTGAAAAAAAAACACCTGGGATAAATTGTCGCGTTTGGGTCTCTGTGTACAGTTTACCGGAACCCTGGAAAAGATTCGTTGGCCCAACGAGCACAGATTGGACTAATAATTGGAAAAGGTGACGAAGTAAAATGTTACAATGTATTTCTACGAAAGGACAGAAAATTTGTGGTTACGCTGCACATCAAGAACGTTAAGACGTTGGACCAGACACAGAACCAGCAATTACGCAATTTTTTTTTGAATAAAGCAGTCAAGATTCAGAAGGAGTCGAAGAACTTATTGATCGCGCGGTAGAAGGAGCGGCTAACCAGCGCGCTGAGAAAAATGGACTGACAAAAAAGGAGAAGAAGACGTGGCGAAGGAACGTCACTAAACGCGAAATTACGTGAAGAAAAACGTGAAGAAGACCGAAGATCCCGAAGAGAGTAAAAAACAAGGAGATGAAGACAATGGCATTGTTCACATGGTAACGGGACTGGATCCAATAAATTATAGCGAGGCCATGATGAGTGAACGTAAGGATGACTGGCTTATGGCTATAAGGAGTGAATTATCGGCACTGGAATTAAATGATGTGTGGAATATGGAAAAAAGGCAGGATTGTTGCAGACCGTTACACGCCAAGTGGGTGTTCAAGACGAAAACAGACGCAAACGGCAACATCATAAGGTATAAAGCGCGTTTAATGGCGTGTGGAAATGTACAGCGTTTTGGTATTGACTATGGATTGAAGTTCGCCGCGGTTACGGACATGAGTGCGGTGAAAATTATTTTAGCGTTAGCTAGGAAGTGGAAGGTCAACGCCAGACACGGCGAATACCGAACGCGCATGTTAAAGCGTTGGAGGAGTAACATTAAATATTTTATTTACACCCAAGGGAATGTAGATTAGGGATGAAAATCTGAAGAAGCACGGGGTGAAGAGTATTGATGAATTGGTGTGAAGCTTAAAAAGACATTGTATGGATTGAAGCAGGCAGGACGCGTATGGAACCGTTTACTGCACAAGAAGCTACTGGAATTAAAATTCGCGCAAAGTTTCACTGACATGTGTTTATATTTGGAGAGACACGATGTGGACATTGTCGTAGTTGGAGTATATGTGGACGACTTATTGGTGACGGGTACAAGCGAACATCCTATGAAAATTTTCTTTCAAGACTTGGAAGTTCTCGAAATCAAGGACCTAGGCGAAGTGTCGAAGTTTTATATGATGATGAGAGTGGATACTATCTGGATCAGGAAGTGATGATACGAGGTTTACTGGAAGATTATGGATTGACGGAAACCAGTAGTGTGAAGACACCTATCGGGACTGACTATGAAGCACTTACGATGGATGGACAGGTGGACCTGCTGATGCGGCCTAATGAGGGAACGCCCGCAGTGAGGGATTTACAATCACTTGTTCGATCTTTCCTGTGGAGAGCGAGGTGCACTAGGCCAGACATTGTGTTTTACGTTCATAGGCGATGGGACAGTCGCATGTACGGAAGCTTTTAGACTGGAATTTGGCGAAAAGGACGCTGCAATAGCTAAAAGGAACGATGACGTTAAGACTAAAGATGGAGTTTTCGAAAGATTACGACATGGAAAAACTGTTTTTATTGGGATACAGAGATGCAGACTACGCGGGATGCCCAAAACAGAAAACCGGTGACTGGTGGATTGGTTTTGGTAAATGATATATTCCTTTATTGGGTACAAGCGAAAAGGTGTGTAGCACTTTCGACTATGGAAGCCGAGTTTTACGCAGCTACGCAAGTGGAATGTAAGCTTATTGGAGTTTACGAACTACTTACTGAAATTGGTTTGCAAGTGAAGCTGCCTATGAAGCTAAATTCAGACAATCAAGCGGCGATCAAGTATCTGGAAGGTGAAAACAATTCGAGAAAAATGAAGCATGTGGATGTATCAAGTTTCTCGTATCGAAACAAAAAAAATAGAAGGAGAAGATGATTGCAGTACGTTATAAAGGGACGCAAGACAGTATAGCAGACATGTTTATCAAGGCGTTGGCAGGAAAAGATTTGAAGACATGCGGTCAAGAATTGGTTTGACGGAAGATTGAGTGAATACTTTTAACGTGCAAGACGATGAGAAGGAGTGTTAAAATACAGCGCTGTATGAAGACGCGAAGGCATTTACAGTTGGGCATCTTGGAGCAGGACCAAAAAATAGGTATACTCAATTTTTGTGTATTTGTGTCAGACTATAGTTTAGTTATGGTCAATATATTACTTTTGCATTTTATTTCTCTTTGCGACAAGGCGCTTTTCTTACCGTTGTTTCTTGGCATCACGCATTCTCACGCATACAATGTGAAACTTACCCGATTACCTAATATCACATTTACATACAAGACTGTGGTTGTGACGACTGCTAAATAGATGTGGAAATTATCGATTATACTGATCTTTTCACGTGGAAGAATGATTGACTGGGTGGAAGTTTACGTTTGGAGTGAAACGATTTTTAACTAAGTGAAAGTTAGTGGTTAAAATATCTTTATTGGTATGGTAGTGCACCCTAGCGCTCAACAAGATGAATAGGAGGAGCGACTTGCGGACTTCGTGTTCTCCAGGGCCAGTATGGTAAAGGGTGTCGAATTTTCATGTAGCCACTTGAACATAGTGAAGTGTAAATTCGGAATGCGGAAACGGATTCGCTATAAATGCATGGGGATACATGTGGAAAGATTTCAAGTTCAAATTTCTTATTAAATATAATTGAGTTGAAGATTTAGAAATCTTTATATTTCTATAATATCTACAATTCCGTTTTAACAACTTATCGACTGCTAAGCACGTCTAGCGGCGGCCGAACAGCGGATCCCTTGCGCATATCTACGCTTATACTATCTGATCAAAACTTTCAGGTCGGTAGTATACTATTCGCTGCCCTTTATTTTCGTACGAAGAGTAGGGTTAAAACCCGCGGCCACTGTCTCTTGAACTAACGGAGATTTACTAATACAAGACGTGGTACAATTAGAAATCATGTATGAAATCTTCGATTCCATTTTAGAACAAGAGCACACTCTACGATTAGTAGAACGATCTTCAAACGCAAGATTTAACGCCTGTTGTCGTTCAGTAGTTGACCATGGTGTGGTAAAGCGTGCTATAATTAGGCCTAATAAAGGGCCTAATTAGGGGTCTGATTGCGGGTACAAATTGGGTACGTAATTGTATACGATTGTGTGTGCCACGGTGTATACAGTTGCGTGTACTACCGTGGTGCACATAGACAGTACATAGACGGGGCATGGGAAGATGGGACGATTACGTACAGGTACCAAACGAACACCAACGAACATCGACAAACGACGGAGGAATCCGGTGGACTGGTAGACGGAGGACGCTGGAATGGGCGGTTCTGATTGGCTGAAATTAGGGAAATGGTAGATCTAAGTCTTTAAGTGATAATAAAGTTCTCCTTTTGCGTTCGATCTAGCAGATCGTTTCAGGGACGGCACCTTTTCGCCTCCCTTATTAATATACACCTCTACGTCCCGGGCGGGAGCACTTTGTGCGTTTTTGGCCCACCGGCAGACGTAGAGTGTTGAGAACTCACTCCGCAACTCCGCCCGCTGTGTCAGCGATTCTTCTATAAAGGTTTTTGGTCTTGAAAGTGTGGTTGAGCAGTTCTATCACCTCTCCACGTTTGGTTCACGTTTGGCCCCTAGAGTTCGGCTGCTGTAAGCGCCCCACGGGAACTCTAGGTGGATTAAGTGAAATTTACCCCTCCCTCGTAGGTCTAGGCTAGGAATACAGATATTTGGGTGTTCCTTTAGCTGTTTAAGACTCCAGAGGCTCCGTGATCGGGAAGTGAAGACTTCCGCTGCCTGATAAAGTACCCCCTTCGCCGATCAACACCTGATCGACACTCAGCAGCTCGCGACCCGCGATCAACAACTCGCAGATCGCGCCAACTCGTGCCTGAACGACTTTTAGCACTTGATCAAGCCTGATCAAGTCTGATCACGGATGATCAACGACTTTGAGCATCTGTTCAAGCCTGATCAAGTCTGATCACAGCTGATCAACGTCTTTCAGTGCCTGATCAAGCCTGATCAAGTCTGATCACAGCTGAGCAACGACGTTTAGCGCCTTCCCAAGCCTGATCACTGCTGATCACTGCTGATCAAGTCTGATCACACCTGATTCGAGCTTGAAGGTACCTGATCACGCGTGATAAGCACATAGGTCAACTAGTTACAAGTTCCCCCAATCTTGCATCAAGGAATTGTCGTGTTTACATCCCCTCCACCTGGATAGCGACCCACGCCTAAGATGTCGGGTACACAAGGTGAGCAGAAACACAAGCAGTCAAGGACAACCGGAGGACACCCCTCGTTAGTCGGCAGTACGGGCGCCATGGTACCGCCTAATCAAGCCTCAAAAACTTTGATCATCCGCTCCACCACAATGGTGCGGAAATGTGTCGCAATCGACATTTGGAAGAAACAAGTGGATCGAGCAGCACGATCAAAGATTTTCAAGCCATGCCGCTGTACGTTTCCACAAAAAAGGGTGAAGAGTGGACGCAGCAACGTTCCAAATGATTTGCAAATACTTGTGACAAGATCATGAGTCCAACATGCACCAAAACGCCTCAAGGGTGGTCGGCGCAAGCCTGTACTTAACGTCTTGGAATGTTATCAATCGCTGACTGCACAAAGAGAATGTCACACGTGACAAGTGCAACGAAATCTACGCGTCACTGGACAGCTACATGAACTTTACTGCTTCAGAGGCATGTGTCTCCAGTTCACGAGGCAGAACAACAGGTCGCTCAAACCTAACGGTACTCTACCATGCCGTCCTGGTTCAACGTGCAGTTGGTACCAAGGTGAGCAGCGGATCGCTCTACTTAATGATTTTGCGTTTTTCGAAGAAGCACTTGGACTATCTCTCTCCATAAGCAAATTATCTCCGATTGTGTCTTGATTAAAGAAATATAGCAAGAAGTGATACACATGCAAGATGCACTAGAAGTGCCGAAGATTTTTTCGAATCTACTTTTTCTGCTACTTGAAAGTTATATTCCCAGTAAAATACCTTTGCTTTGACATCAGTTGGTGCAGAAATATGGCTCAAGTGGCATTTACAACATGGGGAGCTTGACCATCTCAACGGTAGCCTCTTACTTGGCAATGAGAATTCGCCCAAGTCTGCACAGATCCATATACATAACCCGCAAATACAAGTCGATGATGGATATCTTGCACTTGCAGACAAGCATAATCTGATATCATGGAAGAAATACAGCAGATACTTCAAGAGACGCTCGATTATACGAAGGGCACGGTGAGGACAACATGCCAATCCTGCAGCGCCGGTATCCTTAAATTTAAAATCATTGCGATAAAAACATGCGCGCGGCTTTCATTGGCCTTTGGAGTGTTATAGTGGCGGAATTCCCCTCCCATTTTGTTCCGTTGGTACAACGGGTTAACTCGCATGAATGTATTTCCGCATCTGGATCGGCGCATCATGAAGGAACTTCAAGCCATGCTCGAACAGCACATCCCGTGCGTGCAGGCTTACAAGCAGGTGAGGCTGCGGGTGGATGGGGATCAGGTGGTGGATCTGGAACTCCGTCTCCTTTGCCTGCAATCGAACGACCGAAGTAGGTACAACAACCCCACAGTCATCGAGGTCGGCGCCCAAATGGTGGGAGATGGTTATGACGGCCATATTTCTGATCGCGAGCCTGTAGAACGACGAATAATGAGTAACGTCGTTTCTGACGAAGCACTGCGTTGAATGAGGATGAAAAATCTCACAATGATGGGAGCAGTCACACGCAGTTGTAAACAGCAAAAAAGTAAACTCTTTTCTTTTTGTTTCAAAGTAAATGTAGATATACTACAGTAGTTTCAATGAAACAGGTGGATGTCTAAACTCACTGGCCCTATAATAAATAAGGCTAAATTATGGCGCAGCCAGTGGCCCAGTCTTTTTGTACAATTTTGCGTCTTTTTATGGACGTGGACGTTGCTATTGCCCATGTTGTGCCGAGTAGCTTTGGAAACAGAAGAGAATAGATTAGATTACCCGCGAGAACTTGGCCATATTTACGATCTCCAATCCTCCTATCGGTAGGGTGTGATATGCTGCTTTGCTATCCAGTCCTAAAAGTTAAATGACTCTTGTACTTAATAATAATTCTAGTGCTTGGCTGCGTTGAGAGTATCGACCGTTTGGCACCAGAACTAAACGAGATGCTGAAGATAAATGGTATTGTGGTGGAATATCAGGACTCCCTAAATACTTGCGCTACTTTTAACATTCTAAATGTTGAAGAACGCAGAGTGGCGGCTGAACTACTGCCATATGACCCTGAATGCGCCTAACTAAATGTATATGTAAGTGTAGACATAGCTGAATTGTACTAGTAGCTGAGTGATCATAAGATGTGCAGCAATAACACCCGATAATCGTTAAAATTCATTCCGGCATGTAGGACATCTGTATGAAATACTCCTACTCCTTGCATACTTGTCGATGCAATAGTTTCTGCTTTAGCATCTGCCCGCTGGAGTAACTCATACTGCTTTTCTTGACCTGTAAGTCGCATAGAATGTAAATCAGCTCCAAGAACACACGAAGAACCAGCGTAAAGCTGCGAGTCTGAAGCCGAAGAAGTGAATCACATCACCCCGGTCAACTTGCAAAGTAGCTTATCGGTTATACCAAAAATAGGTATAAAATCCGACCGTGGTCGAGTGGTTCACTGCTCACTACGGGACCAGAAGGTCTCGGGTTCGATCCCGGGCCAAACCGGGTTGGTTTCAGAAAGTATAATGTGACGAATTCAACCAAAAATAGGTATAAGGTAATTTTCAGTTTCAAGACTGGGCCACCGACTGCGCCATAATTTACCTTTTTTGTTAAAATGCCAATGAGTTTAGACATTTGGGCCAGTGAGTTTAGACATCCACATGAAAACAGTTCGTCGGAACGACGGGTACTATCCACTAGTTAGTAAATAAAAAGTATTATCGTCCATGGCACTCAATGGAGTTGCTGTAACCTGACTGCCATCAATGTACGATCTCCGCCGCGGTAATCGAGCGAATCCATGGTCAGTGTTTGGCTCGGCTCATTCGCTGCCCGGGATTTTCCAGCCATCGTCCATAGGTTCTGGATCCGCTCCATCCTTGGTTTGTTTCGTCACTTTACACTTTTGTTGAAACCAACCAGGTAGCGTTGGCTCCGGGATTGAACCCAGGGCCTTCCGGTCCCCGTAGTGAGCACTGAACCACTCGACCACGGTTGATCTTTCCCCTCCATCCTTGGTATCCCGCATCCCAGGCATCTCTGCTCCGCTACTTCTGCCTGCCGTGATCTTCGACGTTTTTTACAGTGATACTTCGCTATACTTCTTCTTACCGGTATACAAATTGCGAGAATAGACAACTGGCGTCATGAAGACCGTTTGCTTAGGTATAACACTGGGACTCATGCTGTTTCATGTGTACATATGGATCGCGGAGCTGCGGTCCCACTCGAGTTTCCTGCTTAATGTTTGCTACGTTTCTGTCACGGTTTTCATGGTCTGGAGCTACGTCCGAGCGATGCACTCTCGTCTTGAACGCAAGCGACGAAGCGCTAGCACAAGTGACGAAGTGGAGCGAATCGCTCGATACTGTGAGCCGTGTGATGCAGAGAAAGGAGCTTTCGTGCATCATTGCTCTGTATGTAATCGATGCGTGTATAGGATGGACCATCACTGCCCCTGGATCGGCAACTGTGTGGCGTGGCACAACAAGAAGTTTTTCTTGTTGTTTCTCGTCTATACGTCGCTCAGTTGCTTGGTAGTGAACCGGATGGTGTCTCCCTTCGTGTGGAACACACAGCCGCACGACCACAAGTGGGTGCTTTGCTGTGGCTGGGCCTTGAGTTTTACTATTGGCTTGGTGCTCACGGGATACATTGTTTTCCATCTGTGGCTCTTGCGAGAAGGCAAGACGACGCTAGAGTTCTTAGCAGGGAAGCAAGGCGAGCTAACATACTACAGCTTTACTCACAATGTCGCAGTGTACTTTGGTCGGGCCAAATGGAGCTGGTGGATCCCGACGACTCCTCTCCTGGACACGGATACGGAAGATCTTGCGGAAGACGATGCAATGGAGACAGTTTTAGCTTGTTTGGAATAGTTACAGAAGCAAGGAGAAGGAGAAAGGAGCACGTCCGAGCTTGCTCACTTGTCTTTCTTCTTCTCTTTGCGTTTCTTCTTTTCTTTCTTGCGCTTCTTGCGCTCATGCTGCAGCTCCTCGAACATCTTCTTGTACATGGGCAGCTTGACTTCGTACAGCTTTTCAATCTCGATAGCCATTTGGTGCACCGGCTCGCCAACCCGGTTAAAGGTTTTGGCATTCGCAGCCATGAGCTTGATGTCTGTCGTGAACTGATCAATTTTCGTGTACTCGGCACGTTCCACTTTCTCCTTCATGCGCGTCAGATCCATTGGGCTCTTCACATAATCAAAATAGTTGGGCACACCCAGTCGCTTGCAATTTTCCTTGGTAAACTTCTGCAAAAACGGATTGCCTGGCTTGCCGCTCACAATCCAGCCGGCCCACGTAAGGCCCCGGAGCTCGGCCACAAGGGGTGCCAGCAGTTTTTGCAACATCGTGGCGTCTTCTCGCTCTCGCTTTTTCCGTTTCTTCTCCTTCTTCTCCTTGCGGTCCTTGTCATCTTTGGACTTTCCCTTTTGCTTCTCGGCCTGCGCCGCTCGCTCGGCACCTGTGGGAGGTGGCGCATGGATCAGGCCTGGTGTCTTTCGACTGTGAAGCGGATGGAGCACGGGGCCACTTTTGCTACACGTCGGGAGCTGCAAGGCATTCCGCACGACACTTTCCGGCAGCGGCTCAATCGGACGATCAAACGGCACGCCCTCCAATAGCGACATGAGGTCTCCTTTCGCTTCTTCAGTCGGCTTGAACGAGTCACGAGCCTCGCCCACGCCACGGAGCAAGTGATGATACGTGCTTGGGAGTTCCGTCTCGGCCATTTTGACCGAATGCGGCTCTAGTTTGTAGTGTGCCATCAAATTGCGGTAGTCGATCGCATCGGATTCAACTGCAAGTCACAAACAACAAGAGGCCAACATAAACGTTACTTGAGTCGAACGAAAAGAAGCAGACAAGCACGAGCGGACGACTACTTTGAGAGCCCCGGACGAGGTAATAGTTGCCGGAACTTGGTGTTGCTAGAAGGTAACAGACGTATACGTGGACAGAAGAGAGCGTTAGCTGGTAGAAATGTGAAATGGACATGCTAGCGACACGCACTTTTCGCCATGTTAGTGACAAAAGTAGACTGGGAAGGCTTCAAGCTACACTATTGACCAATGAAAAACCATCGGCTTCGTAGTTATTTTGATTAAGCAAGAAAAAGCTTTGATACTAATTCCTAGTATAAATATCACGGGCATGATGACATGCTCTCCGACATCGAGGCGACGAGGAACTAGGCTACACATCTCGCGGCAGGAGCATGGAATTGGACAGGGCCAAATCCCTCAGAGTATTATAGGCGCGCTTTCCAAGCGAGAGAGCAGGGAAAAACGTGAAGTTTCATGTGGAACGCGATAAGCCAATTCGTAAGCTCCGAAAAGCGGATGATAAGATGGAGCACGTACAGAAACACAGGAGGCAGATTGCCCGACTGAATCTTCCCAGCCTCCTCTGTCCAGCATTTAAATCGACAGAAGTTTATTAAAATGGAGATGTTTAGCGCATTAGTAGACGAGCATTAGACCAGAGGCCCAAGGAGCGATTTAGTTAACTTACGTGGCGGAATTATTTATGGAAATGTACATACAGGCCTTGATGCATTGGTAGTCATAAGGAGTGAAAGAGTACCAGCCAGCAAGAAATGGTCCCCAATTTGAAGGAAGATGAGAAGTTTCAAGTGTTTTCATTCTGTAAGGTCGTGGATTCCAATGGTCAATACGCGGGTTGGGAGAGATGTTTGATATCCGCGACGCAAGAGTTATACAATATTAAGTGGTCATTCGAAACACAATGCAAAGTTATATCAACAAGAGGATAGGATAATTATCAAGCCGTTAAATGAATAGGTGATAAAAGTCAAATAAGGCACAATGCCGACGACATCTGCCAATTACACCACAACCACAAGAAAAAAAAGCAAGAGATTCCGGCCCCATGTCAAGAGACCTCTGTCAGGAGGCAGGAGTTACGACAGGAAAAGTGGCACTTGAAACTAAGAAAAATTAGTCCTACCATTACACAAAGACAGATCCAATTCACATATGTTGACACTTTGAATGTGTTGAAGTTTTATCAAGTGATGAGTGCAAGCGTGCATACAAACTTCAAGTGATGCGCGACCATTGTGTCATTTATACATTTTGCACTTTAGCTACTTTGGATTTTTATCTAGAGATAACGTCTAATATGCCCCTGTTTTCGCCCAAAAATTCTAAAATACCCCTCTTCTTAAAAAATCCTAAAATGCCCCTGTTTTTGCGGTGCCCTCCAATCGCTAATTTAAGGCGACTATTTAATGAAATAATCGCCATATAGTAGACAATATTATTTTAGTGAGGTAAAATTGCAGTGAAAATAATATCGCAAAATTTTGACGATGCTAAGTCTAGTGCGCAACGGTGTGCTGATTGTAAGCTGGGCAGCCTGACAAAGAAATAATTTTTTGATATTAATTACGGTATTGGCTATTCCATGGTTCCTACGATTCCTGACGGCTCTATCATCTTCGTGGAGCGACTATCGCGATATTGGCGGAGATGGGAGCGTGGTGACCTCGTTCAGCTGCGATCGCCCACTCGATGCCAGGGTGCGACAATCACCAAGCGAATTCTGGCTCTGGTTGGTTTATTTTAATTATGTAAGGTGAAGTTTTTGCTATCTGATGATTACGCAATGCTGCAGGAGGGAGACGTGGTGGAACTGCAACCGCGTTTTGATCAGGAGCGAAGGCGGACAATCACCGTTCCAAAGGGTCATGTTTGGGTAGAAGGTGACAATGCTACGTGCTATGTAGACTCGAGACATTTGGGTGCTGTTCCTGTAGCCCTTTTAATTGGACGACCATTTTTGATGGTACGTTTTGATGCTAAGGATGCTACACCAAAATGACTAACGTAATGATATGGGTCTTTGAACGAATATCTAATGCTTGAAAAGAAACTAATTTTTTTATTCAGCGGGACTTCTTGTGGTTTGATGCTACCAAATGAGCATTCAGAGCTGTCAGTGCAATCAAGGTTCATTTACCTATTCTCACTCGTCGCAAGTAAATTACATTTTAGTGCATGTAGCACTTCTTCTATATTTTCTAACATTAGATAACGTCTAATATGCCCCTGTAATACCGACATTCAAACTTAGAGATGATTGACAAGCTAATGTTTCATTAAATAGTCTCCTTAAATTTAGCGATTGGAAAGCACCGCAAAAACAGGGGCATTTTAGGATTTTTTTAAGAAGAGGGGTATTTTAGAATTTTTGGGCGAAAACAGGGGCATATTAGACGTTATCTCTTTTATCTATATATTATGTTTTAGGTTAGGTTCCTAAATACGCATTTATAAACAGTATATCTTTTGCTTTATAAGAGCATCTCCACTGGTGGGCCGTAAATCCCTCGTATACCAAATATACATGAAAAATAATTATGCACGGCTCCACCGGTGCGAGTAAATTTCGATTATTTTAATGGAAATGGCAAATTCGTGTGTTTTCCGACCACATCTACGAGAATTCGCCCCCCCCCGAGTAAATTTGGAATTAATCCACATATGGCCATATGTTGTGTACCTCGAGAGTGGGAACTAGACCTGGACACCACATCCGCAACTCCTTTGACCTCCGACAACCGCATTATGTCCGAAATTCCCCTCGCTTTGCCTTTTACGCCCGCTCAGTCCACGTCCAATCCGGTCGTGGCTCCGTCCTCGTCCCTTCCCTCTGCGTCGCCTGTCCCGCCACCGGCTTCTCGCAAGAAGGGAAAGAACTGGTCCCGGCGCGAAGACGAGCAGCTCGTTAAATCATGGCATGAGGTTTCGCAAGATCCCGTCATTGGGAACGAGCAGAAAGTGGCAATATTTTGGGAACGCGTCCACGCGAGTTTCTGTGCTGTGTTACGTACGACGGAACGCCTTCCAAACTGCTTCGGTATCCGCTGGGACACCATACAGCGGACCGTCAACAAGTTTTGCGGCTGCTTCGCGTCCATTGAGAGCCGGAACGAGAGCGGCAAGACCTTCGACGACAAGGTGAAGGATTCTCTTGCCCTGTTCGAGAATAATCATGGGTGCGAGTTCACCATGGTCTCGCTCTGGATGCTCCTGAGCAGTACAAGGAACTGGCAGGAGACGATATCGCAGAACGCCAAGGGGTAGGGAAAGAGGAAGCAGACGGCGACGGGCGACAACGAAATTGCGGACACGGAAAGGGCCGGGATGCAGACTCCTCGCCCGCTTGGAAAAAAGGAAGCAAAAAGAGTCCAGGTGGATATGGCATACGTCAACGAAAGCCAGCGCATGGTTACGGAAAGCAGCCGCTAAATTGCGCTGGAAACTCGCCGGAAGAGAATAGTGATGCATGACCTCGCTAATGCTCGTTTATGTCTCGCAATCTCGATGGTATGAGCGAGGTTGCGAGACGTTATTACCAGATCAAGCAGCAACAAATAATGGAGCAGGTGGGGAAATATGAGGTGGAAGAGAGAAGTCGATGAGAACGTTATAATAAGAAAATTATATCTTCCTTCTATTCGTTCTAATCGCCTTTCTTCTGCCACAAATTCTCAATGAGTTCGTTGCGAAGTTGATGATGCTTCTCCGCGCAGCGGGTTGCGCGGTACCGACGGACGAATGCGTCGAACGTCGGCGCATTATCGGTGCATGGTCCTACTAAGGTTGCCGAGCTCGGAGCACTATTGTAGTCTTCGGGATTGAGAGACTGGTCCCGCTCGTCCTCGACGATCATATTGTGTAATATGATGCATGTCGTCATGATGGCATGCAGATCATCCTCCTTCCAGAACCTGGCCGGTCCCTTTACAATAGCAAAACGAGCTTGAAGAACGCCAAAGAAGCGTTATACATCCTTACGCGCAGACTCTTGCATGGCCGCAAAGTGTCTTTTCTTCAAACCTTGCGGTTGCAGAATGGTCTGCACCAAGTTTTCCCATCGGGGATATATACCTACATCGAAAAGGGACGGAGAAGATTATAAGTTCCACGTAATAAAACATTGAGTTCAGCAGGATTCTCTACAGCTACACCTACCATCTGCTAAGTAGTACCACATACGGTTCTCATTACCATTAATGGTAAACGTCGCGGCAGGAGCACGACCGTTGGCAAGGTCTGATAAGAGATGCGACCGATCGAGCACGTTGATGTCGTTATGAGATCCTGGCATGGAGAAGAAGGCATGCCAAATTCAAAGGTCGTAGGATTCAAAGGTTTCAAGGACGATGGTCGGTTCCTTCTCCTTCCCGGCGTATTGTCCTTCCCAGGTGGACGGGCAATTCTTCCACTTCCAATGCATGCAGTCGAGGCTTCCTAGCATGCCCGGGAACCCCTATTCTCAATGATGCGCAGGATGCGCTGAACGTCTGCGGAAGTCGGACTGCGGAGGTATTCCTCACCGAGGACATTTGTAATGGGGTGCCATTACATAATTGATATTCAAGTTAGAATATCACAGTTAAATTTCAGACGCGTTGTCTGAAATTCAAATAATAGATTATAAGTTATTATAATCTACGAAGGAAAAGTCGATTCTGTATAAATACCGAATCTTGCAGGTTAACGAATAGTACAGTTAGCTGAATACTTGATATTATTATATTAGTTAGGTAATTACTATAATATTAGCCGCTAACCACCAATTAAATAAACACTCTTAATTTTGCGTTCTAGAACATAAGTGAATATTTATATTTACTTTTATTATAGGATTAGTTGTTATCAACTAATCCTACCCCTCTTGTATTGCGCGCTTCCTCGCACAACACAGTGTAAGCCTGTAACAGGATCAGTCCTGTTACACCTGGTAGCACTTTGTGGTCCGTCTTAACGACCACAGTTCCGTTCCGCTAGTCAGCTAGCGGAGCGAAGATTAAGAGCCGCTCGGCATCATGTCGCGAGACATGACGCCTGCCGAGCGAGAGAGAACGCTGGAAGTGGTGACGAAACACTTCCCACACTTCTCGTCGCTAGTAAAGACGCGACGGTAAAAATGGTTCGGTCCATGGGGACCGACATCATTACCTTCCTCCAGGGTAAGACCCCGGAGGAAGTGATAGAGGTGGTGAACCGCTTTAGGCGAAACCACCTAGAAAAGCCAGCACGTCCCGCGCAAGAGGCAGCGCAGACCGCACCTGCACCTGCAACGCATAGCGTTGAAGTGGCAAAGGCGCGAGTACCGCCCTTTACCGATGAAGGGGGTGAGCCTTCGTAGATGGTTCGAAGAGGTGGAAGATGCCATCTCTGCGTAAAATGTTGTTGACGAACGTCAACAGGCGTACTTCGCCACAACATGTCTGGGCGGCAGAGCCAGGGCATGGGCGATGAGTCGCAGAGCCACTGATTACTCTGCGTTCCTTACTTATAAGGAATTAAAAGCTGAGCTAAAGCTCAACTTTGAAGCTCCAGAAATGGAGCTAAGTAGTCGGCAGGAGTTCATGGAACTCCGGCAAGGTAAGCTTGACCTTCAAGCTTACGCTCAGAAGACGCAATATTTGCTGTCAAATATTGTGTATGAGCCGGTGCCCCCTACTATGCGTGTCACTGGCTTCATGAAGGGACTCAATGATGTTCCCGTCAAACAGAGTCTCTACCGTCACCCGCCAGAGACTCTAAGGGATGCCATTGATATGAGCATCCGTGAAGAGTTCAGCAAGCGACCAGCGTCATCGCATGCTGGATACAGCCGAAGGGCTCAACAGCCCTTCGCTTTTGACATGCCGCAACGGCATGTCAACAATCAGCAGTCAGGCAGACAAAGCTCACACTTCGTCTCAAGAAACAGCCACCGCTCCAGAGCATGGGCGATGAAGGTCCAGAGCCGATGGACCTATCGGTTGCGGTTGCTTCGAACACGAAGCAACCGAAATTTAAGAAGAATATTCGCTGCAATAGATGCGCGAAAATGGGGCATTTTGCCCATGAGTGTATGGCACCGCGTCCGGTGCCACGCAGTCAGCGGACGGAACCGTCCGCTGCACGGCGACACCAACAGGGACATCACCCTGTTGGTGCAAAAAACGTAGAACACCAGTAGGGCGCCCCGCCCTACTGGGAATGTTATCCCACATGCCGACATAGGGCATGTGAGGGTAATAGCCCCAGACGGGACTATGTCCTGTCAAAAGGTGCAGGGTGATGGTAAGCCTCTTATCACCCTGGAGGTTAAGCCGCACGGGAGCGATGTCCCCATGCGAGCTTTGTTTGACACAGGAGCGTCAAAAAATTTCGTTAGAACTCAGAGTCTAACGCTGTTGAGCTTCGTGGAGGTAGAAACCCCACGAAGTATGTTGTCAGTCCGGTTAGCAACAGGTGCAACCGTGACTATTCCAAAGCGTGTGATTAAAACACGCTTCGAGTTGAATGAACTGTCATTCGAGGATGAATTTATCATCCTCGATTTAGATGACAAGTTTGATGTGATACTTGGAATCCCATGGATGTCCAAGTTTAGACTTTCTATCGACTGGGTTAACCTATCGATCGACTGCGGCGGACGCACAGGATCTGATAACCCTGTGTGTAATCCGGCTGTATGAGAAGATACAACCGCAGCGTCAGGCAGTCTAGTGGATAGCGATGGCACCACCAGGTCTGTTCCGACACGATCAGCGGAAGGTACCTCCGCTGGTGAGAGTCCAGAATGACTACCACACGCAACAGAAGAGTAGTTGCGTGTTGGAGAGGAACATTCCACGGGTGATAAAGACCACCGTGAGAATGAAGTAATATCCACAGTGGGAAACACCCACTGTGCGACCGAAGGTTCCAACACGACGAAAGAATTCCGTGTTGATGAGAGTGAACTCACGATCAAGTGCAATCGTGAGCACAACTCCGTGGTGGCCAGTGCCCACCACGTTGCGTTAGCCATGCACACGGGTGATAAAGACCACCTGTCGCAGAAAAGGCGGCCGATCAGACGAGCACATCTGATCGCCAAAATTCCATGTTAGGCAGTGGCCACCATGATGATGAGTATTCGCACACGGTGAATCGTAATAACCGTGTAGCAGTCAATCAGACGAGCGCGTCTGATTGCATGGGCAGTTCCGTCGAGATGATCAACGTCTTGACGCAAACGGAGACTGGATTAGCTACCCATTCTCTGTTGATGGAACACCCTCCGAAAGAAGGTTCGGAGGTAATGGCTCTTCCAGCGCTAAGCTGGAAGAAGTTTATGAGAAACTTGCACGATGATCAGATCGAACAGATCTGTATTATCGTAGCAGCAGATGGGAACGAGGTTCCCAATGATCAAACCAAAGTTCAGCGCTTTGAAGCGCAGAGCTGGGAGTCGCTTAAAGCGAACTCCCCATTTTATGAGGTACATCGGGAATACGCTGACGTATTCCCAGAAGAAGTACCTAGCGAGCTCCCTAAAGATAAGGGAACTCGTCATGAGATTGACCTCATGCCAGGCACGAAGTATTGGGTTACGCGGCAATGGCCTTTGCCGCGTGATCAGGTAAAAGTTATCGACGAGTTTTTCGAAGCTCGTCGCAAATCAGGCCAAGTGCGGGAGTCTATCTCACCGCACTCTACCCCCACCTTGTGTGAAAAAGTCCACAGGTGGGTGGAAAATCGTTCACGCTTACAACAAGCTGAACGCAGCGACGGTACCGGCACAGACGCCGATACCGCGAAAAGATGTCATCATAGATGGCATGTGCGCGAGCACCATCGTTAGTGCTCTCGATCTAAGAGATGGATTTTATCAAATCCTAATGCGTGAGAAGGATATCCCTCTCACGGCGGTAAGCACCCCAAGCGGCATGCTTTGGTAGTGGCTTGTTATGCCGCAGGGGCTTTAAAATGCCCCTGCTACGTTTAACAGATGCGTAACGCATCTATTACGCCCGGTGCGAGAATTCGCACCGAGTTATTTCGATGACGTGTTCATCCATAGTAAGAGTGAACACGATAAAAGCGATGTAGATGTCCATAGGGAACATCTACGTCGAGTGTTAGAGCTTATGCGTAAGCATAAGCTCTATGCAAATCTAAAGAAGTGCACCTTTGGTGCACCTGAGATACCCGTTCTTGGATTCTTTGTGGGCAAGAACGGGGTGCGTCCTGATCCAGAAACGATCAGGGTGATAGTTGAATGGCCTACGCCAAACAACGTTAAGGAACTTCGAAAGTTCCTTGGGTTGGCAACATATTTGCACAAGTATTCGTGCAACTATGCTGGGCTAATACGAACTCTTTCTCAATTACTTAAGAAAGATGTCGAATGGCATTGGGATACCCAATGTCAAGATGCTTTTGATGCAGTCAAGCAAAGCTTGACTGAAGCGTCTGTCTTGGCTATAGCCGATAACGAGCGTCCGTTCCACGTCGTTTGCGACGCGAGCGATTTCGCTATCGGCTGTGCTTTGATGCAGCGTGATCACGATGATCGTGATCGCGTAATCTGCTATCAATCGCGTCAGTTGCGCCTAGCCGAGTGCAACTATCCAGTGCATGACAAGGAACTCCTTGCCATGAAGTATGCACTGGCCAAGTTTCGGATCTATCTCTTGGGAGATAGACCGTTGGTGGTTTACACGGACCATGCGTCGCTACTCACGGCCGTGAATTCATCACACATTTCTCAAATAATGGCTCGATGGATGTCATTATTTGCTGAATACAACTTTACGGTTGAATACAAATCCGGAAAGTTGAACGTGATAGCGGATGCGCTATCACGAAGGCCCGATTACGAGACGAAACCGTCCGTAACCGAAGGTGCCAGTGCAAACGCGATCCGTTGCAATGCTTTGTCGTCGTCAATTATACGACAAGTACGCGAGGCGTACAAAACAGACGAGGAGACACGTCTGTTGATTGATTACTTAAGTAATCAATCAAGTGAGAAGCGCGACGAACTCCCAGAGTTCCTCCGCGCTTGCGTGAATCAATATTGACTGCACGATGGTCTGCTGCTTTACAGCACAGACGAAAAAGATGAAAGTCGCATCGTCGTTCCAAACGACGATGATCTCAAACATCAAACTATGCTTGAGTATCATGATGCACCGATTTCGGGGCATCAAGGTCGAGAGAAGACATACGCTTCTCTCGCACGTGACTTTTACTGGCGAAATCAGTACAAGTGGGTACGGAAATACGTATGTGCTTGCGAGATTTGCCAGCGCGTTAAGCCTGCGCAGTCTGCACAGGATCCGCTGCAATCTCTGCTGGTTCCGACAGAGTGTTGGAAGTCCATTTCAATGGACTTCGTATTCGGTCAACCAACCGACAATAGTCGTAAGACCGGAATAGTGGTCTTTGTAGACCGTTTCATTAAGATGGTACATCTTACTGCAGTATCAGCGAACGTAACCGCCGCTCAAGCAGCGCGGATATTCGTTGATACGGTATTCCGTTTGCACGGAATGCCGGAAGACATTGTCTCGGATCGAGATCCGAGATTTACAGGACGTTTCTGGCAAGAAACGTTCTCATTGTTGGGAACCCAGTTGAAGATGTCAACTGCGGACCATCCGGAAACGGATGGGCAGACGGAACGGGTTAACCGCGTTCTCGGAGACATGTTGCGATCATACGCACATGCCTTTGAATAGTGGAGTGACTATCTGCCACTCACTGAATTCGCGGTTAACAAATTCGGTGCATGCTTCAACTAAGCATACACCGTTCTACGTGAATGCCTTAAGGCATCCACGAACCCCATCTTTACTTGGAGGTACGCCAAATCTAAGTGGGGGAGGGACCCGCTCAAATTTTGAGCGAGTCAATGCGCAAGTTGCAACTGCAACTTGTGAACAAAACGATGACCCTTCTACTGAAAGTACAGTAGAAGCGGAAGCAGCTTCAAATAAAACTGAAGCTGCATATGATGAATATGTGTCTGCAGCAATGGCTGCAGACAATGAGGGCAACGCACCTAATGCTGATAAAGCAGTAGATGAATTCGTATTACAGCGCCAAGCTGTAATACGCTATATAAAAGATGCACTTGCTTCTGCTTTGGATAATCAGAAGCAAAATGCAGACAAGCAAGGAAGGAAGAACAAAAGCTCCTTTAGGAAAGGCGAATTGGTATTATTAAGTACTACTAATTTGCCTATACATGCAATAAGCAACTTCCCTACACGGAAGTTTCTTCATAAGTACATTGGACATTTCAAGGTCCAAGAGATTCAGGGGAATGCCTATACTTTTGTGGTGGAGTCAAGTTCGAAATCGAAAACATTAGCATCGATAACCTGACTACCACCATCGCGCCCAGCCTTCCAACTTTCGGAGGGGGTATTCCGCGGACCACCACTCGAGATCTGGTCCGATCGTCCGCTGCAAGCAGACGACCGCTCGTCATCAGAACCCACTTGGTCCGATTGCTTAGTGTCCATATCACCTTGTGTACCCGATGGAATGGGCTAGTTACACACTCGGTGGATCGGGATCGCAGATTGGATCGAACCGGCCTTGAATATAGAAGACCGATCTGGGTAGGTATCTCTGGGGCGGAACTCTCCACCCCAGACACAAACAGACCAAAAACACTCCCAAGAGATAACTTCCAATAGGTCGATCGTCCAAACGATCAAGACCTGACCAATACGAAATAATAGAGGGTAGACCGACCGTTCCGGTCTAGCCCCTGACCAATACGAAATAAGACCAAAACCGTTCTAGTTTACAACCAATATTAAAACAAGCCAATATGTCCGCGTAAAGACCCAATATGCTCGTGAAACTCCACAAACGATATCTCCACGCCAAGACCAATCCAGTGAATAGCACGTTCCAAACGTACTTGAGTTGAGGTGTTGAGATCGCCAAATCGTACTCCCGTCGAGGGACTTCCGGTGCCCAAAGTGCGCGTGCGGCGCGTCCAGACCGGGTATAATGGGCGAGAGGGGATAATTCGAACCTCTGCCCCCAAACACTCCGCGGCGGGCGGAGGCGACTATTGTACGAAAAGGGAAGAACGGCGACCCCTTGCTGTGGTGTGAACCAAGACCAAAAGAGGTTTCAGCCACTTATCCGAAAGCTAAAAGATTTCCTTATTTAAAGGTATAACCTCTGTCCTAAAAGGTAAAACCACAACCAAAAGCCCTCTATCCGGAAAATCCACAACCAAAAGACTCTTACTTGGAAAAACCACAACCAAAATACTACTACCCTATATTCCCTAAATGTACCCACACAAAAATATGTAAAATACCCAAAGTCGGGTGACTCACCAAAACTTGCGTTCTTGACACTTCTTGAGTCTGATAGGCTGAAAATCCCCCCTTGTTTAAACCAATCCGAAATTAGACCAAATGCCTTGACAAAACTTGACCAAAAGTGTGCCAAATTTTGGGCACGCTTCTCCACAGCCGCCCCTGAGTCAGACCGTGTCGCACAACGACAACGGTCTGACCTCGTCCATCAAATTCAGTTGAACCTTGGTCATTCAGACTTTTCCGACATGGAGCAACCATCTTCTTCAACCGTTCCAGGTACTTGCACTGCTGGACTTGACCTTCTTGTATTTCCTTAACGACCGTTCTTGTAGGCACCTCGCATACCACGTCATCGCATGTCACTTCGCCCGTCCGGTCGGTCCGGTCTGGCAGCCCCCATCGTTCTACTGCACCTCAGACATCGGCAGGGCATCAGACCGGGACCGACGCGCAGTCGCAAGACGCACTTGAAGAGATCGCACGTCTCCAGGAGCAGATTGCTCAACAGGCGACACAACGTAAGCATGCATGTCCGGTCTTCACCTTGGACCTGTTCTAACCTTCGTTTGTCTTCAACCCGTATACCTCCAGCCCGTATACCTCCTGGCATCAGCAAGGCGATCAATGCCCTGCTTGACCAGACCACGTTGAGCATTCAAAGCGACGACCTGGAGAGGCGTCTCCTTGAGCTCCGAATTTCGATTCAAGACCAGACCGAGGAGGTTCGGTCTTGTGAACGCAAGTCGAACGATTGGACGCAGGCAGCGAACGGTCGTCGGGCGGTATTAAAAGAATGTCATCAGCGCTTGGTTGACCTTTTGCGTCCTCGTCGGCATCCGGTTGATGCCTCCAGCGTAGACCGGTCTGCGTCGGACGCCTTGGTGGACCTACACCGGGACCAAGACCAAGGCCGTTCATTGGCCGAAATTCCCCAGCCCGAAATTCGTCAAAAGTATAAGAAGCGCTCGGACGCGCCGAGTCCCTCGAGGGCGCGGGGCACAGCGCGCGACCCTGAACTCGAAGGGAAGCGTGCGGTGCCTCGTAAGCGAGCCAAGATACAGGCGCCCCTCGTGGGCCCAAGCTTGGACGAGGATGACGACAGTAACATCTCCAAAAATCAAGCGCCTTCGACCGCCGGTGCTGACCGTGACAAGTATTCAGAGGTCTCGTCCTGGGATGACTCCGGCGAAGACTCCGGCGATTCGGAGTTTGCTGTCCCCATTCCAACCAAGTCGCGAACAAGTCCACATGAAAGTTTTGTTCAAGTTGCATCGACTTCGGAGCAGACCAAGAAGACCGGTCCGCATGGTGGCGTTCCACCACCTCATGCGTCGACAAAGTCAACACCTACGGTCTTGCCTGGGACGTCCAAGCTCCACAAAGATGCTTTGTTGGCCAACGTGACAATCGACAGTTCTTCCCTTCCGCCACGAACACGTGAGGATACTTTTCCGTGGTCGCCAGGGCAGATCGGTTGTTTACGACGGCCTACCCTGACCAAGCAGCTCCTGGCCCGGTCTTTCTCTAGTCCAGACCATTGGTTTTTCTCGCCGGCGAAGAAAGTTCCTGCCTGTACGCTGACGAGCCGTGGAAGATTTTCGAGCATCCCAAGCTGGGGTTCATCTTCCACTCGACTCCGTGGGTCAATGCTTTCATGAGTCGGGTGAAATATTTTAACAAGACTAACGCTCAAGCCATCTGGGAGGCATCCCACTATCTGGTGATTCCCCCGGAACGAGTTCGTCAAGACCCTGGCTTGGCGACCATCCAGAACAAGTGCAAGCGGCGTCGGATCAGATCGGGTGAGGCCTGGCAGTCCCTGTGCCAATATGTTTTGGACGGGATGCTGGCCCACGAGTGCGACGTCGATGTGTTCTTATATCCAGTTGTACTTCATATGCCGCGGCGTCGCGTCGAGAGGACCCGGCTGCTGGATGACGGTGGCACATGGTACCCCGGTCTTGGGTGCACTACACCGGTCTTGGACCTCAAGGATTCTTTGGTCCAACTAGACCAACAAGAACCTTGGCGTAACCAGTACCAGGACCAAGTTGAAAAGCATCCGTCGTTGACCGTCGGCCGTCTGTGGGGTGATGGCGAGTGAGGTCGTAAGTAGTCGACCAGATAACACTTAATATATATCATCGTTCTTTTTCACATGTTCGGTCATCAAATCACTTGAGCTAATTCCACCACCTTCTCCAGAGTTGACACGTTATCACCAACCGTTCCACTTACATCGCGAAAAAACAATCCACGTTCGTCACTCCACTATTCCAATTCGTCACATATTCACAATACACAATACACAAGACACAAGACCTTCCACCTCTTCACGTCGGTCGGGAAGACCGATGCTACTGCATGTCTTGGTCTTGGTCTTCATGGGTCTGCATCACTGCGAAACGGTTCCGAATGACTCGGTCCCGTTCGAATTCTCGTAGTAGTGCTCCACAGTTCAGGTCGGACTCATCGATCCAAGTTGTTTCATCATGGTCTTTCCATCGGACCAGATATTCTCGGTGGGTCCGGCCGAACCTGGTCTTCTTGACCGATCGGACATCTAAGACCTTTACCACTTCAAATTCGTCCTTCTCCAGCGGTCGTTCCCAACTGTCCTCCGGCAGTAATGTTTCATCGAAATCAAACCGTTCTGCCTCGTCTACTAGACAGGGCATTTTGGGACGATCAGGAAATTCTCGGACCAGTTTTAACTTGTACACATGTACGATCGGGAAGACCTTGTAGTCCGTGCCGGTTGTTACTAGACGGACAGCATGTTCACCAATCAGCTCGGCAACACGAAAAGGACCGTGCCACATGTGAGCCAGCTTCTTCGCATAGCCCTCCTTCACTCGGTCTAGGTACAACCATACCCTCGCCCCTGGTTCTATACCGTGGGGTTGGATCTGGTCGTTGTTCCGGTCTGCCCGGTCTTGTGTAGCTTGACGTAACTTTTCGTTGACAATTTCTCTTGCATGCTGGTAATGTTTCTGGACCTGCATGCGCCAACGTCGAG
>CM047581.1:14319167-14330222 GCA_026184515.1 Peronosclerospora sorghi
ACCCTCTATTATTTCGTATTGGTCAGGTCTAGATCGTTTGGACGATCTACCTATTGGAATCTATCTTTCGGAAGTGTTTCTGGTCTGTACGTACCTGGGGTGAAGAGTTCCGCCCTAGGTACATTTAGCCAGCACGGTCTCATATTCAAGACCGAATCAAATAGATCTGCGATCCCGATCCACCAAGTGTGTAACTAGCCCACTCCAATGGGTACACAAGGTGATATGGTCTTAAGTGAATCGGACCAAGTGTCTCTGGATGATGACCGGTCGTCTGCCAGCAGCGGACGATCGGACCAGATTTCGAATGGAGGTTCGCGGGGTACCCCCCCGTAAGTTGGAAGGATGGGCACGATGGTGGTGGTCAGGTTGTCGATACAAATGTATTCTATTTCGAACTTGACTCCACCACAATGGTGCGCGTGCCCGGATCACTTTGTGATCGTGGATATCACCGCGAGGTGTCATCAAATATTGAATTTGAAGATTTGAATTTGGAATCGTTCTGGAGAGGGCGTAAGGAAAGGCTATCACCTTACGTCTTCGTTCTCGATAAAGATGGCGATGTCCGGTATGGCCTGGTGGAGGACCAGATCGGGATCAATAATTTTTTTCCTCCCCAAAAGGCTCCCACCGGAGCCGATCGGGACTATAGCAAGTCCTGCTATAGTCCCGGAAAGGATCAGGACCAAGGTCCTGATCCTATGTATATGCATAAAAAAGTTGATGGAAAATTAAAAGACGAAAAATACTTTGAGGCTGATCGGAACGATCAGACCAACCTCCCCAAGGTCCCCAAGCTACCCAAGATTCCCAAGAAAGGGTTGGGAATGCCGGCCGACGAAGACGACCTCGAAGAAAAGTCGCAGGTCGGAGATGGAGGCATCACTGAAGAAGACCTAAACAAGATGTACTACATTTTTGAGCTGAAACGATGTGTTTGTTTTGACGTGGTCTTTCGGGTGTTGAACCTCCAGATCCCCGACCGTCTTCTAGGTCCCACTACCAAGCCGGTCCAAAGTGATCGCCCATTACTGTTGGTAAAAAACTTGGTGGCGATGTTGGCGGAGGTTGGCATTAAAATGCAGAACCCCGCCGATGTCCAAAAACTATTTGAATTTGAGACTTGGAGGCTGAAATTGTCGATGTCGACCTTACACGACCATTTGGTCCCACTGGTGGGGGCGGTACGCCGCCCAACTCCCCCCGAAGCAGTGAAGGTCGCTGAAGCCTCCACAGCGCTTGTCGACATTGGTTCTGATGACGAATCGGTTTATCAGTCTCCACCGGCCTCAAGCAGCTCATCAGAGTTGGAGACCGGTGTCGAGCGGATGACCATGGGGGCGGACCATGCCCAGCCTGAACAAAAAAGGGACATGCGGCAGCAAAGGGCTGATTGCCAGTCGGGGCTCCAGCAGCCCCCACAGGATTCAGTTCTGCAAAAAGAGGGTGTCAACACGTTTCCCATGACTCCAGCTAACGTCCAGGCCATGTTTGAGACGATGATGGAACGTTTCATGGAAGACCGGGTTAGACCACCTCTGCGCCCACATGTCCAAGACCGGTCTACCCAGCAAAGTGCCAATGTTTGCCGAGATGTGGATATGGAATCGGTAACATTTGTGGACAAGCCCACTCGAAGTGATAAGCAAGGCGGAAAAGGGAAGCGCAAGCCGCAACCGGCCAGACCGCGTAGACCAAGCAAGACAAGTGACTGTGACATGGAGTCGGTCGGCGGTCTTGACGTGGGTCAGACGGTACGGGCGCTGGAAAACCACGCAAGACTAACCTAGCCTCCACTACTGCTTACGACTTTGGATCTGCTGCGATTCCGCGCATCCGTATGGCCGCGACGACCGACCTCAAGGACTTCACTGGCAAGGATGCTGATGAAGACCAGGCCCGGTCTTGGTTCGGTAGGGTCAAGTCTGCGTTCCTGCGAGACCAGACCCCGAAAAGTGAAAGGTGTCTGATCTTCCGGGATTTGTTGAAAGGACCGACTGCCAACTGGATCCAACAGTTAGGTCGGTATGTCCGGTCTGACTGGGACCAGCTATTGCAGAGTTTGAAGGGCAATATTGTAACTCCGGATTTTCGAGTGCCCGCAAGTATCACCATATGCAGAAGCGGAGCTACGAGACACCGATCGAGTATTTGCATCGGTTGAACGTGGCTGCATTTCGTGACGGCATAACAATTAAAGAGAATAACCCGCCGAACGGTGCTGCTCTGGAACATGTGGGTCACTACATTAGTACCCTGGACGATCAAGAACTGGCGGACCAGCTTACTCTGCTGCGTCTTAGGGACGTGGGTGAAGTTGAACACACTCTACGGACGCTACAGCAGTCACGTAACATGAGGACTAAGAGTGCTGGTGGATCAGGTCGCTACCGATACAAGACCCAGACCGATCCGGTCAAGAGACCCTGGACCAGACCGACCCTAGCGGTCAAGGCGATCGTAGCCGAAGACAGCACGGGATCGGAAGGGGAAAGTGGAAGTCAATCTAGCCAGGAGTCATCGGATGAAGACCAGTATCGTTACGTCTATGTTGCGGGACCTGCCCCAAAGATCAGGTCGAAGCCCGACCAGGTAGACCGGAAGGGAAGGAACGGAAGCAAATCCGATCCGGACCGACCTCGTCAGAAGTGCTCCCACTGTGGGTCGAGCAAACATGATGGTCCAAACTGCTGGAAGAAGATGGTGTTCAAGAAGTGCGAGAGACGCGGCCACCCGACTGACCACTGCCGTTTCGTATGCAAGTCATGTGGGGAGATCCACGAGGCCGGCCACTGCAAGATTGAAGAATTTTTTAACATGATACGCAAGTGGTACGTGCCGGACACGCACGCGGGGATGCTGCCGCCGGATGCGGAAAAGATGTTAAACTAGAACGCTCGCCAGGTTGGAATCTGGATCAAGCCGAGCGTTCTACGGTTCACATCTATGCATATATCGGCAAGGAGGATAAGACCGACAATACACGTTCTATTCCAAATTGCGTCGACCCAGACCATCCGGTCTACAGTCTGAAGACCGATGAGTACTCCCGGACCAAGGTGGTTATGCAGTTGGACTTGCTGCCTGGAGAATCCCGCGGATACTGGAAGTATCACGCGCCTGATAAATGGTTCAAGCAGGCGAAAGCCTGTGGCAAGATTAATAACCAGAAAACGACGATGTTGTTCGACTCTGGAGCTAAAGTATCGATAATCGACTCCGCCTTTGCTCGTAAGGTTGGATGTCGTATAGACGATACCCAGAGACAAGAATGCGTCGGGATCGGTGAAAACTCCTATATGACCGAAGGAAGAACGCGTGTGAAAATTACTTTGTCGGGATCGCTGGTCTACTTTTTCAGCGCTTGGGTTGGCAAGTTGGCTGGACAGGACGCTTTACTAGGCATGGATTTCATGGTCCCAGATGGTATTCGCCTAGACCTGTCGCATGGAGTGCTTACACTCCCGGATGAGGTCCAGGTCCAGTTGGATGGTCGAAGACCTCTGTATGGTTCGTATACCGATCTGGTCCGGTGGGACCAAGACCTCATTATCCCAGTTGGTCGGTCTGCCGATACCTCGGTCGAGAAAGGTTTCCTTTCGAGGAAGTTACGGTTGACCAGGGGCGATCGGTGGATCCCGACCTTCGTAAAGAGTGCTGGTCGACGTGATTTTGTCCGTGTTACCAGTATCGGTGACAAGCCGCTGACACTGGACAATAACACTATTGTCGGTATGTGGTTAGCAGAAGGGAAGGTACCAAGGAAGATGGGGTTCGTCTCGATTGGGTCGAGGCGGTATGTCGAGTGGCAAAACCTGGCGTACCAATCGACCACCGATCTTATCAGCGATGATGGGTCGGTGGAAGAGGATACCTCACTTTTAGTGGAAAGACCAAGTTATGTCACCCCAAAAAAGATGTTGGTCCGAAGAAAGGCGACGCAGTCACCAGAAACGGTGGACCATCAAGTAGACGAGCCGAGGCTAGTCAACGTGGTGTCAGCACAAGACCAGGTGACAGCGGAGCAAGAAACGGAAGAAGGGGAACATGAAGTTGCTAGGTCGGACCATGACGGTATTCCTAATCAGACCGATATCAGTGAAGGACAGCCCGTCGATCAAGACCAGGGGCATTCAGCCGGTCCAGATGGTCTAGGTGATATCACCCCAGAAGATGAACAAGTCTGTATATATGAAGGCGGGGAACAGTACATTCAGGAGATCGAAAGCCAAATGGCAGTCCTACCTGAAGTGTCTGCCGACTCGCCCGAAGTTACAATGGGTGATTTACAAGTGGGTGATCAAGACCTTAACATTCCAGACCAGATCGAGCAGTTGAAGAATATCATATGGAAGAAAATACATCTGCTGATCGGAAAGGTCAATGCCTTACCACCTGCATCCCGTGGTGAGATTTGCGATATTGATGTTGGAGATGCCAAGCCGATTGCTCAGCGATGTCGACGCGTGGAGCCAAAGTACCGGGAAAAGCTTCCTGATCTTATCAAAGGACTGTTGGATACCAAGATTATTAGACCGTCGACCTCGCCATGGGCCTCGCCGATCGTAATTGTTATCAAGAAGAACGGCGTCGACATTAGGTTGTGCATCGACTATCGGCTGGTAAATCGGTTGACTAAACTCATGGTGTACCCGATGCCGCTGATTAATGATCTGTTGGAAGACCTCGACAAGACCTTGTGGTATTGTTCGCTGGACATGGCAAGTGGATTTTGGGTGGTCTCGATGACTGATCGAGCCCGTGAGATTTCCGCATTTGTGACACCGTTTGGTCTTTTCGAGTGGAACCGTATGCCGTTCGGTCTGAAGAACGCACCCCAGATCTATCAAAGCTTGATAGATAACGCATTGTACGGACACTTCAAGATCAAGACCGATCGGGACCCCGTTGAAAATTATGATGTGTTTAGAGAGGGTGAACCCGATCGGAAAATAAGACCGTCCGTTCTAGGGAGGCGGTCGTACATCGACGACATTCTGATACCTGCCTCGTCATGGAACGATCTGTGCGAGAAGGTTGAACGATTGTTGGAGACATGTGACCACTGGAACCTATCTCTCAGTGCCGTGAAAAGTTTTTGGGGTATGTCCAAGGTCGCCTATTTAGGCCATATGGTCTCGAACAATGGTCTAGAGGCTAATCCCAAGGACCTGGATCCGCTGAGTAACCTCCCGTTCCCCAGATCGCTGAAGGCAATGCAGTCCTTCCTGGGAAGCTTGAATTATTATAGCCGATTCATTGAAGACTTTGCTATCTACGCGGCTGTGCTGTACGAGCTCCGGGAAGTTGACTATCATATGTTGCGCGAAGAAGACCGGGAAACTTTACAGGAGGGCGCCGACTCTGGTCTTGCTGCAGTTTCTCCGCAAGTGGAGGACGAAGATCATATGAAGCGTGCACAGTTTGCCTTTGGTATGTTGAAGGTTAAGATGGCGACAGCACCGATTCTCAAGCATTTCGCTCCCGAAAAAGTGCCGACCATTATTGTATATGCCAGTAAGTAGGCTATCTCGGCCACTTTAGTGCAAGATCACTATGGTGTGTACCATCCAGTCACGTTTACGAGCCGGACGCTAAAACCAAATGAAGTGAACTATGGAATTGTCGAGAAAGAAGTGCTGTCGTTGCTACGAGTTCTGGATGTGTGTTACAACTTGCTGGTCGGTCGACCTATAAAGGTCCTGTCAAGACGGTATACTTTGTCCTGGCTATTGTCAGCCAATGGGATGGACGGACTTCTAGGCAGATGGTCGGTGGTTTTTGTCGCAGTGGACCCCGAGGTCGTTAAGTGCAACAGGGGAGAGGAAGAGATATTGGGCACATTAGCTGCCAGCTGCTGTAAGCGCCCCACGGGAACTCTAGGTGGATTTAGTGAAATTCCCCTCCCCCGTAATAAGAAGTCCATAAATTTATACTTGTTATAATATAAATTATTATATATAATAATATAAATGGAATATTAGTTAATAAATTTGATGTAAATCCTATTAAAATAAACCCTATATGACTTATTGAACTATAAGCTATCACCCCTCGGTCTGAAGTGGACGAGGCATTGATAGCGATTGCCCCGAGGAAGCAACCTCGGCAGTCAGTTTCGAGACCGCCACCGACCGTCGACCATGACGAAGAGCTCTTGGTCTTAAGTTTTGACGGATCGGCAAGCGTGAAGAAGAAGGTCGGCGCCTATAGTGCCATATTGTGGAAGTTGCCGCAATGGTCTATAGTTGCAGCCGCTGCCGATTTCACGCCGGACATTACTGTTAACGAGGCGGAGTACCGAGGTCTACTTCTATGTCTGGACCTGCTGTCGTCGCAAGAGAAGGGGCGAGACATCATATGTGGTGACTCCAACCTAGTGATCAGGCAGATCACCGGAGAGATCGACTGCAAGGCTCCACGACTAAGGACGTTAAATGATCGAGTAATGAAGGCATTGAAGAACCACCCCAACCACGAGCTATTGCACGTGAAAAGGGACTGGAAAAGAAGCGCCGACTACCTCGCGACCAAGGCCATGCAAGACCAGACCGGGGCTACGATCACCGAGAAGGCCGTTCTGGATGAATTGGTGAATATAAACAGGCTCCCAGAAGTGATCGGACCCAAAACGCCCCAGTCCAGGTGCATGTGATGGTCGCGACTAGATCGAAAGCTCAGAAGTCTCGCCGACCGTTCCCGAAGGAAAGTTTGAACGAATATGCAGTGCAACAGTTAAGGATGGAACGGATCCTCAAGGCGCAGGACGAAGAAGAATGGATTATGAACCTGAATACCTACCTGCGTGGTGAACTGTCCAAGTTGACGAACGATCAAGCGAAAGAGTGCATCAAGATCGCGGATAGCTACGAAGTGGATGATAATGGATTATTATATTACTGCCACGATGCCGACCAAGACAGTGCAGACCGGGACCGACTGGCGAAATTAGTGATCCCCGAGTTGCTGCAGCCGGATGTCCTTCATCACTATTACGTGAGTCTAGAAGGGGGAAATCAGGGCATAGGCAGGACCTATCACAAGATCAGGTCCCACTTCCACTGGAGAGGTCTTTTCCGCAGTGTGCAGAAATATGTGGGCTGTTGCACGGATTGCGAGACCGGAAAGGGTAGACCGGTAATCAAGGGGCGATCGCCCGGAAATATCGAAGCTACCTACCCTTTCCAGGTCATAGCGATGGACCACATACCGTCACTGCCTAGATCGACGCGCGGCAACACTGATCTGCTGATCTGGGTAGACCTGTTCACCGGTCTAGTTATTGCGAAGGCAAGTGCATCTCGTTCTGCGGAGCAGATCGCCCAGAGATACGAAGAATGTGTGTTCCGAAGATTCGGCGCCAGTGAGGTCATCAGGCACGATCGGGAACCCGGTTTTATGGCCGAGGTGTTCCGGTCGTTCAATAACATGCTGGGCCAGAAACAGAGTGCGACGAATGGCATATCGTCCGCAAGCAAATGGATAGGAGGAACGCATGGTGCAGACCATAACGAGGGCGATCAAGATGTACGTTGCTGATCCATACCAGAGAGATTGGGACTAGTATGCAGAAAGGCTGGTGTTTGCACTCAACTCGTCGACCGATCGGGTACGAGGAGAGACGCCTTTTTATCTGGCATATGGATGGGACCCTCGGTCGACATTGGAAGCCGCGATACCTATCGGTTGCACCCGGACCCGTGATCGCGATGCTCGAAGCTGGCGCATGCAGGTCCAGACACACTACCAGCATGCAAAAGAAGTCGTCAACGAAAAGCTGCGTCAGGCCACACAAGACCGGGCAGACGGGACCAATGACCAGGTCCAACCCCACGGTATAGAACCAGGGGCGAGGGTATGGCTATACCTAGACCGAGTGAAAGAGGGCTATGCGAAGAAGCTGGCTCACATGTGGCACGGCCCTTTCCGTGTTGCCGAGCTGATTGGTGAGCACGCTGCCCGTCTAGTAACAACTGGTACAGATTACAAGGTCTTCCCGATTGTGCATGTGTCCAAGTTGAAGCTGGTCCGAGAATTTCCGGATCGACCCAAAACTCCCTGTCTGGTAGACGAAGAAAAAAGATTTGATTTCGATGAATCGTTACTGCCGGAGGACAGTTGGAAACGACCATTAGAGGAAGACGAGTTTGAAGTGGAGAAGGTCTTGGATGTTCGGTCGACCAAGAAGACCAGGTTCGGTCGGACTCACCGAGAGTACCTGGTCCGATGGAAGGACCATGATGAATCAACTTGGGTCAATGAGCTTGACCTGAATTGTGGGGATCTTATACGAGAATTCGAACGAGAACGAGTTAGTCGTAATCGCTTCGCAGTGATGCAGACTCATGAAGACCAAGACCAAGACACGCAGTAGCATCGGTCGGTCTAGACCGGTGTGAAGATGTGGAAGGTCCGGAGTTGATATGAAGTTGTGATGAACTGTGAAGAATTGGAGTAGCGGAATGACGAATGTGATGACTATTTTTCGTGATGGAGGTGGAACTGTTTATGATAACGTGTTCGGTGCAACTATGGAAAAAGTGGTAAAATTAGTTCAAGTGATTTGACGATCGGACATATGAAAAGAAATGATGGCATGTATTGCGAGTTATCTGGTCGACTACCTTCGACTTCACTTTCTATCGCCCCACAGACGGCCGATGACATCGACGGATGATTCTCTACTTGATCCTGAAACTGGTTACGCCATGGGTCCTTCCGGTCAAGCTGGACCAAAGCATCCTTGAGGTCCGCGACCGGCTCAGCGCAATCAAGACCGGGGTACCATGTGCCGTCGTCGGCCAGCAGTCTGGTCTTCTCAACGCGACGCCTTCAAACGTCCGCGGCGGAAGGGAGATGGTATCAACCGCCATGTTCTTCAATAAGGCGTACTTGTGGAGCCCGGATGTCCCGGGGAGAACCGAAGGCGCCGGCGTCGCGGATGTCGATACTGGTGCAGCGTCACTTGGCAGACCGGTCTTCTGCTCTGACCCCACTGTCAACGCCACTTGGACGAAACTGTCACGCAAATTCGTTCGTGACTTGGACTGGATGGGGATCATGAACTCGGAATCGCCGGAAACTTCGCTGGAGTCCTCCTCAGACGAGACCCCTGTGTGCTGGACGCGACTTGCAGTACGGCGCGAGGGCGCTCGACTTTCCGAGGGGCTGTAGGTGTCGTCCATGTCTGAGTCCGAGTGCATGAGAAGCGCCTGTGTCTTGGCTCGCTTATGGGAGACTGCAACGATTCCCCCCGATTCCGGGTCCGCGCGCAGTTCCCCGCGCCCTCGAGCTACTCAGCGAGTCCGCGAGCTTCTTTTATTTTAATGTAATTTCGGGATGCTGAATATCGGCCAATGAGCGACGTCGGTCTTGGTTCTGCTTCAAGCGATCTTGGTCCTGCTTCAAGCGGTCTTGGTTCTGTTTCAAGCGGTCTTGGTCTTGCCCCGAGGCGACTAAGGTTGCCGATGCTGACCAATCTACGCTGGAGGAAGCAGTCGAACACGGAGGTAGCAAGTTCATCAAGCGCTGGCGGCACTGGTCTAGTGCCACCCGACGACGACCCGAATCTTGCGTCCAAGCGTCGGACCTGTCTTGACAGGACCGGACCTTCCCGGTCTGGTCTTGAATCGAAATTTGCAACTCGGCAATGCGTCGCGCGAGGTCGTCGCCTTGCATGCACAGTGAAGTCGCGTCAAACTGTCCGTCCAGCTGCTGCCGACGAACAAGTGCAAGTTGATCCCGGAGATGGGACTGATGAGCCTCCAGACGGGACAGCTCATGGCGCGCGCTTATCAACTCCTCCAAAATGTGTCGGAGCTGGCCAACATGATCGTTGGACTGCCTATCGGCGTCAACTAAGGCACCTATTGCCTTGACGACGCTGGGAGGGATGAGAGCTGAAGGCAAACGAGGGTCAAGACAAGTAAAAGACGAAGACCAAAGATGCGCACCTCGTGTTGCCTGGTGGGCCACCTGGGTCCTGAGACGCATGTTTTCTGCGAGCATATCCTGCATCCGCGTGTCGGCTTCAGTCTGACACCCTTCCGATGTTTGAAGTGCAGGAGAATTATGTGGGTTGTCAGACCGGGCCGAACGAACAGGTGAAGCAATGTGAGGCGACTCGGCACATAGAGTTTCTACAAGAACAAGCGTCAAGAGGAACCATACGAGGATCGAGTGCAGTGAAGTAAGTACCTGGCGCAGGTGGCGAAGATGTTTGGTCCATGGTGAAGAAGTGTGAGTTACCAAGGTCCAGTTGGTCAAGTGATGGGTGAGTCAGACCGTTATCGTTGTGCGACACGGTCGGACTCAGGGGCGGCTGTGGTGAAGTGTACCACAAATTTGGTCACTTTTGGTCAAGGCAGTTGGTCGAGTTTCCGATTGGTCCAAACAAGGGGGGCCTTTTAGCCTATCAAATTCAAGGAGTATCAAGAACGCTGGTCTGGGTGAGTCACCTGACTTTGGGTATTTTACATAATTTTGTGTGGGTACATTAGGGACCATAGGGAGGTAGTATTATTGGTTAGTTGGGGATTTTCCGGATAGAGGGCTTTTGGTTGCGGTTTTTCCAAGTAAGAGTCTTTTGGTTGCGGCTTTTTCCAAGTAGAAGTCCTTTGGTCTTGGTCTATACCACAGCAAGGGGTCGCCGTTCTTCCTTTTACGTACATTAGTCGCCTCCGCCCACCGCGTAGTGTTTGGGGGCAGAGGGTTGAATTATCCCCTCTCGCCTATTATACCCGGTCTGGACGCGCCGCACGCGCACTTTGGCCACCGGAAGTCCCTCGACGGGAGTACGATTTGGCGATATCGACACTTTAAGTCAAGTACGTTTGGAACGTGCTATTTATTGGATTGGTCTTTACGTGGAGATATCGTTTGTGGAGTTTCACGGGCATATTGGGTCTTCACGTGGACATATTGGCTCATTTTAACATTGGTTGGAGTTTAGACCGGTTTTGGTCTTCTCTCATATTGGTCAGGGGCTAGACCGGTTGATTGGTCTACCCTCTATTATTTCGTATTGGTCAGGTCTAGATCGTTTGGACGATC
>CM047581.1:14330322-14358235 GCA_026184515.1 Peronosclerospora sorghi
ACCCTCTATTATTTCGTATTGGTCAGGTCTAGATCGTTTGGACGATCGACCTATTGGAATCTATCTTTCGGAAGTGTTTCTGGTCTGTACGTACCTGGGGTGAAGAGTTCCGCCCTAGGTACACTTAGCCAGCACGGTATCATATTCAAGACCTGGAGAATGTGTTGCGTCAACCTCTGCGATCTATAATTTCGCAGTTCCAGCCCTATCTGCCGGATTAGCCTGATTACCCGAACAATTCCGATGATGTGCGGTATCATCGTGGAACATCGTCAGTAATTGAAATGCGCAAGGGAAAGCACATGGAAGTCAACTTGGCAGCGAATCCATCGCACCTGGAAGCGGTGAACCCTGTTGTACTTGGACAAGCGCGGGCCTGCCAAAACAAATGGTGGAGATAATGGAAGTCGAGTGATGCCAATTCTGATTCACGGAGACGCTTCAATGTTTCAAGGTTCTGTCCGAGAAGCACTGAGCTTCATCTCTTTGGAAGATTTTCGAACGGGAGGAACAATTCATGTCGTCATCAACAACCAAATCGGTTTCACAACGCTATCTAAACGCAGATTCTGCCGTATACTGCACGTACGTTGATACATTGTTGCAAACAGAGGGGTATTACTCATAGCTCCAACTGACAATGAATCTTTCTATTCCATGTTTTACGATTGCTTATCAGCGATTTGCTAAGGTGTCCCGAAGTCCTATTTTTCACGTAAATGCTGATGACCCAGAGGAAGTAGCAAAAAAAGGTGATGAGAATTGCAGTCGAGTTCCGTCAGACGTTTCATTGCGATGTGACTATCGATTTGGTGTGCTACCGTCGTCATAGCCACAACGAACAAGACTCACAGGAGATTAGATCCCCAGTTATGTATCACTTAATCAACAAGAATCGCACTGTTGTAAACGGCGGTAGACTGTGCCAAGACGTCGGCACACTCGCGATCGTACTTGAGCGCTAAACGACTTAGCACGTGCGTACGAGCACGCGTGGTCGTCAAGGGGGAAGGAGGATCCGAGGCCGGATTCACGAGTTGCATGGCGGCCCGAAAGTCTGGTGTGTCTAAAAGTGCCCAGGGAGCATGGGCAATGACCAGCGCCGCCGTGAGTTTTTCCTCAAACAAGAGCACGTCCCACACGTCCTGTGCTTATTCCTCGACTGAAACGTCGAGCGTGGTCATAATAATTTGCAGCTTTTTGACCTCGAGAAGCATACGTGATGCATTTATTAGTCGTGGAATCCAGATACTGCGAGACATCGCAAGTGACGGTCAGGGCTGACGTGTCTCATGTATTGTAGTAAGTAATGTGGTAACTAACTTTAATACAAACCGGTGTCTCATATTGTAGTAAGTAATGTGGTAACTAACTTTAATACAAACAGGTGTCTCATATATTCTAGTAAGTAATGTGGTAACTAACTTTAATACAAATAATTGAATTTGACTTTATCATTAGGAATTGCTATTTGCACGCCCCCCCATTTCTACACATCGATGTAACAATTCCCTTTTTATAGTGGACTGTTTTTTCCACACCCAGTTTTTAGTCCTTTCACACCCCACATTACTACAGGTACTAACAAAATATATTGCGAGCATTAAAGCTGATCTTGTGCCACATCTCGTGCGACGTCAATTGCGTGGTGCCAACGGAGTGTGAGAGAAAGCGCGACTTGTAAACAGGAACTTGCAGCCTCCATGTCTTTGTACGAAGAGAAACATGACCCGGAGGATCTTGTACGCTGTTTTGCCTATGTGCTACCTACAAATGCCTACTGTGAACGTGCTGATACTATTCCTGCATATCGAGCCATGGACAAAGAAGTCGGCTCGCGACTTCGAAAAATCACCCAGGATCGATATCGAACTAGTTTTTTTCGTCATTTGACGACGATAGTAAATACATACGCAGCCATTTGGAAAAGAAAAGATCGCCCAAGAATTTCTTTTGATTTAAATCTAGAAAGCTGAATATCCGGCGTGATGCCAAGCTGTTAGATAATCGACATTCGCGACTTAAAGTTCTTCATGTTTGGCAGACAAGCCGGCAACTGCTGCTGCGAAAGTTTCTTGATCATTGCTAGTCACCGAAAACGAACTCGAGCCATCCATCGATGAGCTTGTCCAGGAACTCTGATATGGCTCTTTCGTCCTTTGTACCTGACAAGGCTGGATCGGATAGTGAGTAGTACAGCAAACAGTTACGTTACAGTACTGCCCAGCATCAGGCACATAATGAGAAAAAGTGAGACACTTACCAGAGTGCTTCATTTTCTTCCCAGGTTTCAGGACGACAACCTCGGCACTCTTCTCGCCAACAAATTCAGTCAACGCTTGGAAAACCGCCGCATCAGGTTTGCTGGAGAGGAACGCAAATGGATCGCGGCGGTACTTTTTAGCCAATGAGCGCACCAAATCCGTGTCTTCTTTAGCCACTACGATACACATCTTCTTTTGCTTCGTGAGACAGTTCCGCGCTGTGGTTGTATCCAGTTCCTTTAATGTGACCACAGGTTTTTTCTTTGCCACTTCTGGCGACGGGAATCGAGGCACGCTCGAGATAAACTCGTCCTTCTCCGCTGCCTCAGTGTTTTCCAATGCATCACCAATGAACTTTTTAGCCGAAGCTTCGTCCAGTTTGTTGAAAAACGGATCCGGATACGATTATGTGGATGGCCGTTGGCGGTTGAAGTTACCCAAGGGGCTGCGGGGGGTTTCACTGGACCGCGAGGAGTCGGGGCCAAGATGCATATTCAAGGAGGTAGGTGAAGGGAGAAGGCCTAAGCTCTAATACATCAGTTGTTCTTTTACCATGTACATTCCAACAGGGTTATGAGCCCAAGCGAGTCGCGCTAAAGGGAATAACGATTCAACGCCAAAGAACTATGAATCAACAACGCGAGTACATGCTGGTGCTCTTGGACACGGCCAAAGACCAGTGGTCCAGCAGCTTTCCACCAGTTCGCGACGGCGAAGAGATCGATTGGCGTCAGCGCAAGTGGCGTTTGCGGACGACGTTCAAGGAATATGGGATTCTCTACATCGCGGAGGGGAACTTCAAGAGAGACCAACTCAGCACTGCGGAAGGGAAGATAGCTTTTGATCGCCAGCAGTGCAAGATCCAGCGTATGATCGCGTCCGCGATACCGCCTCACCGTCTGCAGCAGGTCGATCACTTGGAGACCGGTACAGAGATGTGGGCGGAGGTGAACGAGATCTACGATAGACGCATGGATCCGGTGATTAAGGATAGTATCATTCTCAGGAATTGTGATGAGCTCAAGGAGCTCAAGTGCTCGCCAACAGGCGATGTAAGTATCCATCTGGCCAAGATGTTTAGGATCAATTCGGACTTGAAGAGCTACGGCTACGACGTCAAGGATATTAACATGAAGCAGATGATGCTGACAGTATTCCTGATCTGTACGAGTTCGAGCAGCTGCGCGGAGCTGTGAAGTACGGGCGGTCTGCGGAGATGACCCTAGATGGGCTCCGGGCGCTTATTGAGCAAGCGGCCGTGAACCAGTCACTCCGCAGCAAGGGCAACCTTGCCACCAACTTGGGTGGTGGTCAACGCCAGCAACAAGGGACCAACACAGGTGCTCGCCATCAGCAGCAAAATGGGCAACATGGGAGCAAGAATAATCAGCAGAGTTATGGTCAACGGAAACCGAAGCATGACAGAAAGAATAAGGCTTGTCACCGATATGATGAGACCGGTCGCTTCAAGGCGGACTGTATGGCTATTATTGATGGTGTTGCTGGGCCTGGTACGGCTTCCACCAGTGGAGGTAACGCTGGGACGCAAAGGCGTCCACAACGCTCCAACTACACGAGTCGCGGCGGCGAAGCCCGTACGGACAAGCGTGAAGTTGTTGAGGATGAGCCAGGTGTGGCTGCTGGTGTTGCAGTGGTCAGTCCAATGGTGGCCGCAGAAGATCCGAAGAGTGAGAATGCCAAGCATACCAAGTCCCTTCCAAAGGGATCATCATGGTGGTGTTTAGACACGGGTTCTAATGTGCACTTAACCGGCGATCGCTCTCTCTTTGTCCACCTTGAAGAGATTCATCCAGAAAGTATTGGTGCAAATGTCGTTGGTGTAGCCGCCACAACGCTAACTTGTGCGTCCGGCATTGGCCGAGTGACGATCATCACTCAGGAGGGAGACACTGAGGCTGAGGTATTTTTGGATGATGTAATGTACGTGGAAGGCGCGTCGCATGGACTGTTCTCGATGCATCTCGCAATTACCAAGCAGAAGTTCGAGATATCGTACGATCGTGCGGCGTCTACATTCAGAGCTTACAAGAATTGCGAGCAGGTGATCTTTGCTGTTCCTCGCGAAGGAATTTGGGTGTTTGAGGCGAAGCGTCCAGCGGATTCCCCGCGACGCCCAGGTGTACCACGTGCAATCGTGTACTACACGACTGCGGACGGTGTAGCTACACTCGAGCAGTGGCACAACCGGACTGGTCACACGAATGTTCAGTATCTGAAGATCATGAAGGACCGTGGCCTCGTGCGTGGCATGATGATCACGAACAGGCAGCTTAAGACGTGTGATGCTTGCCATATTGGCAAACAGAGACAGAAGCGACGTCAACAAAAGTTGGATCGCCAGGTGACGGCTCCCAACATGATTGTGTTTGCTGATTTGATGTTCCCGCCACAGAACAATGTTTCACGATTTGTCGCGATTCTCGTGATAATGGATGTCTGGAGCCGATATCTCACTGTGTTCTTGCTCACCGACAAGAGTGGAAAGACTGTGAACAAGTACATGCAACGCTACGTGCTATGGGAAGAGCGTCAAGCTGGTCGTGGGATCACGAAGATCATCCAGCGTGAGCACGAGCCTGCTGAGAGCTTAAATTTTCCAGTGCAACGCGTTCTCACAGATAAAGGCGGTGAGTTTGTGAATAAGGAGATGAAGGAGTTCTATGTCGAGCGAGGAATCCAACACATCAAAGTGGGTACCAAGAGCTCGCATCTGAATGCTGTGGAACGTGCGATTCAGTCGCTGAACGACTATGTGAAGACGCAGATGCACAAGTCTGGATTTGCTCGATCGTTTTGGTGGTACGCTCTTTTGTATGCGGTTTACATCAAGAATATGATGTACCATCGAGCCATCGATGGAATCCCCGTTCAGCGAATGCTCGGTGTGAAATCTGATGTGCACCACCTGAGGCCTTTCGGCTCGCTCGTGTATGTCAAGGTGCCGAACACGCCGGAGCGTTCAAAGAGTGACGACAATGCTATCATCGGCTACCTTCTAGGGTTTGAAATGGACACTGTAGGTGCGCGTGTGTATATCCCCAGCGACAACACGGTGAAGTTCGTCGCGGAGGTTCGCTTCATTGAGGACGTGATGTACGGAGACCGCCGCCACGTTGATCCAGCCGACCGAGATGACGGTGAATGGCTACGGTTTTCAACTGAAGATAGTGGAGAGCGAGATGAAACGACCAGCATCTCGAGCGACGACACCGTGGATATGGAGAGCATCCATGAGTCCAGCCAAAGCGTCGTGCTAGACAACTCGGGCGATGCAGAGACTTTAATCTGTGCTACTGTCGCATACTAAGCTTCTATGGCTGCCGCGGATCGTTTGACAAACTTCGATGACGGGGATGAAGACGAGGTTCATGACAACCAAGACGTCGGTGAAAATCGTCAGAATATGCGTGACCAGGTTGATGATGGTCATGGTGAGGGTGAGTCTGTCTCGGCTAATTTCGGATCGGAGGTGGACCCAACAGACGAAGGTTCGGTCGCCGATGCGACCGAGGTGGGCGAGGATGTGTGTGATTCCACCCACGAGAAGGGATCAAAAGCCACGTATCGGACAGAGGATGGCCGAAGTGAGGACTCACTCGACGGAGACAACGCCGGTGCTGTATCAGAACCGACCGCGACGGAACAATCCGCGCTTGAGAAGCTCGTATTGCCAGAAGGTCTGCGAAAGCGAGTGGCACGGGACGACACCCCTTCGGAAGCTGAACAGAACCAGCTTGGAGAAAGAATGAAGGAACGTCGCACAGGTTTACGCCAGTGGACACGTCGACCTGCTCGATTTGATGACTTTATCAGATGGGCAAATGTTGCTACAAAAATATTGGGTCGCGATGGCAGACCGATTGGTGCCAAGAACATCCGAGTCCCGAAGAATCGACGCCAATCTATGCGTTCGAAGTATGCGGATTTCTGGCGAATGGCAGAGCTGGAAAAAATGGCGGCCTTCAAGGCCAAGGAGGTCCTTGGTCAGGTCAAGAGAACCAAGATGCCAAAGGATGCCAAAACCGTGAATACCAGATGGGTCTACGCGATCAAGACGGATGCACAAGGCTTTGTTGTGAGATTCAAGGCGAGAGTCGTGGCGCTCGGAAACTACCAGAGACCAGGAATCGACTTTGTAGAGACTTCCTCGACTGTCGCGAGAATGTCTTCGTTTCGGATCACAGCGGCAATATCAGCAGAGTTTGATCTCGTTCTCTATGGTGGAGACATCAACACTGCGTATCTAAATACAACGCTCGAGATCGCGCACTATGTCGATGGTATCGAGGGGTATCCGTGTGAGGACCCATCGTACGTCTATGTGGTGCGGAAGGCGCTGTACGGTTTGCGCCAATCCGGCCGTGAATGGAACTCGGAGATTAATGGGTGGCTGCTGAACCGCGGATTTGAACGGTGTGCTACGGAACCCTGTCTCTACTAATTAATCGACGGAGAGAAGATTGTGTTGCTATTGATCTACGTGGACGACGTGGTTTGTGCCATGAACGATGAGGAGTACAAGATCGAGTTGTTTGCTGAGCTCGACAAGGCGTATGGATTGAAGGACCACGGGAGGCTAACTGAATTCCTGGGTATTGAAGTGACACAAACCGAGGAAGGCGTGTTCATTAATCAAGAGAAATACGCGAAGGACGTGCTGTACAAGCTCGGGTTTGACGGAGCAAACAAGTGTGGCAACCCCATGGAGTCTACCATGATACTCGCGCCGGCTACGGAGGACGTCAACCAAGACACCAGCTTTGACTACCGGGGAGCACTGGGCATGCTCATGTATCTCGCGACCGGAACGAGGCCGGACCTAGCGTTTGCACTTGGCCAGTTATGTAGATTCGGTATGAACCCGACTATGAAGCATGTGGCGGCGTCAAGCGTGTCTTGCGATATCTTGTGGGCACCCAGGGGCATGGTATCATGTACGAGAAGGGATCTGCAACCCATACGGAGCTGGTCCTCAACGGGTACTGTGACAGTGACTGGGGAAGTGATCCCGAGACCAGGAAGAGTACGAGTGGTTTCGATTTTATGCTGGCGAGTGGAGCGGTAACATGGATGTCCAAGCGCCAGTCGATTGTTGCTCAGTCCACGGCCGAGGCTGAGTATGTGGCTGCGTGCGAAGCTGCTATGGAAGCGAAAGCACAGTTCAATATCCTGTCTGAGATATTCCCGTCTATGCATGTGCGACCGGTCATTGGTATCGACAATAGTGCGGCACACGTGATGGCCACCAGCCCAACTTATTCGAGGCGTACGCGACACATCGAACTACGTTGGCATTTTGTGCGCGACCAGGTACAGAGAGGTGTGATCAAGCTCGTGAAAGTGAAGGGGGAAGATAACCCAGCTGATGCGTCCACCACGCCACTCGACAAGGCTCGACTGGATGAACTGTGCGGCATGATGGGGATGATAAACAAACTGCGTGATGATCGAAGCTGAGAACTTCGAGGAAGGCGTGTTGAAAAACGGATCCGGATACGATTATCTGGATGGCCGTTGGCGGTTAAAGTTACCCAAGGGGCTGCGGGGGGTTTCACTGGACCGCGAGGAGTCGCGGCCCAGATGCATATTCAAGGAGGTAGGTGAAGGGAGAAGGCCTAATCTCTAATACATCAGTTGTTCTTTTACTATCTATATTCCAACACAATTTGCTCGCGTCGGACACAATAAACTTTTGACTGCCTGGATAAAAGTATATGACAGTAGGAAGCTGCTCTTCCGTGAGTCCAAAATGGTTGGCAATCTTTCCGTCCGTCCCCGGGACATATGCCAATTGAACTGTCGGGCTCTTTTTATTTTTTGACCTCCATAAATGACTCAGCGACGTTTCCGAGCCACTTTGGCGTTTTAGAGCCTTTTTTTTCTTTCTTGGGACTTCCAAAGAAGATGGCCGATAGTACAGTCGTTGATAAGAAAGTATGCACCTTATCATACTCGAGAGTCAGGACGTTGGCACTACTAACTCCAAGCTTCTTCGCTTCTGCCGAGTTCTTCACGTACTGCACGATGTCTTTTAAAGTACGTCCACCACGATAATCCTGCGGACGTTTTTTATTCGCGCCAAACTCTTTAATTGTCGAGAAACCTTAATATGGTACTTGTGCGTCAGTTGCTGCTCCACCGTGGCATCCACGACACCCAAACGCGCCTACGTCGTACAAAAAATTAGAGCTTTTCGTTTTGCAAGGGAATGAATGCCATAGAAGCGGACATGTTTTTTTTTAACTTCTTGGCCGCTGCCTTGTACTCTGGCTCCAATTGCTGGTAGTGGCCACACCTAGATCAAGCATCATGGTACGTCATCTCTTGAAGGTAATGCAATCACAAGCGAGAAAGTTACCAAGCGCGTAAAACTCGACAAGCCAATAGTCAGGACTTTGCAGCACTTCCTTTCAAAGTTTTTATCCGTAAGAATCACCACCGAGTCCCTTGTACCATAGCTAGCCAGCACACTAGCACTCGAGAGGCTTAGCCATACCAGGACACGTGGCAACATGATGAAACGACAAGTGAGCGTTGATGTTCTACAATATTGAATATAAGTTAGTACCTGTAGTAATGTGGAGTGTGGAAGGACTAAAAACTGGGTGTGGAAAAACTAGTCCACTATAAAAAGGGCATTGTTACATCGATGTGTAGAAATGGGGGGGGCGTGCAAATAGCAATTCCCTTATCATTGGTTATTACAAATATTACAAATAGCGCTTATAGAAATAATCGTCTGTTCGTACGGCCTTATAGCGAGTATAGTAATTGAGCAATACCTGCCCACTACGAATATTCCACATTGCACGCAATCGTTAACACCAAAAAAAATCCTACTTTTTTTAAAGGTTAATGTGGATAGATATACAGTATTTTTTTTATGAAATTCCAATGAAACAGTTCGTCGGTACGACGGGCACCATCCTAGTTACATATTAAATATACATTCAGTTTACATTCCACTCAAAAGACTGCAGGACGCACGACCTCGACCGGTCGCGCGCGCAGTGAGAGTTGTAGTGTAAGGTAAGCTCTTCCTTTAGCAGCCCCCTTATTAAGGGAGCCTTGTGTTAAGGCGTTAGCTCACGCTAACTTGTAAACCAAAGTGGAATCTTGGCCCCGAGTAAGAGAGTGCTCTCTTACTAAGCCCTTTTATAAAGGGCGTATCGGCTAAGTAGCGGCACATCGCCGCTTAAGGAAAGTATTCCTCTGTGCGCTAGCCGCACCGTGCGTGTACGCACCGGCTACATGTTGCGATGGGAGCGTAGAAACTTGGATCTGGCGTTCTGACAGACCTTTCAAAATTCATTTTTCTTTTTAAAGAATATGTGTATATTTATTGTATTTAGATTAGAAAACTAATCTATTTAATTGGGTTTGAATTTAATTGTGTAGTCAAATGCTGTGTCAACTCGGCTCGAGTTCGCGTCGTGCATCAGCGCTGCTATCATGGATTCGACAGTCTGTACGACCATTCTACGGGTCTCATATTCTGATCCATCGTTCCGTGCGTCAATTAAGCTCTTTTCCATCTCTCTCTGATCAAAACGTTGCTCTGGACGATGCCGCAAGCGTCGCGAAGATTCGAAACATTGGGATTCTTGCGCATATCGACGCTGGTAAGACTACTACAACAGAACGAATGCTATATTATGCTGGAGAAATTCGACAGATGGGTGAAGTGCATGATGGTGATACGACGATGGACTTCTTACCGCAAGAACGAGAGCGAGGGATCACCATTGGCGCCGCGGCTATCAGTTTTCCATGGCGCGAACATGACATTAATCTGATTGATACACCAGGTCATGTGGACTTTACGATTGAAGTGGAACGAGCAGTACGCGTACTGGATGGAGCTGTTGCGGTGCTCGATGGTGTTGCAGGCGTAGAAGCGCAGACGGAGACGGTGTGGGAGCAAGCAGATCGGTACAAAGTACCGCGTATCGCCTTTGTTAATAAATTGGATCGAGAAGGAGCAAGCTTTGCCAGGTCTTGCGAGTCCATTGAAGCTCGATTTGGAGTGCAAACGCTATGTGTGCAGTTGCCTGTTGGTGAAGAAGATGGGTTTGAAGGGTTGCTAGATCTGGTTGAAATGCAGTTAGTTAAATGGATGGACAAAGAAGGCAACGAGATACTACGGCTGCCTCTGCTCCCATCGTCTGGTGGAACGATGGCGGAGTTGTATGCAAAAGCATTAAAAGGTCGTGAGCTATTGATTGAACGTGCATCGAACTTTGATGATGAGCTTGGTGAACTGTTCTTGATGGAAGAAGAAATTGACAACGAGACGCTGAAAGCAGCACTGCGCAGGATTACGGTGCAGCGTCGCATGGCATCTCAAGTTGTTGTTACGCTGTGCGGAAGTGCACTAAAAAATAAGGGCGTCCAGCCGCTATTGGACGCTGTGGTGGATTATTTACCGTCACCGTTGGATTTGTCGCCATTCGAAGCGCATACGGTCGGAGGTGGCAAGAAAAGTCGTGGCCCAAGAAATGAGACTGCGAATAAAGTGGTTAAACTAAAGGCTTCTTCGAATGAACCGCTGTGTGCGCTTGTCTTCAAGGTTCAGCACGACCGGCAGCGTGGTCTGGTGGTATTTTTTCGCGTGTATTCGGGGGTGTTGCATGCAAAGTCCCAGCTACTAAACGCTTCTCGTGGCGGTGTCAAAGAAAGACTCACCAGGCTAATGCATGTCGCTGCTGACGACCAAGAGGCAGTCGAAAGCATCACAGCTGGTCATATTGGCGCTGCTGTGGGACTGAAGCATACGTTCACAGGTGATACACTAGTGAGTGCGAAGCATGCTGGCCACCAGATTGTACTACCAGGTCTCCAAATTCCCAATCCTGTATTCACGTGTTCGATCGAGGCTGAGTCATCTGCTAAGCAAAAGGATCTCGACACAGCGCTGGAGCATTTGCAGCGAGAAGATCCAAGCTTTGTAGTGACCGTAGACGAAGAGACTGAACAAACGCTCATGTCTGGCATGGGGGAGCTTCATCTGGATATCATTAAAGAGCGACTACGGAGCGAGTACAAGCTCGAGCCTTCAATTGGTGCCATGCGAGTTGCTTACTTAGAGAGCATTACGAACTCTGTCGAACTGTCATACACTCACGATGTCATGCTCGGCACGGACCGCCACCATGCAAAGCTCACAGTTCGTGTGGATCCGCTGCTGACTCAGGATGAAGCAAGTCGAGACGACGAGGACGAGAGGACCAGCAATCTTGTCCAATGGAGGAATCTGGGTGCTAAAAACATGCCTCCTCCGTTTGCTCTTGCGATGGAAGAGGGGGTGCGCGCTGGACTGAGTCGGGGCGTGTTGACGTCCCACCGTATTGCGTATGTGAAAGTAACGCTGGATGAAGCGCAGTGTGAGTGGGATGCCAACTCGAGTGCAGCCGCTTTTCGTACCGCGGCGGCACTCTCCCTCAAGCAGGCTTTGAAGGCAGGAGATCCCGTCTTATTAGAGCCCCTGATGAAGCTCGAGGTGCGATCGCCCGACCGGTGTGTTGGTGACGTGCTGGCCGACTTGAGCTCGCATCGACGAGCACATATCCAGGAGGTGGGGGCTGCTTCGAGTGGTGAGCATGGCCACTCTGTTAGCAGTCCAGGCCGCTCGATTGTCCACGCTCATGTTCCCTTGGCAACCATGATTGGGTATGCCACGTCCCTGCGCTCCAAGACGCAAGGGGAAGCCACGTTTGCGATTCAATTCTTACGCTATGTCGACGTTGAGCCAGCGACGCGGGATCGATTAATTGGTAGCATTTAAGAGGCTCGTTCAAGCAGGAGGACGCGCGGCGTGCTGTAGATGGACAGGATAGACTGTAATGTTCTTGAAAAGAATCTCGAGAGTGTGTGTATATCGACGCTGCCGTCCTGACACTCGTGCTGACAATGCATCGAGCACGCTAATCACTATGTTGCCGTCCCTTTTGCCGATACAATGTGCTAGAGCAGCGAACCCCGCATCGTTTACACGTAGCGACTCATCTACGCACGCCGGAGACTCATGCGGCAATGCTCGATTCCTCTCGATCCACTCCAGCGAGTGGAGCAGTTGCATTTTGAATGGATTAGTAACGGCTGGGACAACCATTGCTTAACGAGGTAGGGGCCATGCTGCTGGCTGGCTCGAGCCCTTGCCGTGGACGGCGCATCGGGAAACACGATGCTGCAAACATTCACGGCTTGGCTTGACTTTACAGTAGTACTTCAAGTAAAACTGTGTACCGTCCGAGACAAGTTGTACTGTATCTGTCAGAAAAGGCCTGGATCCAAAGCATCGCGCTTCGATGCAAGCAAGTGGCGTGAAGGACTTTGGTGGCTCGAGCTACAAACTCACGTGGTTCTTCGTCTGTGTGTGTGTGTGACAATATAGCAAATAAAGTGCGCGTCTCTTTTGCCAACCCAGTTGCATAGATGCATATCTCTTGGCAATACATGAAAAGAGTCGTTTCGAACAAGCCGCTGGATCTATAGGATTGACATCCTGTGACAACAAATATCCGTGGATGTTCGATCTGCTCGGAAATTGTGTTGTTTTGTTGTGCTTTGAACACACACAAATCAGGCAATCTGAGAAAAAAAGATTAGCGCGCTCTTTTTGTGTGCTACCTCCCACGAGAACAAACGACGATCAGCCGAAAAGCGAGGAAGCCCTCGGAAGCGCTTCGAGTGGCGTGGGGAGGGAGCGAACTCGTGCTACAAGGCGTTCTAAGCGACGCTTTTTTCGTTCGACTGGAATTCACAACCGCTACGACATCTCCACGATTAAGTGCGCGTCTTGTAGCGTGTCTGGAAGCGACATTCTCTCGGCGTGGCGGTGCTCGAGTCTTTACATTTCAGTGGTGTGGTAGGTTCCACGGGCGGTAAAAACGTAATGCTCCGAGCGAAACACATGGGATTTAAAAGTGTGCGACGGGTAGAAGTGAAGGCAGAGACCACGACGCCAGGCGACCTTCGGACGACCACGGATGCGAATGGGACGCGCGTGAGTGGCCCCCGCGGTCGTCGGACGCTCCCGAAGCTCGAGTTTACGATAGACGAAGATGGTGCCGTGCTCCATGGACCACAACGTGGCTCGTATCCATTTTATGCGACGTCTCATGGCGTGAATCCGACTGCTGTGAACTTGGAGGAACTGGACGTGCCATTTAATGTGGCACTCGAGCGGGATCTTGCCGCGAGTTTTCAAGCGTTGCATATGCGTGAATTTCCAATAGTATCAGGTCAGAATGAGCTGCGAAGAAGACGACAAAGTGTGGAAGACGAGGAGGAAGAAGAGCAAGAGAAAGAAGAAGGAAACGACAGGACGCATCTGGCGCCGCTGCAAATGAAAGAGTGTGTGCTGAATGATACGCGAGCGACGACCCTGGCGCTGAAATACGATAATACAGTTGGAAAATTCGTCTGTGGCTCGTCGATTGAACGATTTTCGGGCCATACAGGCGTATGTCGCGTGCTGGGAAGCAAAAAGTATCCCGTCATTCCTCATAGTTTACGATTGGGAGATCTGTTAAGAATTGGATCAGTTGGACTGGTTGTGTGTGAATTAAATCGCACGACGAGTGAAGAGACGGAAGAAGCGCTGACGAAGGAACAGTATGAATTTCTTAAGGAGAATTACCTGAGTTTGCCCCTCCAGCAGACTTTTCATCCAACGGAGAGCTCTCGAGACATGGAAGAGAGTGGAGAACTTGATGATGATGATAAAGACAACGCACGCTCGATGCGCATTGGAGGAGACACGTCAGATGAAGGAGAATCGGAAGAGGATAAAGATAGGAAAGCTGGACGACGTTCGAGTGGAAATGGAGATGATTGCGCGGATGTGCGAACGACAAATTTGCCATTGGGCGTGGCTGGCACAACTGGCAAACTGTTTTGCTACATTTGTTATGACGGAGAGGAAGATACTGAGAACAATCCACTGGTTGCACCATGTCACTGCAAAGGGGACACGAAATACGTGCATCTCGACTGTTTACAGCGATGGAATAATAATTTAGATGCCGAGGGAACGAATCCGAACCAAAAGGTGTGTGCCGTCACGAATACAGATGGTCTGGATGTTTGCAGTATCTGCAAAGCCACGTACTTGACAAGTGTGCGACTGGACGATGGTCGCATCGTGTCGCTGCTTGCCAAAAAGTTGCCGCCACCATACGTTACATTTGCTGTCGTGACCCAGCATGAGACGCGGAATCGCTCAACTGCACTCACGAACACGCGATTCCAGCTCAGTTTTGCAAAGTACGTAAGCAAAGATTGTCATTGTATCGTGCAAGGCGCTGACAACGTTGTTTGTGGTGTATTCGTGTAGCATGCCGCGGAATCAGCAGTACCTAACAATTGGACGCTCGACTACTAACAACATGACACTTCGTTACCGGACAGTCTCTCAGCTGCACGCCAAGATGAAGTACCAAGATGTACGTTTTGTACAGTTTAGCTGGAGCGGGAGCGCTGCTCTTTCTAACGTTTTCTGCTGTGATTCGTGCTTTAGAACCACTTCTTTTTGTTTGATGCTTCAAGCTCGAATGGCACCATGTTGTTTCTAAGCAAACCACTTGAATTGGATTGGAACAAGGTAATGCACGTGAAAATCGGACGCACGATTCTCACTCTGAAGGCCAAGAAAAAATGGAAATGGGCAGGAACTGGATCTGGAGACGATGAAGAAGACGAGGATGGTGGGCGTGTAGCATCACCGCGTACGGGTGCAGTAAGCGGCACTGTGCGTGGACTTGATACACGGATTTTAAGCACAGCCTCGGGAACAGGACCGAATGGCTTTGATATTAGTGGTCGCAGCTCGATTCATGACCCGAGCGCCGAGTTAGCAGCTGCACCGTATGCCAGTCACTTACCACGAACGTTTACGGCGCCGAATGTCCTCGGCTCGCGTCTGAATCGCAGTGCTCTGACCAACACCCTGACGTCTCGTCCATCTCGACAACGGTCGTTGTCCAGCACGGCACCAAGTGTACACGGAGCAAACGCATTGAATCCGTTCCTCGTGGACGCACTCGAGGCGACAGCGCCCGCTGCGCGCGAACCGGCGGTGCTTCCTCTATCGATGAATTTCCGCGATTTCGCCGCCGAGAATGCGTCGCCCTCATTGACATCTCAGCTCGTAAGTGAAAGGATCGTTGGGACGCGCAATGCTCAGTCTGTGCGACGGACGGAGCGCGAAGTGGCTGCGTCGCGGCGGGTGGTGTACGACACATTGGGTGATCTTGGTGCGAGTCCCATTGACGTGACAAGGAGTCCGGCGACAGGGTTAGCCGATCTCGATCAACTACAGTAGTGGGTTGGGGGTCTTGCTCTTCCGCTTGGAGTTGCTGTTGGCCTAAAGTAACGCTACCATGGGCTCTCTCTACTCGTATATTTAACCACTAAGGATCGGCAACAACTCGCTAAATTTACTGCACATTTTTCTAAATACGGTTCTGTATACAGCGTATACCCACGGGTACTAGTTTTCGCCAATCAAATCACGCGTTGCACCGCAACACATGCAATTCCGCACTCGAGTGCCCTCAAGATGAACTGCGTGAAAGGCGAGATCCACAATGTGCTGTCTATGATGCGCGTGAACGCCCGCTGGGCTAGTGCGGATCGGTTTACAAAGGAGATTCCGGCGTCCACGCAGTCTCCCATGATGCGCGCGTTCAAACAATTGCACTATGATCTGCAGTCCGTCACGGATCTCGCTGACGTTGACACTGTCACGTATCTCTTACCGTTCGTTATGGTCATTGAGTCCGAGCGTACAAGCGGCTTTATCACAGGCGCCGCGATCTCAGCAATCAACAAATTTCTATTGTATGGACTCATAACGCGTGAATCGCTTCGAGCGGATGTCGCCATTAATCGCATCGCTGTCTGTGTGTCTCGTTGTCGCTTCGAAGAGACGCGTCGAGCCGACGATGAAGCTGTTTTAATGAAATTATTGGAATTGGTCGAGTATTCTGTTCGATGTGATGCTGGTCATTTAATCTCGGGCGAGAATTTGTGGAAAATGGTACAATTGTGCTACAGTTTACGATGTCAGCCAAAGTCGTCCATGCATTTACAGAGATCTGCAGAGAATACCTTATCCCACTTAGTATTGACTGTGTTTGACAGGATTAATGAGCTGGATGTGCAGAGGAAGAGCAGTGATCCATTGCATTCGGTGGATCTAAATGTATCGAATGGAATCAAAGCGGAAGAAGAGAAAGAAGTCATTAATCCAGAATACGATGATAGTCTTGATATTCCAAAACAACACACTTCAGTTCCTATCGATCCGACGTCGGATTCCCCTAAAGCAGTGGATAAGCCGTACGGAATTCCATTGCTGGAACGGATCTTACACTTTATTTCAGGGCTAATTTCGCCTACGGAGAATGAAGAGATGACGTGCGTTCTGGGATTAAAACTAATTAATGTGGTGTTAGAGACGGCTGGTACGGGACTTGGAAATCACTTGTGCTTAGTATCAGTGTTACAAGGAGATTTGTCGAAATTTTTATTGCAAAATTCGGAGACTGAAGAGCTTGGCATCTTGTCGCTTACTTTACGCGTTGTGTTCAACCTGTTTAACTCCATTAAGGACCACCTCAAAGTGCAGCTGGAAGTATTCTTTACGAGCGTCCATATGCGCATTATCGATTCACCGTCATGCTCGAATGAGCAAAAAGAGCTGGCATTGGAATCGTTGCTCGAGTTCTGTCGGGAACCGGCGCTGATGTTGGACCTCTACATTAATTATGATTGTGATGTACACTGTACAAATTTGTTTGAGGTGCTGTGCAAGTCGCTGGCGAAAAATTGTAAGTCTATGTGTGGAATTGACGGCGGTCTGAACGCTTTGACGTTGCTGTGTCTTGAGGGACTGTTAGCAGTTATTGACTCTATAGCTCGGCGATGTCCTTTAAATGCAGGCTCAAAGTCGACTGCAGGTGTCTTGAGCTTAAAGGGATCCGATTTAGCACGATTTACGGCAGGAACGTCTCCTTGCACGGAGAGCTCGACTAGTGATTTTTCAATGGAAGATATTTCACCAATGTCCTCTGTGCGGGATCTAATGCATCAGATGATGTCAGGAAGTGAGAGTGACTCCGAGTCAGAGCCAAACGAACAGAATAATGTGGTGGACAAACTGGCATGGCTCCACACAGCTCGTGACAAAACTGCTGAAGTATTGCAGCAGCGCAAACGTATCAAAAAGCGTTACGCATTAGCCGCAGAGAAATTTAATCATGATCAGAAAAATTGGATGGCATTTTCACAGCAGATTGGACTCCTTCCAGAAAAATTGACACCTGAAGCGGTTGCGGCATTCCTGCTACACACACCAGGGCTAAACAAAACGCTTATTGGTGACTACATCGGTGATGGACCCTCTGAAAAGTACCCGTTCAATGCTGCAGTGCGAGACGCCTATGTCGCAATGTTTGACTTCCGGTCCGCAGCGACCTTGGATGAAGCATTGCGAATGTTCTTAGCGAAGTTTCGGCTTCCTGGTGAAGCACAAAAGATTGATCGAATGATGGAAGCATTTTCAAAGCAATTATATTTGCAGGCAGGCTCTTCCGGACCACTTGCAAACGCCGATGCTGCCTACGTCTTATCATTTAGTATCATTATGCTAAACACAGACTTGCACTCGGACCACATATCAAAAAAGATGACGGTGGAAGAGTTCATTCGTAACAACCGTGGCATTAATGCGGGTCAAGATTTGCCGAACGAGTATTTGACAGATCTGTACTACAATATTCTTGAGAAAGAGATCCAAATGCAGCCGGATGTGTCGGACTTTATGGAGTCCCCATCTCCCACAGTAGACAAATACTCGATGCAGTGGGATGGCGTATTAAAACGGTCGGAGAATGTAGTTGGCGCGAGTTTTACTTCGAACTCGAGCATTCTAAAGCTACGTGCTGGTCTTTACGAAAAGGATATGTTTAATTTGATCTCGGAGAGTACAATTAAGAGCATTTTACTGGCATTTGAGAAGACGTGTGACATTAACAATATGGAACGTGCTTTGGAAGGGATCAGCAATTGTGCGAAAATCATGCTCTACTACGATATGATTGCTGAGTTTAACAAAATTATGGGCGTTCTTTCATCCTACTTCCTCAAGTTCGCTCACGGCATCTTAAGCGGTGAAAAGGTATATGTTCTACCAAGTTCAAACACTGGAGTTGAATCCTCTCTACCCTCATCTTTGTCAGAGTATACATTCACAAAGACTCTCGGAGAACGAATCGTACGTCGACGAGACGATGGATCTGAAATTGAAGTTTTGGCATCTCCGCAGCAATCTGGTGATATTTCAATTGAAGAAGATTTGGTACAAGGAGCAAAAACTCGTCGTGCGCTTCTCGCACTGAATTTGCTCTTTCAGTTTGTCCAAAAGAAAAGCGAATATTTCCGCAAAGGATGGTCGAGCGTGGTCGAGTGTATGCTCATGTTTAATGAATTGGATGCCATTCCGACGTCGTTGGTCGAGATTGACGATTTTGTGGACTCGCGTGGCGTTCCGTTGCCTCCGATGCAGAGAGGAACGTTATCTCACGCCTCGTATCCGTCCAAATTGTCGCCAGGACGTGGACAGAGTGTCACAGGGCTATCTGGAAAAAACCGCGAGCGCTCGAGGCGCCAAGCCGAGCGCCAAGCCGCGATTCGGAGTCGCATGAAAAATATGACCCAAGCAAATCAGGGTACATCCTATGGCAGTCACGGTCAAAGTGCCAGTAGTGGTTCAATCTGGGGCTCCTTATCCTATTACTTTTGGGCTGAAGAGGAAAAAGTTGACGAAAGTTTCTCGTTGGTGAACAAAATGCTTCGTGACGAGGTGATGAAACTTGGTGGGGGCATTCTGGAGAAAGAAAATTGGCTGCGTTTGACGCGTAAATTGCAAGAGCAGGCACTGACGAGTCTGTTAGAGACATTGATCTCGTGTCTTGATCCATCTAAATGCATCATGCAGCCGTCTGATTCTGGTGTCGATGCTATGATGCAAGAAAACGCGATACTAGTGTTAGAACTGAGTGTCAACATTATCTTGGCTAACTCGCACCGTATTTTGCAGCTCAATTTATGGGACTCGTTTCATCTTTATGCCAAGCGCATCCTCTCGACACCGTTGAATGAGCTCCACATGCAAGGACTTGTTGAACGCGTCGTGGTGCACATTTTACGCGTTAGCATTCGACTCTTTCACGACGACCGAGTGCGTCCAAAGCTCATGGCGACGCTTGAGTTGCTCTTGACCATGGACCAGAATATGTACAAGGCACTTAGTGATCGGCTAGCGTCGGGGATGACGATGCTTCTCAAGGCAAATCTTGTGTACATGCACGACTTTCACGATTGGGAGGTCCTCTTAGGCATTTTCAATAACCTGATCGAATATATCAATAGTCGATCGGCATGCTGGGAGAGTGTCTTGATGTTGGCTGAAGGTGGACATTTAACGGATGATAATTTCACGCCATGGATGTCTCTTTGCTGCGGATTTGTGCGTCATCGGACATCGTACGCGGTTGATGCGTTGAAGCTCCTTCAAAGATTGGCTAATAGTGACAAGACGTACCGCATGCATGGGAGCTCATGGCTGAAAGTCATGCGCGTGGTGCTTAATTATGTACATGACGACCGCCCACCGGTCGCCAAGACTGCGTGGGATTGTTTACGTAGCTCGCTTTTGCTTCCTGGCGTCCAGATTGCGAAAGACACGTGGAAAAGCTGTTTTGAAGATATCATTTTCGCATTTGACGATCAAGCGAATGACATTACGGTGAAAACAGCCCGCAATGCGTCGCTCTTTAGTGTCACGTTGCTATCCAAGACGTTTCTACACAACTTGAACGTCTTGATGGAGCTGCCAACGTTTCCAGAGCTGTGGCTCGAGGTCCTGCGACGTCTAGCAAAGACTTTAGTGACGTCTAGTTCGCCGTCGATCCGATCACCCCAGTCAAGTGTAGTGTTTGAAACGACGTTGCAGTCGTTATACAACTTGCTACTTGTGTTGAAGGCCGAGGAGGTTCTGAACCGAGTGAGCACGGAAGAAGGAAGCATGACGACGCTACGTGACGAAACGTGCGCTGTTATTGACGACATTTGTCCACATTTGAAAGATCAACTCGGTCTAGTACCCGACGTCGTGGAGGTTGCAGTCGACCAAATGGATCCAGAAGACGGCGAGCGGCTCGGTGCCCAGGCTTCAGCAGCTAATCAAACCGATGCGAATGCTACAGAGACAGCAGGGCAAGCAGATGGTGCTAACGGTACAGTAATTAAAAACGAGGCTGTGGTCGAGGAAGAAACGGCAAGGAACGAAGAGGGGCAACCCCGGATCATCTCAGAACGCGAACGTGCAGTTGCTGAACCTCGTGACGCACACCATCCAGACTGGCTTGATCGAGACGCGATCACGTCACAGACAATCCAAGATGCTCTTCCAACCTGCAGTGAACTTCCCACGTCGACACGAACAGCACTCGATACCGTAGTGATCGACGATGGTACGTTTCGGGGGGTCAAGGTGGACAACGTCCTTGTCGACGAGATTACCGAGGCTGTTTAACGTAGGGAGCTTGTCTGCACGACATCAATTTTATAAAAGCCTCTTGGTGTGTACCACATTGACTTATCTTTTTCCAATAATTCTCCCCGGACACACACGTCCTCAGTTTTCAAAGTGGCCCCGTTGACTAACCACACACGGTACGTCATCGGGACATCTCGAGCCATTTATTTCAAGCAACATGTCCACGTCAAGTCTGGAAAAGACAGACGCTGCCGCTTGTGTTGCATCCTTCTCGGATCCTGGGAAGGCGGTGACGACGTCCCAGAGTAAGGCTAGAAAGGCCAAACTCAAGGTGCAGGCCGGTGTTGCGGCAGGTGGTGCGACGCAGCTGGCAGAAGAGGACGACCTGAGCACGTTTTGTGTGGACCACCCGTATTTCAGTGTGTTGTACAAACGCATCCGCACGCACCGGAAGAAACTGGAGAAGATTAAGAGCTTGGAACAAGCGCAAGCGAAGGAAGGGAAAGTGCTTAATGCGCAGCAATTAGAGCTCATGAGTAACAAGGCACGGCTCGAGAAACTTGTCGCCGAGTTGGAGATGCTCCGGGACCAGTTTGTTGGTGTGTATAACCAGGAGCTTGCTCAGAAGCAGCAACACGCGTCGGAAACAAGTGGTACACTTACGACGGAGGGGAGTGAACAGATTCAAGTGAGAAATGAAAGGGAGGAGAAGGTTGTGCAGGAAGCAGAGATGCAGACGGTTGAAAAGGAGACTCAGGCGATGATGGCAACCACTGGACAGACACGAATGGAGCAAGCGAATGCGGAAGACATGGCTAATGTTTATGAGCTACTGAAAGCGCTGCACGTGGTGAATCTGTACCAAGCGTTGGGGAAAGAGGTGCCCATAGTGCTGGATTTTTTCTCCAAGCTGTTGCTAGGCAATACACGTCCCCCTGCTGAAGTCTCGTACGAAGAAAACTTGTTCGAGTCGCTGGAGGAAGCAAAGAAGTATCTCATGAAAAGCGACAAGTTGTTCGCGTGTGACACGACCTACAGCGGTTTGCACGCGCTCGTAAACCAGTTGGCCAGTACCTCGAGTACAAAACTCGAAAAGGAGGAAGTAAAGGAATCGGGTAACTACCAAAGTATTTCTGCTTCGGTACGTGAGCTGCGCCCATCGGATGCCCCTCTTCTTCCTGCCGAGATCAATACGATGCCGCAGATCAGCTTCTTTACAGAGTCCGAGCTTGAGCATAAGCAAAGCGCCAAGGCTGTTGCTGACATTGAGAGGACGGAATCCCACGTAGACGTACCGAAAGTAGTTGTTGAAGTCCAGCATGATCCTGCCAAGGAAGTTCCAGAGCGAAATAAAGTCCGGACAGACGCACCCATGGAAGCCCCGCCGGCTCCGGAGCCGGCATCGGTTCCGACCCTATCGTTTGCAGCAGTTGTTCCCGAGGCCGCAAGTGGGCACACAATGTCTCACTCCGCGTCGTCCGACTCTTCGGAAAACGACAAAAAGAAGAAGCTTGGGTTGGAAGGTGACAGTACGCGGGGTAAGAAAAATTCGCGACACCGTGGCCAGGGACGCTGGCGGGAGAAGGGTAGCAGTAGTATTAGTGGTGATCCCAAATCTGGCAACGAGTCAGTCGGGAGCAAACCGCGCCACTCTCGAGCATCACGTCCAACGGATGAAAATGGCGGTGCCCAAGGCGGAAAACGCAGCGGATCGAAGGAGGGCAAGCAACGTCCTCGCGTTGATCGTAGTTTGAGCAAGCAGGGGCACTCGCCGCGCCCACATACGCCCCCCATGATCGCGCCCCATGCGTGAGGAAGGATGATTGGTCACATGTATCGCATTTTGACTTGTCAATAAACATTTTTGTTACGGGAAGCGTTAAAACGACCCTCCCTATAAAATGTCATGAAATTTTGTACTAGGGGGTGTCAGATATTGTATTTCTTGGCAAAGTTATCCTATTTTGGGTGGATTTTTTGTAAAAAACAAAAGTTTGTTACACTTCCCGTTATTCCCCCTTTCAGAATTTGACAAACCACCAAATAACTTCAGCCAGAGCGCGTGTTTGGTGTAGAGCTGGGATCGGGCTGTCGCTTAAGTGGGGTGAAGAGTAAAACAAAGCGGTGGAGCACGCGTCTGCGTTGTAACAGCCGTGGTCTGATGTGCAGGGCGTGGAGGTGCGGTGTGCGTGGTGTTGCGGAGCGTGGTGTGAGGGGTGTTGGGGGTGTTAGGGGTGTGGCGGGGCGTGGTGTGGCGGGGCGTGCTGTGTGCGGGGCGGGGTGTGGCGGGGCGTGGCGTTGTGCAGGTGCGGGGTGTGAAAACCCCGCTTTCACGGACGGGTAAGAGAGTTTTCCTATCAACCACCTCAGGAGGTGGGTGACAAGAGTTATTTGTATAAATAACTGGGTTTTTACGGTTTTGTTTTCCCGGGAATACCTCTTGGTTGTTACATTAAAAACCACCAATTCTGACACCCACTACTTAATGGACAGGCCTCCCTATTTACGGGAAAGTAGGACTCGTCCCGTAAATAACCGTAAATAAAGTCCGAGTTGTCCCGTAAAAAAGGGCGTTATAAAAGGGGTTTGGGTTCCCCAGCAAGTTCCATCGGTTGCATCGGTTCCTCTTCCAATCACCGACCAGAACCAGTTACCCCAAATGGAAAAATACCAAATACCATAAATGGCATATGGCCAGGACTATATTAAACAATATAAGTGCAACTGGTCTTTACCGGCGCTCTTGCCTGTCTTCCCACCTTCAACTCACCTTCCCCACCTCCCTTTTCGTCGCACTCTGCCTCGAGCTCTCCTTATTACCAGCTTCGCACTTAACTCCCGTGCTCCCGCTATGCCGCGCGCGACGCTGCGTACCCCTTTCAATCCAGACCACCAAGTTGACTACAGACTTTCCATCGAAAGTCGTGACGCAGCCACATCGGAGGTCGTTTCAGTCAATTGTCTCTTCTGTATTTACTTTGGCCGAGAGGACCCAGACACGAGCACCGCCGGGGAAGAACGGAAGCGGTGCAGAACCAAAAATATCAAGTCTTTCACCAGGCCATTTCGAGCCAACAATTACGTACAGCACTTCATCCGCCAGCACAAAGCACGCTGGTACCAATTCAAGATCCTGGCCAGGGACCAGAAGGCCGCTTTTTTCAAAGAAATGCCCCAGTCCGCCACAGGATTACCATTGCATCGCACTTCGCCGGCAACCAGACGGCAATCCAGCTCTACATCAACAAAGCGATTGTTGATGTGGTGGAGCGGCTGATCAAAGTTTTTGAAGCTTGATCAGGCGTTACCACGGCGCCCGGACTGCCGACTAACGAAGGGGGTCCTCCGGTTGTCCCTTGACTGCTTGTGTTCCTGCTCACCTTGTGTACCCGACGGCTTGGGCGTGGGTCGCTTTCCAGGTGGCGGGGATGGCACGCTGCAATTCCTTACTGCAAGATTGAGTTGACTGATGACGAAATGACTGTTGTCGATCAGGCTTGATCAGGCTTGATCAGGCGCTAATAGTCGGTGATCAGGGCCTCTGGTCGTCGATCAGGGGGTGATCAGGGGTGATCAGGGCCAATAGTCGAAAATTTCAGATCGTGATCGACCTGATCGGTCTGATCGGTCTGATCGATTTAGTCGATCAGGCACTAGTTGGCGCGAGTCGCGAACAGATGACCGCAGGTCGCAGGCTGTATAACGTCGATCTGGGTGGTGATCAGCGAAGGGGTACTTGATCAAGCAGCGGAAATCTTCACCACTTGATCACGGAGCCTCTTAGCTTAGTTCGTCGATAGAATACCCAAAATACTTGTATTATAAACTTAAACTGTAGAGGAGGGTCGATCAGCGACAGGCTGATCGACGGTTTCCACTAAAATCCACCTAGAGTTCCCATGGGGCGCTTAGAGCAGCCGAACTCTAGGGGCCAAAAAAACGTGGACCAATGGGGGAAGAGGTGAGAACTATAGACTTGATCACTTTCCCCAATACCAAAAAAACCTTTAAGAACGAACCGCTGACACAGCGGGTGGAGTTGGGGGTGAGTACCCCAGACCTTTACGTCTGACGGTGGGCCAAAAAGTGCACTACGTGCTCCCACCCGGGACGTAAAGGGTGCGTATGCAAAAGAGAGGGAGGAGCGAAGAGATCACGCCTCCCCCTCGGTGATCTTCTCGATCGGACGCAAAAAGAGAACTTCATTATCACTTATATCCCTAAAACTACCAATTACCTAAAATCAACCAATCAGAACTGTCCATCCCTACGTACTCCGTCGACCAGTCGACCTGATTTATCCGTCGTCCGTCGCTAACCGTTAGGTACCCGTTAGGTAACTGTATCAGTTGTCGCATCGTCCCAGATGTCCCGTCCATGCCCCTTCTATGTTCGCCGCAGTTGTGCCAACAGTTGTACCGACTGTTGTGCCGACTATTGTACCAACTATTCTACCGACTATTATACTGACTATTGTACCAACTATGGTACCGCAAAAAAATGTAGTATGCTTTACCACAGCCGCCCCTGAGCCGCGTCCCAGCCGTACAGCGGTTGGGGCGGGGGTCGGTCATGTCGTTTGCACCGTTGGCACCCATCGATCGCCCGTTACTTCCATCGGTTCATGATCGATCATGTCGTTGGCACCCATCAATCGCCCCTTACTTTCATCGGGTCCTGCGGGCGCAAGGGGGAACATAAGAGAAGCAGAGTAGCAAAAATATTGCGGAGGCGCGGCGCATTTAGACCAACACACGCCTCGCGCAAGCAAATGAAAATTCACGTGATGGTTTGTTGACCTCTATTGAGCTTAGATCTGACGGATCCGAATCGCGATACTGGGAACCTGACCCGCTTCTAGATGCCATTTCGTGGAGAAACTTAGGATTCAATAAGATCGCACCGCCAAACTTAATTACCGTTCAGCGGATCCAGAGAGAATAACACGATCCGATCGAGTTTGATCGATCATGTCGTTGGCACCGTTGGCACCCATCGATCATGTCATCATGACCATGCATCCCCACATTTTCTTCATCAAGTCGATCATGCAGACGATCATGAATAGTGTAACAGGGTTACATTCTGGTTACATTTAGTTATGTTGTATACGTAAGTACTCTACGGTTGGTCCAGTATTGACCGGTCCGAATGGTTTGGACTATTGGTTATCGTAACCAATCAGGGCAGGAGCCCTTGGTGAAGGCGTGGCAGCCAGCCAAGTGTTAGTACACAGGTGGTGTACATTAAATTTTGGCTAGGTACGAATTTAGTAAGTTCTACTTAGTATTACATATAGTTTACATTAGTTTAAATTAATTTAGGCTAATTACATATTAAATATACATTCAGTTTACAAAACACGCCAATCCAGCAAGATACACGACCTCGACCGCTCGCGCGTGCTGTGAGTCTTTGTAGCCAATAGTAATACCTCCTTTAGCTACTCCCTTTCTAAGGGTAGCCTTGTCTCAAGGCGTTAGTTAAGTCTAACAAGTAAACCAAGGGAAATATTGGCCCCGAGTAGGAGATCTCTCCTACTAATCCCTTTATAAGGGCGTATCGGCTAAGTAGCCGTAGATACCGCTTTACGAAGAGTCTTCCTCTGTGCGCTAGCCGCACCGTGCGTATACGCACCGGCTACATCTGGTAGCACTTGTAGTCAATCCAACACCTGTGTTGGTAGACTAAGGCATCCTCTGCAAAGGATGAATCAGGACGAGTGGGAAAGGTTAACCCCCGTCCAGCAAGAAGCCTTTAACAGGCTGTTACCCTTACTGGGTGACGAAGGCATGCAGCTCCTAGTGGAGAAGGGCCTTGAGGCCATAAAGGCGAGGGTCAATGCACTCTTTGCCCATGAGGCAAGTTGTCGAGGAAGTCATTCCACGTCCACGGGGGTGCGCCCTCCGTTGTCCTTTAAGATAAAGGAATTCACCGGTGAAAAAGGTGATAACCTTTATGTGTGGCCTCGAGAGGTCGAAACGGCCTTCGCCACAGCGAATGTGATCGAGGATCACTTGCAAGTGGGACTTGCACTGACCCATATCAAGGGTAAAGCCCCTGCATGAGCGATCACATGTTCGGAGTCAGTCACGGACGTGTTCCCAACCTGGGAAGTCCTTAAGCAGAAGCTTATGGACATGTACGCAACGCCTGATCTGGTTTTCCAGAATCTGCTGGCGTTTCAGAGGTGCAGTCAGGGCACTAGGGACTTGGAAACATATATCCAAGAACTGAAAACCCTGTTGGCAGGGATGTACGCGAAAGCGTAGTCGGACGATGTGTCCATTCCCGTGTTCATGGGAGACCTGAGAGAAGGGCCAGAACGTTCGGAGCTATTCCGAAGCCGACCACAATCCCTGGGGGAGGCGTTTAAGATGGCGTTCAACGCCGAGAGGAACTTTCGTTCCTCTAAGGTGGGTCCTGAACCCACGGACCTGAGTCAGGTCGAAGCGGAAGAGAAACCTTCCGCTAAGAGTCACTCGGACTCTACCTCACAGAGCTTCGAGTCGGAGCTCCTGGCCATGCTGCAGCGGAATGGAACGCTGAGATGCTTCCTGTGTGGAAGCACGGATCATCTGCGGAACAGATGTCCGAAAAGCCCGAGCCGTCGGGAAACGACGGCTCCCAGTAGGTGCGGGGCGCCCTACTGAGGGATCCCTCAGTGCTGTTAAACCCCATGGTAGGGGCCGACAGCACAAATCCCCGAAGGAAACGGTGCTTCTAGCACCGAGTTGGTATACCAGCCAGGGTTGCTGGTCGTCCTTGCGGACGTGAAAGGCTTTGATAAGCCTTGGAGAGTCTTAAAAGACTCTGGAGCGTCTGACAATTATGTCAGACGAGCTTCTGTTGAGAAGAGTCGGCTGTATGCCGAGACCCTAGAGGCGCGTTCTCTTGACGTTGTCACGGTCCGTATAGCGACGGGCGTACAGGTTTCTGTACCCAAGGTCTCGATTGACCTTAAGCTGAGTTTTGCTGACTTCGACAGCTTAGAACGTTGACTAGTCCTGGATTTGGACTCGAGGTATGACCTTATTCTGGGCATGAAGTGGCTGGAACGCCA
>CM047581.1:14363235-14395918 GCA_026184515.1 Peronosclerospora sorghi
TGGCGTTCCAGCCACTTCATGCCCAGAATAAGGTCATACCTCGAGTCTAAATCCAGGACTAGTCAACGTTCTAAGCTGTCGAAGTCAGCAAAACTCAGCTTAAGGTCAATCGAGACCTTGGGTACAGAAACCTGTACGCCCGTCGCTATACGGACCGTGACAACGTCAAGAGAACGCGCCTCTAGGGTCTCGGCATACAGCCGACTCTTCTCAACAGAAGCTCGTCTGACATAATTGTCAGACGCTCCAGAGTCTTTTAAGACTCTCCAAGGCTTATCAAAGCCTTTCACGTCCGCAAGGACGACCAGCAACCCTGGCTGGTATACCAACTCGGTGCTAGAAGCACCGTTTCCTTCGGGGCTTTGTGCTGTCGGCCCCTACCATGGGGTTTAACAGCACTGAGGGATCCCTCAGTAGGGCGCCCCGCACCTACTGGGAGCCGTCGTTTCCCGACGGCTCGGGCTTTTCGGACATCTGTTCCGCAGATGATCCGTGCTTCCACACAGGAAGCATCTCAGCGGTCCATTCCGCTGCAGCATGGCCAGGAGCTCCGACTCGAAGCTCTGTGAGGTAGAGTCCGAGTGACTCTTAGCGGAAGGTTTCTCTTTCGCTTCGACCTGACTCAGGTCCGTGGGTTCAGGACCCACCTTAGAGGAACGAAAGTTCCTCTCGGCGTTGAACGCCATCTTAAACGCCTCCCCCAAGGATTGGGGACGGCATCGGAAGAGCTCCAAACGTGCTGGCCCTTCTCTCAGGCCTCCCATGAAGACGGGGATGGACACATCGCCCGAATACGCTTTCGCGTACATCCCTACCAACAGGGTTTTCAGTTCTTGGATATATGTTACCAAGTCCCTAGTGCCCTGAAGGCACCTCAGAAAAGCAAACTGAGTCTGAAAAACCAGATCAGGCGTTGCGTACATGTCCATAAGCTTCTGCTTAATGACCTCCCAGGTAGGGAACACGTTCGTGACCGAGTCCGAACACGTAAACGCCCATGAACGGGCTTTACCCGTAAGATGGGTCAGCGCAAATCCCACTTGCAAGTGATCACTGATCACATTCGCTGTGTCAAAGGCCGTTTCTGTGGTGGAGCGGCTGATCAAAGTTTTTTTACGCTTGATCAGGCGGTACCACGGCGCCCGGACTGCCGACTAACGAAGGGGGTCCTCCTGTTGTCCTTGACTGCTTGTGTTTCCGCTCATCTTGTGTACCCGACGGCTTAGGCGTGGGTCGCTCTCCAGGTGGCGGGGATGTAGATACGGCAATTCGTTGATCCAAGATTGGGGAACTTGTAATGAGTTGATCGAGGTGCTGATCAGACGTGATCCGGTGTAATCGAGCTCAAATCAGGTGCGAACAGGCTTGATCAGCAGTGATCAGGCTTGGGCAGGCACCGAAAGTCGTTGATCAGCTGTGATCAGGCTTGATCAGGCTTAATCAGGCACTAAAAGTAGTTGAACAGCTGATATCCAACTCGATCAGGCTTGATCAGGCACCAAAAGTAGTTGATCAACTGAGATCAGACTCTATCAGGCTTGATCAGTCACCAAAAGTAGTTGATCAGCGGTGATCAGACTTGATCAGGTGCCAAACGTCGCTCAGGTACAAGTTGGTGCGATCTGCGAGTCGTTGATCGCGGGTCACGAGCTGCAGAGTGTCAATCAGGTGTTGATCGGCGAAGGGGGTACTTGATCAGGCAGTGGAAGTCTTCGCTGCCCGATCACGGAGCCTCTGAGTCTTCAAACAGCAAAATGAATACCCTAATATATGTATTCCTAGCATAGACCTACGAGGGGGGGGGTAAATTTTGCTTAATCCACCTAGAGTTCCCGTGGGGCGCTTACAGCAGCTGAACTCTAGGGGCCAAACGCGAACCAAACATGGAGAGGTGAGAGCACTGCTCAATCACACTCTCAAAACCAAAAAACCTTTACTGAAGAACCGCTGACACAGCGGGCGGAGTTGCGGAGTGAGTTCTCAACACTCTACGTCTGCCGGTGGGCCAAAAATGCACAAAGTGCTCCCGCCCGGGACGTAGAGGTGTATACTAATAAGGGAGGCGCACAGGTGCCGTCCCGGAAACGATCTGATAGATCGAACGCAGAAGGAGAACTTTATTATTGCTTAAATCCTAAGAACTACCAATTTCCTAATATCCACCAATCAGAACTACCCGTTCCAGCGTCCTCCGTCGACCAGTCGACCTGATTTGTCCGTCGTCCGTCGCCGCTCTTCGATGTTCGCGGAGTACCTGTACGTAATCTTCCCATCTTCCTATGCCCTGTCTATGTCCTGACTATGCACCACGGTTGTACACGCAACTGTATACGCCGTGGTACCCACAATCCTATACGATTACGTACCGATTCTGACCGTAATCGCCCCCCCTAAATCAGGCCCTATAATAAGGCCCTATAATCAGGCCCTATAATAAGGCCTTATAATAAGGCCCGTTATTGGGCCCAATTATAACACGCTTTACGACATTTCGACCTCTCGTAGCCACACATGAAGGTTATCACCTTTTTCCCCAGAGAATTCCTTTATCTTAGAGGACAATGGGGGACGCACCCCCGTGGAACGATCTCCACCTAAACTCGCTTCATGAGCGATGAGGGCATTTACCCTTGCCTTTACGGCCTCAGGGTCCTGCTACACTAGGAGCTGCATACCCTCTTCACCCAGTAAGGGTAAAAGCCTTTTAAAGGCTTCTTGATGGACGAGGGTCAAACTATCCCAATCGTCCTGATTCATCCCTTGCAGAGGATGCCTTAGTCTACCAACACAGGTGTTGGATTGACTACAAGTGCTACCAGATGTAGCCGGTGCGTATACGCACGGTGTGGCTAGCGCACAGAGGAAGACTCTTCCTAAAGCGGTATCTACCGCTACTTAGCCGATACGACCTTATAAAGGGATTAGTAGGAGAGATCTCCTACTCGGGGCCAAGATTCCCGGGTTGGCTTACTACTTAGCCTTAACGGCTGTGTCCACTTTACGGGGTGTAAGTAAAGGGAGGGCTCCCTCTTACCTACGACACTCACTGCACGCGCGACCGGTCGAGGTCGCGCGTCTGCACTTTAGAGTGAAATGTAAACTGAATATATTTAATATGTAATTAGCCTAAATTAATTTAAACTAATGTAAACTATATGTAATACTAAGTAGAATATACCCAATTCGTACCTAGCTAAAATGTAGTGTACACACCTATTGCCAACACTGCAGTTTACCAAGCTCGTGCAATTAAGTGGGATTTTTGATCTAACTGTATCGATTGAGGGGGAGTGTAAAGACTGACGAAATCGCATATGGTTCAGAGACACGAATGGTGGCTCACCTCTTGAATCATATTGCAACCCTTTTCATATTACCAATTCTAGATTGTTCCACTCTAGAACGTTCGAACTAGATGTAGGGTCTCATGTAATTGAATCCCACTTTTCATTTTTCACCATATCATCAAGTTGCCAGTATCGCTGTGTTGAAGTATTACACTTAACAAGTAAAAGATTAATTAGGTCTACTTGATTCTCTTCCTCCGATAATGCATAATGGAGGAATCTTGTATCGTCTATGCCTAGTTACGCGAAGACGCATAAGGCCTGTGCACCTGACCTCGCTACGCCTGTGCATATGCGATCCAATATTTCTCTTTGCACAATTAAAATTGTTCGCTATCGCTCCTTTCAACCAGAGTACTTGCAGACGCGCCTTCCAAAACAACCAGTAGGTACTAACTCATTGTTTCCACTAGAGAACAATAGGGACAGAGGAAGAAACGTAATGACAACAATAAAGCGTAAATAACTTGTATTATCCACGTCCAAATTAATCATTCCTCTACGTGACTTGTCGAGAAATCCGTAACTCAATCCAAAATCCACGTGACTAAACGAGAGAAACTTCCAGCCGCAATCCGGCGTACCACATTCCAATCTATCACTTGGACGAAACAAATAAAAATCCAAAGTGATTTTATTAGTGTTAAGTTATACACTTAAACTAATAATATGCATATATGTACTTCACTAGGTTTTTATCGAATAGTCATAAAACAAAATCGTTTCAGGCGACGCCGGGCGCTGCAGGAATTGCGCGCCCTTCCAACAAAAATATCTACCTCCTGGTCTGCCATTGGCCAATCCATTAGTCTGTGATAAAACGCTTCTCGCTTTCGGTGTCTATTGAGCATGCAAATATTTAGTTGAGTATATCCACTGATAGTTACTGCAACATACCAAGGGAACCATGACTGAGATTACCATACGCTGCCACATCTGAGTTAAGTACATCTGAGTTAAGCAGAATCGCTACTTCCGCTTCTTTCTCTGTAATTTTATTCAAGAATTATAACTGCGTATATCTCATACATACTTCTTCCCCATAAAATTCTTCAGAGTGTTTTTGAGTCCTTAATATCATCGGTAGTGTTGAAATGTTTCAGCACCATTATTGCGTAGATAGTGAGAAACTTGCGTCGTAGATACAGAGTAATAGCTTCAGTATCTTCAGTATACTGAAACCGTCTTTAGTCAATATTTAAGCAACCCAAAATCCGTTGACGGTGAAAATGACACCCGTAGAACAGCTCGCAGATAGTAGAAGAAGTTAACTAAGCCAGGGACTTAATCAATGGAATGTGTAATGAGAAGCCTAACATGAAATGTGAATAAGATGCTGAAGTTATAGAAAACTTCCATCTGTCGTTTGCTCTACACCAATTATTAGTGCTCAAACATATGCTCGGATTACAGTTACATAGTGTTTTAGTAATAAGTGCGATATGAATATTGCTACTAATGAAAAAATATCAAGCATACCCGGCTTTAATAAAAACCATTATTATGAATATTTTCAACAGGTAGCAATTTGTGTCTCTTTAATTAAATACGTTGTGGTCGTAGGTTACTCGGGGTCCTTCGCGACACTTGCGCCCTTTTTTACTTAAGTCCTCTGACATTCTAAGCTAACCATCTACGATGAGAGATGATCAACGAAATCACGACAACGTTTTCTTCGAGCTTAATTTTCTTAACTGGGCATATCTCTCATAAAAGCTCCGTCTGGATTGAAATCCTCAACTAAAGTTTGTACATAAAAACTAATATCTCGCTTACTGCATTCTTCAATATGGAGATTACAGAAGCAACATACAAATCCAGTTTCTTTGATGCCAAGGAAAATGTGTCACAGTAATTGCTTACTTTCGCTATGTCCCAGTAGCGTAGAGGAAGTGTAGAGGGCGAGGCGGCAGCGCACACGGGCGCTGTACGGAGGGCGGTTCGGGATAGTGCCTGGTGAAGAATGGACGCTTGGAGAGGAAATTGAAAGAGAGTTAATGAAGCCTTATCGGTTCGCTAACCTACTTACTGGAGCCATAGGATTCAGCAATAAAATGAAGTGGCCTATCTTTTCTTAAAACTCAAATGTTTAGCTACCCTACCAATTAACGTTTTTCTCTTTGGCCACGTTGTCTTGCCCATCCTGAACTTTAGCTCGTCTACAGTTCCTACCCTGGAAACTCCAGATCGTAGATGACTGGAACAATAAGGTTACATCCTTTCCATGGTTATGGGACGCCTAAATTCATAATCTAGCCAGCTGTAGTTTTTTTTGAGAACCGGGATCGTCGAAAAGAAAGTTATGGCTTTACTACGGATTTTGGATGTGTGTTATAACCTACTGGCCGGCCGATCTGTAAAGGTTCTTTCGAGAAAGTCGACATTGGCCTGGCTATTATCGGTCAATGGGATGGACGGTCGGCTCGGCAGATGGTCATCGATCTTGTCACAGTGGTCCCTCGAGGTCGTCAAGTGCACCAAGGGAGAGAAAGAGATATTGGGCACATTGGCTGCTAGTACTTTAGTTTATGGATAGGCTGAAAACGTACAGTGTTGCATACGTATTTTCATGTAGTTGACGTGGTAACTGTTTCCCGTACCCACGCGACTACGTCACGCTCTAATGCCGGTAAATGAATCATGAGATTATATACGAACGAATTGAAGTGCACGTCTCCTCCCCAGGAGCGTGCCAATAAATGTTTAGGTCATAAGTTAGAGTACACACAGAATACTGTGAGCCAATTCCACTTTGTTTTTGACACATAGTTGTAGCGGTCGTCCATCCCATATCCGTTTGACATAGCTCTCTCTCTCGAGTCCAATTCTCGCCTTTACAGTGTACAGACCTGCCAATTGGGGCTGGATCTCAGGAGGAGTTCTTTTTTTCTGGAAATTGGTTGAATTTCAATAGAAGAAGGTGAAAGTGTTGGACCTTCTAGCTCATCTACCGATGCGTTATCTGAGACTGTAGAAAACACATCAAATCTCCTCTGGATTCCAGCACGTTTTTCATTCTTTCGGAAATTGACACGAGTTGGGGGCACGTGTTAATTCCCTTAATGGCAGTTTAAACCGTTAGTGCCTAACTGCCGGGTGGGGTGGAGATTTTTAGAAAGAAACGCGCCCTACTTGATCAGAGTAGGTGCGCACGAGGTCAGGATGTAATGCGTGTTATAAAGCAAGAGATATACTGTTTATAAATGCGTACTTAAGAACCTAACCTAAAACTTAATATATATAGATAAAATTCCAAAGTAGCTAAAATGCAAAAAAGGCATAAATGACACAATGGTCGCGCATCACTTGAAGTTTGTATGCACGATTGCATACACTCATCACTTTATAAAACTTCAACACTCCTTCCGCGATCATCATGACATCACTTGTGCTTGGCATCGTCAACCCAATCCAATCTTGCTGCGTAAGCGTGAGACCTTCACTGCACATAATGGATTCATCTGAAGATCCGCGATCATGTCATCACTGGCCACGTGCAGCGGTCTCACTGCTTCGCGCTTGACATAATCCTTGAGGAAATTCAGTTTCACTTTCACTTCCACGTGATTGGACGCTGCACCACTCGCTTCGTCTTCCAACTGCCTAATCGCCGCTTGATTATCCATACGTAACAGCATCATCATCTCCACTTCCAATCCGATTTCTTCCAGGATCTCCTTCAAACCTATGTGGTAAAGTGTACCACAAAATTGGTACAATTGTGGGCATAAGTGTGGGTGTGATCGTGGCACAGCTACGTGTGTAATCCTGTGTACAACTGTGTGTACAATGGCAGGTACATAGACGGGGTATCGTGAGAAGGGACGACTAGGTACGGATACCTAACGGTTAGCGACGGACGACAGATAAATCAGGTTGAGTGGACGACGGAGTACATGGTAATGGGTAAGTCTGATTGGCTGATATTAGGTAATTGGTAGTTCTCAGGATATAAGCAGTAATAAAGTTCTCCTTTTGCGTACGATCGAGCAGATCGTTTACAGGGACGGCAACTTAGCGCCTCCCTTCTTCGTATACACCCCTCTACGTCCCGGGCGGGAGCACTTAGTGCACTTTTTGGCCCACCGGCAGACGTAGAGTTCGTGGGAACTCGTCTTCAACCCCGCCCTCTGTGCCAGTTGTAGTCTTCTTAAAGGTTTTGTGGTCTCGGGAACGTGATCGAGCAGTGCGCTCTTACCTCTTCCCCATTCGTCTGTTTCTCTCCCCTAGAAGTTCTGCTGCTCTAAGCGCTCCTGGTAACTCTAGGTGGATTTACTCTTAACTTTAGGTCAGGAATACATTAATACATTGGGTATTTCTAGACGAACTAGGCTTAAGAGGCTCGGCGATCGGGCGGTGAAGATTTCCGCCGCCTGATCAAGTACCCCTTCGCCGATCAACACAAGATCGACATTCTACAACCTGACACCTGCGTTCATCTGTTCGCAGCTCGCGCCAATTAGTGCCTGATCGACCAGATCGATCAGGTCGATCAACGGTCTGCAATTATCGACTATTGACCCTGATCACCCCTGATCAACGACCAGCAGCCCTGATCATCGACTGTTTGCGCCTGATCAAGCCTGATAAAGCCTGATCAAGCCTAATCGACACCAGTTTCTTCGTCACAAGTCATCCCAATCTTGCATCACGGAATTGCAGTTTGACATCCCCGCCACCTGGAGAGCGACCCACGCCCAAGCCGTCGGTTACACAAGGTGATCAGGAGCACAAGCAGTCACAGGACAACCGGAGGACCCCCTTCGTTACTCGGCAGTAGGGAGCCGTGGTAACGCCTGATCAAGCGTCAAAAACTTTGATCAGCCGCTCCACCACAAATGGTGCACGTGCTCGGATCTTTGGGCGACGCGAGACATCACCGCTTTTCTACGCAAGACGGCGCTAAAGCGCAAGTGAAAACGGAAGCGGAAGAAGAATTGAAGATCAAAGTGGAAAAGGAGGAGGAGGTTATGACGATGGAAGGCAGTTCGCTGTCTTCATGTCTGAAGAAGAAAGGAAATGCTGATCATCAGGTCCTGAGGAGGTACCCTGATGCGATAAAGGAGGAAAAGCCTCAATCACCTCCCGAGGCTCCTTCAGGATCCCATGCGGATCACAACGCAAGTTGTGATCTGCCAATTACATGTATGTATAATGATCCGAATTGGAATCCAGTGGTGACATATTACAAGTCCGACTAACCGAAGGCGTTGATGAAGGAGCCGGGGTCGGAGAGCGACGAAAGTCGATCAAGTATGCCGCCATCAGAATCTGATCTGGTGAGGACGTTTTAAAGTAAAGAACGGGAAGATGTTTTATTGACGAATGCGATAGTGAGCCTACTCGGGGTCACGATCAGCGGAGAGCTGAACGGACCGGTCGATCAACCATTGACGAAATGGAAGGACAAGCTTCGGCTTGTGTTAGGGCTAATACGCCTGATCAATCAAGTTGGTCTGACGACAAGCGCTTACGATGCTGAATAAGTGTTCGATCAGGACCCAGAAGATATTGCGACCGCTACGCATAGGCTAGTTGATCTGGTGGCACCTATTGTGGGTCGATATACTAAGGTAGAACCCCCCCAGTTCTCCGCTAAAAATTGAAGCGGGTCCGTCGAATAACGTGGCAGCAGAACACACAGGATCATCCTGTTACGAATCTGATCCTTCCGAAAGCGATGTTTCTGAAGTGGAGTCGAGCAGTGCCGGAAGTGTGGAGCCCAAAATCACCAGGATGACGGTCTGCCAAAAGGATGAAGCCAAGTTCTCAGTTGTCAAGAAGGATCCTCAATCATTCAAGGCGGAGGATGATCAACCACCGCAGGACCCACGGCTGCAAGCATTTTTCGATAATGCAATGGGGCGGTTTCTGGCTGCGGAAAGAAGCAAGTCGACACCTGGAGTTGTTCATGCGAAGAGTTACTAGCCAAAGCCAGGAAGAGCTGCGTCGATCAAGTATGTCGATATGGAGTCAGTGCACTCGCTTCATGATCGTTAGCCAAAGCCAGGAAGATCGACGACGGTTAAGGATGTCGACATGGAATCCGTGTATTCGTTCCATGATCAACGCTCCCAGCGTGATTACATTGATCCCGATGAGCCGATCACACTGCCTTGACGAGCCACAGTTGCGTCCGCGTATACTGTAATGCCTGATAAACAGCCGATTCCCAGGATCCGGATCCGCGATCAGTGATCTGAAATAATTTTCAGGAAAGAAAGGAGATGAAGATAAAGCACGGAATTGGGTCAGTCGTCTCAAGTCAGCATTCATGCGTGATCAAGCTTCTGATCATGAAAAGTGTTTGATCATGGGTGATTTGCTAAAAGGGCCAGCGCGCAATTGGCATCGCCAGCTGAGTAGATATACTCGCTCAAGTTGGAAAATTATCGTTGATGCGGAAGCCTAAAGCAGTACGTGCGATCAAGGTGGTGTCTGGGAGTGAGGAATCAAGTGCCGACGACAGTGAAGTGATGGTGATCAGCGCCGTTACATGATCTCTGCCATGAGCGATCAACCAGTGACGCATGATCAACCTGGCGAACTCCGATCTGGTAAACGAAGTGAATCAAGTGCAGTTGATTAAGGAGGCGAAGAAGTGCAGTCATTGTGGATCGACCAGACATGATAATTTACGTTTTGGAAGGTGCCTGACCTGTCTGAAGTGTGGCAAGAAGGGACACCCGACCGGTCAATGCTTGTACGTCTGCCGAGCATGCGGCGAAGTTCACGATGCGGGCAAGTGCCCTATGGAAGAATTTTACAATCGCATTCGCCAGTGGTATAACCCTACCCAGCATGCTGGAATTTTGCCCAAGGAAGCCGAAGACATGTTAAACTAGGACGCTCGCCAGATTGGAATCTGGTACGAGACGAGCGTTATGGTCTGTGTATTTTTGTATATGTGGATAAGAGGAAGGCTGATCAAACAGCAGAAAGAGATAATGAAATATGTGATCAGCCTGATTTACCACGTTTGGCTAATTTCCGTATTGATGGGTTTTCTCGGTCCCCGATGATCATGGAAGTTGATCTACTTTCGGGTGAATCACGTGATATTGGAAGTACCACTCGACTAAGAAATTGTTTAAACAAGCCAAGGCTAGCGGTAAAATTAACAACGAAAGTGCCACGTTATTGTTTGATTCTAGTGACGAGGTGTCGATCATCGACTCAGCCTTTGATCGTAAGGTGGGTTGTCAGATTGACACGAGCCAAACACAAGAATGTTTCGGCATCGGAGAAAGTGCATACCTCACAGAAGGGCGCACTAAAATCAAGATTACGTTAGCAGGCTCGTTGGTTTATTATTTCCATGCATGGGTGGGCAAACTTGTTGGTCAAGATGCTATATTGGGGATGGATTTTATGATACGAGGTGGTGTTCGATTGGACGTCGCCCATGGTGCACTAAGTTTGCCTGATGAGGTGATCGTCCCATTAGAAGGGCGTCGACAGTTGTACGGGTCAAGTGGAAATTACATGAAACTTGATAAGTACGAGCAGATCCCAGTAAGTCGATCTGCTGAGGTTCGGATTCGTGATCAACGGTCTCGGAAGTTGTGGATTACTCGCGGAAAAAATTGGGTCCCCACTATTACTAGGGGCGTGGGTAATTTACGGTATCTGCGTATTACGAACGTCGTTGATCATCCGATAATCGTACAAGACGATACGATTTTAGGTATCTGGATGAACAAAGACGACGTGCCCCGTCGCCCTGGATTTTTTTCGGTGGGGTCCAATCGCTATAAGGAGTGGCAAAATATCGCGTATCAAGTTCTACCGATTCTGTGCATGACGATCAAGAAAGTGTCGGTCAAGGTCCCCTAGTCAAGAAGAAGGAGTATCCTACTTCTCGAAGTATTTTAGTACGACCTACGAACTCGATCGTGACATCTGTGGCATTAGTGACCGGAAGATCGCAGAAGGTGCAAGAGGTGCAAGCGCGGTGCAATCAGGAGCCGAGGACGAAAGGTCCGACCTTGGATCACGGAGTTGAACCACCTGTTGCAAGAGATATTCCCATTCAAGATACGCGTGATCACCCTGTCTCAGCCGATCACGGTGAATTCGGTGTGCTTCCCATCGATGATCAATTTTGCTACCACGAGGGTGGAGATTTGTTCGTGGAAGAACTGGAGAAACAGCTCGCTACGTTGCCTGAAGTGTCCGCGAGTACCGAAGAAGTGACCAAGGATGATCTTCAAGTTGGTGATCTATTAATTAACACATCAGAGGAAATTGATCAGCTTCGCGATATAATTTGGGTGAAGAAACATCTGTTGAACGGGAAAGGGAACGCGCTGCCTTCTGCTGCACGTGGAGTTGTTTGTGATATCGATGTAGGCAATGCACGCCCGATCACCCAAAAGTGTTGAAAGGAGGCTCCGCAATTTCTCGAGAAGTTATCGGCTTTGATCAAGGGGCTATTGGCTACTAATATCATTCAGCCGTCTACGTCACCCTGGGCATCACCTATAGTAATCATCATGAAAAAGAATGGGGTTGATATTCGCTTATGCATCGATTATCGCGCGGTGAATCAACTCACACGTTTGATGGTACAACCAATGCCCCTGATCTCTGATCTACTCGAAGATTTGGATAAAGCGTTGTAGTTTTGCTCTTTGGATATGGCGAGCGGTTTTTGGGTCGTGTCTATGACCGATCGGGCACGCCAAATTTTGGCTTTTGTCACCCCGTTTGGATTGTTCGAATGGAATCGGATGCCATTGGCCTAAAAAATGCTCCGAAGATCTACCATCGGTTGATCGATAATGCACTATGGGTATCTCAATGTTCGGGACGGTGCCGATGAGTCAGCTAATGTATTTACTTATGGAAGAGCCTGAGCGGACACCGGTCCCGTCTGGGCTGCAGCGACGATCGTATATCGATGATATTTTGATCCCTGCACCTACATGGACTACCATGTGTGATAAGGTGCGGAAACGGTTGGAAAAGTGCGATCAGTGGAACTTGTCGATCAGCGTGGCTAAATCGTACTGGGTGCGAAGTGAAGTTCCTTATTGAGGGCATCACGTCTCTAGCCGCGGTTTGGAAACAAATCCGAAGAATCTGGATGACCTGATCGATTTGCCTTTTCCTGGTACTTTACAAGCTATGTAATCGTTTTTGGGGAGTCTGAATTATTACCGTCGATTTATTGCAGACTTCGCGATCTATGCTGCTGTGCTCTACGAATTACGAGATAGGTTATCAAGAGTTAAAGAGCATATCATCGATCAATGAGAGTCTATATCATGAAGATGACCGATTAATCAGGGCGAAAGTGGCATTCAGTACGCTCAAAGCGAAGATTTCGTCAACTCCAACCCTGCGCCATTTTGATCAGGCCAAAACACCAGTGATCGTGGTTTATGCTAGCAAGTGGGCAGAGTCTGCCGCGTTGGTACAAGAACATGATCAAGTGTATTGCCCCGTCGCATTCGCCATCCGGACACTGAAGAGCGGTGAGATGAATTGCAGCCCCGTCGAAAAGGAAGTGTTGGCTCTTCTGCGAATTTTGGACGTCTACTTTACGATGTTTGTCGGAAAGGCGATCACTGTCTTGTCACGCCGATCCACGTTGAAGTGGTTATTGACATCCAATGGATTAGACGGACGATTGGGCAGATGGGCCGCAATCCTATCACAATGGGGCCTGGAGATCAAGAAAGGTGTACATGGAGAAGAGGAGGTACTAGGGGCGTTAGCTGCAAGTATCGCCCCTCTCACCGAAATTGATGAAGCCCTGATTGCTATAGCGACGAAAAAGCAGCCTCGACAGATGATTGAAGTACCACCTCCTACGGTTGAGAAAGGCGAATAACTATACGTGATCAGTTTCGATGGATCTGCAAGTGCTAAGCAAAATGTTGATCGTTTGGTGCTATCGTGTGGAAATTACCGGAGTGGAAGATCATGATCGCGGTTGCTGATCTTGCACCTGACATCACGGTGAATGAAGCTGAATACCATGGATTGCTTCCAAGTTTGGATCAACTGTCGCGATATCCCGAAGGAAGGGTGATCGTGTGTGGAGACTCGAATTTGGTGATCAAGCAAATGCGTGGTGAAATAGAGTGCAAGGCTCCGCGATTGCAAGTATTGCAGCAGCGTGCGCTAAAACCCCTTCGCAAATGGCCTGATCATGACCTAGTGCACGTCAAAAGAGAGTGGAATAAGAGTGCAGATCATATCACCACTATGGTCATGCAGGGTGGAACAAGATGTGGGATTGATGACGAAAAGCAGCTGCAAGAATTGTTCGATCTCAACAAATTGTCTGAAGTGATGACGTGGAAGGAAGATCCCAATGTCCCACAAGTGCTGGTGACGACGCGATCACGTAACCTCCATCAAACGCGATCGTCAACAGGGCCCGCAGTATCCATAGAAGGGATAAGGGCGGAACGTGTGAAAAAGTCGCAAGACGAAGAGAAGTGGATCTGTGATTTGCGGTGTTACTTGTATGGGAACGTTTCACAATTGAGCGCAGACAAGGTGAAAAACTGTGCGAAAATCGACGACAACTACGATGTCGATGATCAAGGGTTGTTGATCTACTGTGGAAGTATGGCTACGGGAAAAGCCAGCAATGATCAAGATGATCGAGACGATCGACGCTCTTCGATTAAGCTGGTACTACCCGAGACCCTACATGCGGATGTCCTCCACCATTATTATGTGAGTTTGGAAGGGGGACACCAGGGCATAGGGCAAACATATCAGCGGATCAGACGATACTATCATTGGCGTGGTCTATTTCGCAGCGTGCAAAGATTTGTTGGGCAATGCGTAGATTGCGAAACGGGAAAGGGCCAGCCTACGATCAAAGGGATGTCACCGGGAAACATTGAGGCTACGTATACATTTCAAGTGATATCCATGGATCATATCCCGTCTCTACCTCGTTCAACGGATGGACATACGGAATTGTTGGTCTGTACCGATCTGTTCACGGGTATGGTGATCGCGAAAGCTGGATCGTCTCGCACAGCGCAGAAGGTCGCCGAAAATTATGAAGAATGTGTGTTTCGGCGATTTGGAGCTAGCGAAGTGATCAGGCATGACCAAGAGACCGGTTTTATGTACGAATTATTTTGTACATTTAACAAGATCGTGGGACAACGACAGAGTGCCACTATGGCATATCGTCCACAGGCGAACGACAAGGCGGAGGGAACGGTGCAGACGATCACACGAGCGATCAAGATGTACGTATCAGATGTTGGTCAGAAGGATTGGAGCTCGTATGCTGAGCGACTTGTACTCGCGCTAAATTCGACCCCTTATCGCATTCTTGGAGAAACACCATTGTATTCAGCGTATGGGTGGGACCCACGATCATCGTTGGAATCAACATTGCAACTGGTGGAATTCGGCGCAAAGACCGTGATGCTCGTAGGTGGAGATATAGGCTGCAGAAAGACTACCGTTACGCCCGTGATCAAGTGAGCACTCGATTGCACCAAGAAATGGATGATCGAGCTGAAAAGCACAATGATCAAGTGACGCCACACAAGATCGAAGCTGGGTCAAGGGTCTGGTTATACCTCGATAGGGTGAAAGAAGGGTTCGCGAAGAAACTGGCGCACATGTGGCATGGACCCTTCAGAGTCGATGAGGTGATCGGTGATCATGCTGCGAGATTGATTACGGCTGGCACCGACTATCGTATATTCCCAGTGGTACACCTGTCCAAGTTGAAATTGGTCAAGGAATTTCCAGATAGCCCCACTACTGTACTAGCAGCTGGGGTAGAAGATCGTTTTGATTTCGATGAATCTTTGCTACCCGAAGACAGCTGAGAAAGGACACTAGATCCAGAAGAATTCGAAGTTGATCGTGTCACCAATGTCCGATCTGGTCGAAAGACTAGGTATGGCAGAACACTACGCGAATATCAAGTCTACTGGAAGGGTTATGACGAGCCATCGTGGGTAGACGAGGCAGATCTGAACTTTGATGCTCTGATTAAAGACTTAGAACGGAATATGATCAACAGACATCGGTTTGACGTAATGCAAGTGGACGAAGAGTCCCACTAACACATGATCGACCTGATCAGGGAATTACGATCGAAGAACCTCCTACTGAAGAATCTTTCTGATCTCATTAAAGGACTGTTGTTCACCAAGATTATTAGACCGCTGACCTCGCCATGGACCTCGCCGATCGTAATTGTTATCAAGAAGAACGGCGTCGACATTAGGTTGTGCATCGACTATCGGCTGGTAAATCGGTTGACTAAACTCATGGAGTACCCGATGCCGCTGATTAATGATCTGTTGGAAGACCTCGACAAGACCTTGTGGTATTGTTCGCTAGATATGGCAAGTGGATTTTGGGTGGTCTCGATGACTGATCGAGCCCGTGAGATTTCCGCATTTGTGACACCGTTTGGTCTTTTCGAGTGGAATCGTATGCCGTTCGGTCTGAAGAACGCGCCCCAGATCTATCAAAGGCTGATAGACAACGCATTGTACGGAAACTTCAAGATCAAGACCGATCGGGACCCTGTTGAAAATTATGATGTGTTTGGAGAGGGTGAACCCGATCGGTAAAGAGGACCGTCCGTTCTAGGGAGGCGGTCGTACATCGACGACATTCTGATACCTGCCTCGTCATGGAACGATCTGTGCGAGAAGGTTGAACGATTGTTGGAGACATGCGACCGCTGGAACCTGTCTATCTGTACCGAGAAAAGTTTTTGGGGTATGTCCAAGGTCGCCTATTTAGGCCATATGGTCTCGAACAATGGTCTAGAGGCTAATCCAAAGGACCTGGATTCGCTGAGTAACCCAGATCGCTGAAGGCAATGCAGTCCTTCCTGGGAAGCTTGAATTATTATAGCCGATTCATTGAAGACTTTTCTATCTACGCGGCTGTGCTGTACGAGCTCCGGGAAGTTGACTATCATATGTTGCGCGAAGGAGATCGGACAACTTTACAGGAGGGCGCCGACTCTGGTCTTGCTGCAGTTTGTTCGCAAGTGGAGGCCGAAGATCATATGAAGCGTGCACAGTTTTCCTTTGGTATGTTGAAGGTTAAGATGGCGACGGCACCGATTCTCAAGCATTTCGCTCCCGAAAAAGTGCCGACCATTATCGTATATGCCAGTAAGTGGGCTATCTAGGCCACTTTAGTGCAAGATCACGATGGTGTGTACCATCCAGTCAAGTTTACGAGCCGGACGCTAAAACCAAATGAAGTGAACTATGGAATTGTCGAGAAAGAAGTTCTGGCGTTGCTACGAATTCTGGATGTGTGTTACAACCTGCTGGTCGGCCGACCTATAAAGGTCCTGTCAAGAAGGTCTACTTTGTCCTGGCTACTATCAGACAATGGGATGGACGGACGTCTAGGCAGATGGTCGGAGGTCTTGTCGCAGTGGACCCTCGAGGTCGTTAAGTGCACCGGAGGCGAGGAAGAAATTGGGCACATTAGCTGCCAGTATCACCCCTCGGTCTGAAGTGGACGAGGCATTGATAGAGATTTCCCCAAGGAAGCAACCTCGGCAGTCAGTTTCGAGACCGCCACCGACCGTCGACCACGATGAAGAGCTCTTGGTCTTAAGTTTTGACGGATCGGCAAGCGTGAAGAAGAAGGTAGGCGCCTATAGTGCCATATTGTGGAAGTTGCCACAATGGTCTATAGTTGCAGCCGCTGCCGATTTCACGCCGGATATTACTGTTAACGAGGCAGAGTACCGAGGTCTACTTCTATGTCTGGACCTGCTGTCGTCTCAAGAGAAGGGGCGAGTCATCATATGTGGTGACTCCAACCTAGTGATCAGGAAGATCACCGGAGAGATCTACTGCAAGGCTCCACGACTAAGGACGCTAAATGATCGAGTAATGAAGGCATTGAAGGACCGCCCCAACCACGAGCTATTGCACGTGAAGCGGGACTGGAACAGAAGCGCCGACTACCTCGCTACCAAGGCCATGCAAGACCAGACCGGGGCTACGATCACCGAGAAGGCCGTTATGGATGAATTGGTGAATATAAACAAGCTCCCAGAGGTGATCGGACCCAAGAACGCCCCAGGCCAGGTGCATGTGATGGTCGCGACTAGATCGAAAGCTCAGAAGTCTCGCCGACCGTTCCCGAAGGAAAGTTTGAGCGAATATGCAGTGCAACAGTTAAGGATGGAACGGATCCTCAAGGCGCAGGACGAAGAATAATGGATGATGAGCCTGAAGACCTACCTGCGTGGTGAACTGTCCAAGTTGACGAACGATCAAACGAAAGAGTACATCAAGATCGCGGATAGCTACGAAGTGGATGATAATGGATTATTGTATTACTACCGCGATGCCGACCAAGACAGTGCAGACCGGGACCGACTGGCGAAATTAGTGATCCCCGAGTTGCTGCAGCCGGATGTCCTTCATCACTATCACGTGAGTCTAGAAGGGGGACATCAGGGAATAGGCAGGACCTATCACAAGATCAGGTCCCACTTCCACTGGAGAGGTCTTTTCCGCAGTGTGCAGAAATATGTGGGCTGTTGCACGGATTGCGAGACCGGAAAGGGTAGACCGGTAATCAAGGGGCGATCGCCCGGAAATATCGAAGCTACCTACCCTTTCCAGGTCATAGCGATGGACCACATACCGTCACTGCCTAGATCGACGCGCGGCAACACTTAGTTGCTGATCTGGGTAGACCTGTTCACTGGTATAGTTATTGCGAAGGCAAGTGCATCTCGGTCTGCGGAGCAGATCGCCCAGAGCTACGAAGAATGTGTGTTCCGAAGATTAGGCGCCAGCAAGTTCATCAGGCACGATCGGGAACCCGGTTTTATGGCCGAGGTGTTCCGATCGTTCAATAACATGCTGGGCCAGAAACAGAGTGCGACGATGGCATATCGTCCCCAAGCAAATGGATCGGCGGAACGCATGGTGCAGACCATAACGAGGTCGATCAAGTTGTACGTTGCTGACCCAGACCAGCGAGATTGGGACGAGTATGCAGAAAGGCTGGTGTTTGCACTCAACTCGTCGACCGATCGGGTCCGAGGAGAAACGCCTTTTTATCTGGCATATGGATGGGACCCTCGGTCGACACTGGAAGCTGCGATACCTATCGGTTGCACCCGGACCCGCGATCGCGATGCTCGACGCTGGCGCATGCAGGTCCAGAAACACTACCAGCATGCAAAAGAAGTCGTTAACGAAAATCTGAGTCAGGCCACACAAGACCGGTCAGACCGGACCAATGACCAGGTCCGACCCCACGGTATAGAACCAGGGGCGAGGGTATGGCTATACCTAGACCGAGTGAAAGAGGGCTATGCGAAGAAGCTGGCTCACATGTGGCACGGCCCTTTCCGTGTTGCCGAGATGATCGGTGAGCACGCTGCCCGTCTAGTAACAACTGGTACAGATTACAAGGTCTTCCCGATCGTGCATGTGTCCAAGTTGAAGCTGGTCCGAGAATTTCCTGATCGACCCAAAACTCCCTGTCTGGTAGACGGAGAAAAGAGATTTGATTTCGATGAAGCGTTACTGCCGGAGGACAGTTGGGAACGACCATTAGAGGAAGACGAGTTTGAAGTGGAGAAGGTCTTGGATGTTCGGTCGACCAAGAAGACCAGGTTCGGTCGGACTCACCGAGAGTACCTGGTCCGATGGAAGGACCATGATGAATCAACTTGGGTCGACGAGCTCGACTTGAATTGTGGGGCTCTTCTACGAGAGTTAGAACGATAACGAGTCAGTCGTAATCGCTTCGCAGTGATGCAGACTCATGAAGACCAAGACCAAGACACGCAGTAGCATCAGTCGGTCTAGACCGGTGTGAAGATGTGGAAGGTCCGGAGTTGATGTGAAATTGTGATGAAATGTGACGAATTGGAGTAGCGGAATGACGAATGTGATGACTATTTTTCGTGATGGAGGTGGAACTGTTTACGATAACGTGTTCGGTGCAACTATGGAGAGAGTGGTAAAATTAGTTCAAGTGATTTGACGATCGGACATATGAAAAGAAATGATGGCATTATTGCGAGTTATCTGGTCGACTACCTGCGACTTCACTTTCTATCGCCCCACAGACGGCCGATGACCATCGACGGATGATTTTCCACTTGATTCTGAAACTTGTTACGCCAGGGGTCCTTCCGGTCAAGCTGGACCAAAGCATCCTTGAGGTCCGCGACCGGCTCAGCGCAATCAAGACCGGGGTACCATGTGCCGTCGTCGGCCAGCAGTCTGGTCTTCTCAACGCGACGCCTTCAAACGTCCTCGGCTGAAGGGAGATGGTATCAAGCGCAATTTTCTTCAATAAGGCGTACTTGTGGAGCCCGGATGTCCCGGGGAGAACCGAAGGCGCCGGCGTCGCGGATGTCGATACTGGTGCAGCGTCACTTGGCAGACCGGTCTTCTGCTCTGACCCCACTGTCAACGCCACTTGGACGAAACTGTCACGCAAATTCGTTCGTGACTTGGACTGGATGGGGATCATGAACTCGGAATCGCCGGAAACTTCGCTGGAGTCCTCCTCAGACGAGACCCCTGTGTGCTGGACGCGACTTGCAGTACGGCGCGAGGGCGCTCGACTTTCTGAGGGGCTGTAGATGTCGTCCATGTCCGAGTCCGAGTGCATGAGAAGCGCCTGTGTCTTGGCTCGCTTATGGGACACTGCAACGATTCCCCCCGATTCCGGGTCCGCGCGCAGTTCCCCGCGCCCTCGAGCTACTCAGCGAGTCCGCGAGCTTCTTTTATTTTAATGTAATTTCGGGATGCTGAATATCGGCCAATGAGCGACGTCGGTCTTGGTCCTGCTTCAAGCGATCTTGGTCCTGCTTCAAGCGATCTTGGTCCTGCTTCAAGCGGTCTTGGTTCTGTTTCAAGCGGTCTTGGTCTTGCCCCGAGGCGACTAAGGTTGCCGATGCTGACCAATCTACGCTGGAGGAAGCAGTCGAACACGGAGGTAGCAAGTTCATCAAGCGCTGGCGGCACTGGTCTAGTGCCACCCGACGACGACCCGACTCTTGCGTCCAAGCGTCGGACCTGTCTTGACAGGACCGGACCTTCCAGGTCTGGTCTTGAATCGAAATTTGCAACTCGGCAATTCGTCGCGCGAGTTCGTCGCCTTGCATGCACAGTGAAGTCGCATCAAGCTGTCCGTCCAGCTGCTGCCGGCGAACAAGGGCAAGTAGATCCCGGAGATAGGACTGATAAGCCTCCAGACGGGACAGCTCATGACGTGCGCTTACCAGCTCCTCTAGAATTGGTCGGATCTGGTCAACATGATCGTTGGACTGCCTATCGGCATCAAGCAAGGCACCTATTGCCTTGACGACGCTGGGAGGGATGAGAGCTGAAGACAACGAGGGTCAAGACAAGTACAAGACGAAGACCAAAGATGCGCACCTTTTGTTGCCTGGTGGGCCACTTGGGTCCTGAGACGCATGTTTTCTGCAAGCATGTCCTTCATCCGCGTGTCGGCTTCAGTCTGACGCCCTTCCGATGTTTGAAGTGCACGAGAGTTACATGGGCTGCCAGACCGAGCCGACCGGACAGGCGAAGCAAGGTGGGGCGACTCGGCGCATAAAGTTTCTGCAAGAACAACAAGAACGAGCGTCAAAGGGAAGCATAAGAAGATCAAGTGCAGTAAAGGCAGTACCTGACACAGGTGTCGTAGATGTTTGGTCCATGGTGAAGAAGTGTGAGTGACCAAGGTCCAGTTGGTCGAGTGATGGGTGAGTCAGACCGTTATCGTTGTGCGACACGGTCGGACTCAGGGGCGGCTGTGGTGAAGTGTACCACAATTTTTGGTCACTTTTGGTCAAGGCAGTTGGTCGAGTTTCCGATTGGTCTAAACAAGGTTTTTTTAGCCTATCAGATTCAAGGAGTATCAAGAACGCCGGTCTTGGGTGAGTCACCTGACATTGGGTATTTTACATAATTTTGTGTGGGTACATTAGGGACCATAGGGAGGTAGTATTATTGGTTAGTTGTGGTTTTTCCAAGTAGAAGTCTTTTGGTTACGGATTTTCCCAGTAAAGGTTTTTGGTCTAGGAATAAGTGGCAAAAACCTCTTCTGGTCTTGGTCTACACCGCAGCAAGGGGTCGCCGTTATCCTTCTCACGTACACTAGTCGCCTCCGCCCGCCGCGGAGTGTTTGGGGGCAGAGGGTTGAATTATCCCCTCTTGCCTATTATACCCGGGCTTGACGCGCCGCACGCGCACTTTGGCCACCGGAAGTCCCTCGACGAGAGTACGATTTGGCGATCTCGACAATTTAATTCAAGTACGTTTGGAACGTGCTATTCACTGGATTGGTCTTTACGTGGAGATATCGTTTGTGGAGTTTCACGGGCATATTGGGTCTTCACGTGGACATATTGGCTCACTGTAACATTGGTTGGAGTTTAGACCGGTTTCGGTCTTCTCTCATATTGGTCAGGGGCTAGGCCGGTTGATTGGTCTACCCTCTATTATTTCGTATTGGTCAGGTCTAGATCGTTTGGACGATCGACCTATTGGAATTTATCTTTTGGAAGTGTTTCTGGTCTGTACGTACCTAGGGTGAAGAGTTCCGCCCCAGGTACATCTAGCCAGCACGGTCTCATATTCAAGACCGAATCAGATCGATCTGCGATCCCGATCCACCGAGTGTGTAACTAGCCCATTCCATCGGGTACACAAGGTGAGATGAACTTAAGTGAATCGGACCAAGTGTCTTTGGATGATGACCGGTCGTCTGCCAGCAGCGGACGATCGGACCAGATTTCGAATGGAGGTCCGCGGGGTACCCCCCCCCCGTAAGTTGGAAGGCTGGGCACGATGGTGGTGGTCAGGTTGTCGTAAATGTATTCGATTTCGAACTTGACTCCACCACATTGAAAGTTGTTCGTGTCCATGGTAATGGGGTGCCATTACATAATTGATATTCAAGTAAGAATATCACAGTTGAATTTCAGACGCGTTGTCTGAAATTCAAATAATAGATTATAGGTTATTATAATCTACGAAGGAAAAGTCGATTCGGTATAAATACCGAATCATGCAGGTTAAATAATAGTACAGTTAGTTTAATACTTGATATTATTATATTAGTTAGGGAATTACTATACTGTTAGCCGCTAACCACCCATTTAATAAACACTCTTAATTTTGCGTTCTAAAGAATAAGTAAGTACTTATATTTACTTTTAGTATAGGATTAGTTGTTACCAACTAATCCTGCCCTTATTGTATTGCCCGCTTCCTCGCAAAATACAGTGTAAGCCCGTAACAGGATCAGTCCTGTTACATCCATAGTAGCACTTGTAGACGAAAACTTGAGTCGTAAGTTTTCAATAATATATACAATATAACGAAAAATCAATTAAATCGATATCTTCCACAGTAAATCACACGTTAACAGCGAGAAAAATACCAGAATACAGTTCGTAACGAAGCAGCGTAATATTTGCTTCCATGGTAGATAACAATACACCACCTTGTTTCCTGCATAGCCACGCAACCAACATGCCGTCGGCTAAAATTAAACTACCAGTACTTGACTTTCCGTCGGTCTTGCTTCCTCCATAATCAGCGTCTTTGTAGGCCTTCACGCTTAAAACTTCGCTTGCAACCTTGGCCTTGCCCATACAAAAGTTAAGTGACTTGGTCCCCTCGAGATATCGCAATATCTTCTTCGCTAGCTGCCAATCTGCCATCGTAGGCGTATGTGTACGTCGAGTGGCCTTATGCACAGCGTATGCAATGTCCGGCCGCGTGCACCTTGCAATCCAAAGTAGACTTACAACCAAGGATTGAAAATCCTTAATCGTCACTAATCTAGTACTTTTCAATGCATCGCTCAGTTGCAACGGTAAGTCTTCGAAATCTTGTCCGATTGCGATGAACTGGATTCGCATCTTGCATCTTGAAATTTTGAATGATTCCATCAATGGTGAACGCTTGGTCAAGTTTGTATCCAAAGTTATCTACGAAAGTAAATCGCACTCCTAGAAACTTCGAAACTTTCCCAAGTTTTTGATCTCAAGTCACTTCAAATCATCAAGAAAATTGGTTTACGAGCTCCTCCTGATTTGCCAATCACCAGTAGATCATCGACATAGACTCCAACGATAATTGTTTCTCCATAAACTTGTTTGGTATACAGACACATATCTGTAATACACGGCGAAAATTCCAAACTTAAAAGTTTTTGATGAATCAAACGATTCCATAATCACCCTGCCTGTTTGAGGCCGTAAAGTGTCTTGTAAAGCTAGAGTAGTTGCTCGTCTTGAAATTCTTGAGTGTCCTGATCATTTTTCAGATTCATTCCTTGCGGAATAAATAAAAAAGTCGTGTTCGGTATCGGAAGCATTAACATAGGCGTTTGGTATGTCGCCTTGCCTTGCAGGCACATTCCACTTGCCGCCAAACGGTGTTCATGTCGATGACGCTCTAAAGGTTAAAATTTAATCGACACCAAAACGTTGCTCGTTGCCACATGCAACGAGTGCTGCCTTGTAACGCGCAATGTTTCCGTCCTGATCAAACTTGGTCTTAAAAACCCAGTTGGTATGCAAAGGTCGGCAATCTTGAGGCTTCTTAACGAGAGTGCTCTCTACATTCTTCTCGAGGGCATTGAACTCCTTAATAGCGATCATCCACTTGGTCTTGTTAGAACTTTTTATTGCCTGCGAAAAATGCTTCGGGTCCATTCCGTTATAAAATTAACGGACCCGACATCTTCAAGTTGAATTGGAATTTCAGCTGTATCTTCGTCAATATTTGCTTGATTCTCAATTTTTTCTTCGAAACACTTCGTGTGAGGCAACGCTCGCGTTGCCACTTGGTCTTCTTCTTGGAGGATTTTTTCTTGGCCTTGTGAACAGGAGCTGCATCCCCCCTGATTGGCGATCTTCTTGTATACGTTGTCGCATTTGTTGATTCTGAACCGTATCACGGGTTTCGATGCTGCCCACATGTTGTGTCACCTCAACCTTGCGCTCGGTCTTCAAATAGACGTTGTAACCCTTGATCTTCTCGCTTTTGCCAATAATAACAGCAGGTTGTGCACGATGTGCGAGAGAATCTTTTCCATGGTTTCTGTACACATTACACGGAGAACCAAAAACAAAAATCTCACCAGAATTGATCTTTTTATTCTTCAAAAATTTTTTGAAGGAGATTGCCTGCTTGAATTCGCATTTCTAGGGCTGCGGTTCAATATATATGCAGCATATTGAACCGCATCGCCCCAAAATAATAAATTTAAACCACTATCGAACACCATGCACCTTGCCATATTCATCACAGTGCGGTGCATACGTTCCGCTTTTCCATTGCTAGACTGGTTGTTGGCTTCCCTAACTTGCCGCTCAACACCAGTCTGCGCGCAAAAACATCGAGATTTTTATGCTCGTATCCTCTATCGGTACGAAGTATATTGACCTTGCAGTTAAACTGACGCTCGAAGAACGCCAAAACGTTAAGAACGCAAAAACTGTTCATTTTTTTCGCCGTAACATTTTTTGTTTTTTTGGCTAGAAAAATCGCGTATAGTTAGATTTACGATTGACAATGTTGATCATACATCTGTTACCGAAGCGGTCCTTCGGCGTAATCTGTCCTTTGAGATCGGACAAATAACTCCACCAATTCGGTCAATTAGTAATTTTTTCCCACTATCTTTGACGGATTGCGGATTTTTCGTCTGCTTGCCCTGGGCACAGGTCAGACAAATTAATTTTTTATGATCCGTCAATTCAATGCCACTTGATGCATATTTAGCTAAACGCTCGATAGATTCATAGTTGAGATGTCCGAGTCTATCATGAAAAGCATCAATGACCCCTTATGGACATCCAAATTTCTGGTCGATTCGGTATCATTTTTTTCAATGATGGCCATAACGTCCGGAAACTTAGGTTAATCATCGATAATCACTGGAGCAACGACCGTTAGAACCTTGCTGGTATTTTAGGATGTCAAAAATTTGAGAACGGGTGGACGTGTGCAACATAGTACGGTTGCCATCGACGTACGCCATATTTCGCACCCTTTCTCCTCCAAAAGGCCATAAGACAAGATGTACTTTGCCGAATTTTCTACGTAATAGACATTTTCCACCCGTATGGTGTTTGTCTTTCCACTTCCAAAGACTTGGTCATAATCCAGCCTTTCATCGAAACTTGTATTTTTGCCTTCGGCTTGAAAACACGTGCCGTCAAACACCTGACAACCACACAGGTATTTTTGGTTGTTAACCAAATGCATACTAGCACCTAAATAGACAATCCAAGTGCTGCATCCAATTTTCGGCTCGTGATTGCTGATGGTTAAGGAGAAATCGATTTTTTGTCTGCCTTGTTGGGACATTTTGATCGGATATGACCTATTTTTCCACAACCGTGACATTCACAACTTTCTTCTTCTCCTCCACGAAATTAACTTCATAACAATAAATGATTTTGTACTTGGTGTCTCACCTTCCACAGCCTGAGCAAATTGACACAGCTCTTTGGCGTGGCGCAAAAAATCTGACCGAGTATGGTAAAATTTAGTCGAATTATAGTCTCTAAACCCGGTGAGGCATCGTGAACCACGTTATTCAAAAGCAGTGGTTCACTTCTGCCAACAGCTTCAGAAATGGCAACCAAATAAAGGTAATGCTCATCCTATGAACACTTAAGATTTTTCCGGCTGATGACCAATTTCATCGCCTATATAGAGGTGATGGATGTATGAAATGAATTCAACATCTTGCTCATCACATGCACTAACGTCGGTGACTCGTTCCACCACGAGTCAAATGACGATTATAATATCGCTCATCAGTACCGCTGAGGTAGTGCCCTAAGAGGTCTACCTTGATGTCTTCACTCCAGAAAAACCACAGGCCGATTCGGCTATAGAAATTTGTCGTGAAGGAGTTGAAAATTGTAATAAATCCACTTAATCAACAACACAAGGGGTAATAATCCAGTCCTCTTTGCTTTACTTCCCGGGTACTTAATACTAGCGCCCGAACCAACAAATCAACCCAACACACTAGACACACACTTCAGACGGTAGTTCCAGGCTGCCCCGAACACTCGCTAGTTCCAAAAGGCTACGCCTCCACTTGCTAAGGCGTTCACTCAAAGACTTCTTAGTATTACACTTGGTTTTAGTATGGGAACAGTAAAGAAGTTTTTTTTAGGGCCGCCAGAGATCTCTTGGGTTCAGGGGAAATTTGATTCTATTAAGTGTTACCAACTCTTACATCAAATTCAATCACTTCTCTCACCCACTACTTCTTGGTTACTTCAGCGCTGACTGCAATACTGGACAGTTACCGTCGCGACCCTCCATAATATGATCAATCGCGATCTGGCCGTTGCGGGTCGATGATGATTGGTCGAAATTGCTCATCCAAAATTAAAATACTTAACAACTTAAGAACACCCAGGAACATCGAGCCGATCAACTTGAGCAGCCGAGGGCGCATAACTTTCCGTTGGCTCTGCCGCCATGAATGCATCCACCGTTTTGCTTGTAAGTTGTGCCTATGTCTTGACCTTCTTTGGTGATACTGACGGTTTGTCTTCATAGTATGGTTACCCTGTTATCTCCTGTGCCCTAGAGCCCTTTGTTGTTGAATATGAAGCCGAGGGCGCATGATTTTTCGTTGGCTCTGCCGCCCAGCCGTTGTGCTTGTAAGTTGTGCCTATGTCTTAACTTTATTTGGTGTCGATGATGGTTTATTTTCATAGTCTGGTTACTCTGTTATCTCATGCGCCCTAGCGCCCTTTGGTGTTGAATTATGAAGCCGAGGGCGCATGACTTTTCATTGGCTTTGCCGCCATGAATGCATCCACCGTTGTGCTTTAAGTTGTGCCTATGTCTTAACTTTCTTTGGCGTTGCTGATGGTTTGTTTTCCTAGTATGGTTACCTTGTTACGTCATGTGCCCTAGCGCACCTAGTTGCTGGACATCAAATCGAACAGTTTATGGAGCTGAAGACGCTCAACTTAGCGTTAGCGTTACTGACATGATGCTAGAGCCAAAGCAACTGTGCCGAGACATTGTGAAAATGTGGGAAGCATCACTTGGTACTAGTTATGGATAGAAGCATCTTGCTAGAACACAGAAGCATCGCACTACTAGCACCATGTTACACTAAGTGTTCATATTGTTCACCTATTGAAGGCATGACACAATCTTTGTCACTAATATTCAGTGTTTGAAGAAATCACCAGCGTAACAAACGTCATCGTGCTAACGTGTAGAGTTTAGCGAGATAAAATATACCAAGAATTGATAACTACGACAGATCATCTCCTATATGCTGTAAATATAGCTTCCACATCACCACAAATTTGTCGAATAAAATGAGTGCCCCACTCCTTGAATCCGGCTCCAAGTCCAATGTACACTTCATGTTGAAGGGACCCGCGCCCCGGCTGCAGCTGACGATGGACGCAATTGGGTCGGATGCAACTTTTCGACAAAATGTGTTTTGGGTAAGTACCCAATTTTATGGGTCATACCCAATTTTATACTTGCATTTATTAGGTTAAGTTTTAAGCTTAATTTAATATAGTCACTTTTTGCTTTTGTTTTTCGGCCTCAAGTCAAGATCTTTCGCTTGTGGAGCTAGTACGCCCTACATGAGGGAGGAACGCTATAATTTCTCTTGTGGAGCGATTTACCTACTGTGGAAGATTGTGGTTTCTCCCGTTTTTACCTTGTGGGGTGTTACGAGTAATAATTGGAGTAAATAAAGTTGCGATTACTTTTTATTACTGTGTTATCACGATACCTTCGCTGTTTCGTTATTGTTTGTGTGGTGGAGCGGCTGGCCAAATTTTGAGGCTTGGACAGTCGTTCCCACAGCGCCCGGACTACCGACTAACGAAGGGGGTCCTTCGGTTGTCCTGTGATAGGCATATGTCTTGCTTACCTTGTGTACCCGACGGTTTGGGCGTGGGTCGCTCTCCAGGTGACTGGGACGTAGATCAGTGCAATTCCGATGCAGATCAAGCGAATTCGTAGCAGATCGACCGGTGTAGATCTGGCGGAAAATCGCAGATTCGAAATCCCGGGGAAAAACTGGGGGTCGAAGATCGCAAATCGATGATCGATGATTGATGATCTCAGATCGCAGATCGACCCATTTGATCTAGTGCGAATTGGCGAGATTGCGGATCCGTAGATCGTTGATCGCAGATCGACGCTGTCGATCTAGTGGTAATCAGCGAAGGGGTAATTGATCACGTGGTGGGGTTCTTCACCACTTGATCGCCGAGCCTCTTAAACCCAATATATCTGTATTCCTAGCCTAAATATAAGAGGAAGGGGGTCGATCTGCACTTTCTATGTGCATATCGACAGATTTAACAAAAATCTACCTAGAGTTCCCAAGGGGCGCTTAAAGCAGCCGAACTTCTAGAGGATAGATGTAAACCAATGGGGGAAGAGGTGAAAACACTTGGCTTGACCACCCTCCCAGTAGACTTTTTTTTTAAAAAAAAGGCCCCTGACAGAGCGAACGGAGTTGAGGGCGAGTTCTCAAGAACTTTACGTCTGCCGGTGGGCCAAAAAGTGCACTATGTTCTCCCGCCCTGGACGTGTAAAGGTGAGTATGCAATAAAAGGGAGGCGCGAAGTTATCACGCCGTCCCAATCAGTGATGTTGCTGATCGAACGCAAAAAGAGAACTTTATTATCCTTATATCCTAAAATCAACCAATTACCTAATGTCGACCAATCAATTCTACCCATCCTGATATGCATCATTAGCCTGTCGCTTACCATCGTGTACCAGTATACTGCGTCTTCTCCGGATGTACCGTCCATGTTCACAACAGTCTACCTCAAAATCTTCGATACGCTTCTCCACATCCGCCCCTGAGCCTCGTTCCAGCCGTACAGCGGTGGGGGCGTGGATCGATCATGGCGTTGCCAACCATCGATCATCCCTTTCACCCATCAGGTGATCATCAATCATGCCTGTCGTGATCATCCATTTCCATTAGTGAATTTCCACAAGTCGATCAGGAAGTCGATCATGGACGCCAAACCATCCCTTGATCGTCAAAAAATGTTAAATAAAATGGTAAAAAAGGTTAAAAATATACTTATAGATAATAAGTTTTTTTTAATATTATAGATTTTTATTATTATAATTAAGTTTTTTGTTAATTTAAAAATTCCCATAATAAATATTTTCTTAAATACTAGTTTAATTTCTAGTATATAATGGTTTTATAAAAACAAATAATTAAATCTATATATATAAAAGAATACCATGTCGTCGATGCGCGCTCCCGCACCTAAACGAAGTCGAACTGTACTATCTATTTCTTTTAATTGGTTACAAATAGCACTTTTACAGTTAAGTAAAAAAACTATTCGACTTTATTATTGGTTAGAAATAGCAGCTTTACATACCGACATTTTGAAGGCGGTGAAACTGTATATATATAAAAGAATACCTTCTGTACGATGGTCCTTTTCCAGCCTTTTGATTGGGCGGTGATCTTTCATGGGGGCAGTCGGGTGCGGTTAGCTGTGGCGAAAAAATAGCGAAAACATAGGGCGAGAACCACCGGGTGGTTCTCGCCCTATGTTTTCGCTACCCTAACCCAGGAAATACATGGGGGAAAGTTTTGTAGACGGACAGACGGTTTTTATGCACGGCCCTGTCGGTACGACGGGTACCCACACTTGTATATTATAATTAAATATATTAATAGTTTTAAATATGATTATTTTATTTTATTATAACAAACTATTAAATAAATTTCAAAATTATCTTATTTACCTTATTATTTATCAATTTTATAACCATAAATTAAAGTTACATAAACAATGTAAAAATAAAGAGCTAAAAAAATGAAATAAACGAACCAAATCTACTTACAGCATTCCAACCACTCTTATCTAGCCACAAATTAAAAGTAATATATATATGCATAAAAGTTTTTTTACTTAAAAAATAAAATTATCTTAACAAATGCTGCTTCTTTAAAAATGACATCTATTAAATATTCGAAAAATTATCAAACAAATTTATAGATTTTTCAATCAAAGAAAAATACTAAAAATATAAATAAAATTTTTAAATTAATTGTTCTTTAAAAAATATTTCATTTCTTTTTAAATATATTAAAATATTAATAAATATTTTAAAAATTAATATAAATAATAAAGAAAACATAAGAGATTTATTATATCTGAAGGTGTAATTAAAGCACTTAATAATATTATTTTTAAATAAAAAACTTTCTAAAATTAATAATTGTTCTAATTTTTAAGAATTCATTAAATATGAATAAAAAAAGATAAATAAATAAAAATTATAAATATATAAATCAATGAAGAAAAAATTAAATTTAAATAATTATTAAATTTTGGTTCAAATATGGGAAATCATCAATTATATAATGTTGTTGTTACTGTTCATGCTTTTATTATGGTTTTCTTTTTAGTTATGCCAGCTCTAATTGGCTGTTTTGGTAATTAGTTTGTTCCTTTATTAATTGGAGCACCTGATATGGCATTTCCACGTATGAATAATATCAGTTTTTGGTTGTTATCTCCATCGTTATTATTATTAGTTTCATCAGCTCTTGTAGAATCAGGTGCTGGTACTGGGTGGACAGTTTATCAACCATTATCAAGTGGTCAAGCACATTCAGGGCCTTCTGTTGATTTAGCTATTTTTAGTTTACATTTATCAGGTATTTCTTCATTATTAGGAGCCATTAATTTTATTTCAACTATTTATAATATGAGATCTACTTGATTAAGTTTTCATAGATTACCTTTATTTGTTTGGTTAGTTGGTTTTGTTCATTTCTACTAATTAATTTTTGGCCCAGACGGCGTGCCAATTAAGATTCCGGCGTGCTTGGTATCAAATTCCCAATATATTAAGGGCGCTTTATTATGGGAAAATTTGTTCTGATTAACTTAAATGAAAACAAATTTTCTTTAGGGAAATGCTATTGCCACCCCTGTTATTGCTATTGCCGTGGATGTCTAAAATCACTGGCCCAGATGTCTAAACTCACTGACCCTATAATAAAAAAAGGCTAAATTATGGCGCAGCCACGGCACCAAATATTACATTTTAGGTTAGTCCTGTCTGTGATTTAATCATAGAATTAGCAACGCGTGAAACCCTTTAATACCGAACTCTTCGTGTCGCGCAAGAAAAAGCTCGGAGCTCCAGGATGGAAATCGTGTGTGTTTCCTCGCGATATATATTATGTGCTGGCCTATCGCAACTGACTCTATGTGTCTGTTGGATTGATGTTGCTCTAGGAAATTCCGTACACGATTCCCGTGAACCCCGAAAGATATGGTTTACTTTCCGCTGCGTTGCTCCTGACGGGACTGGTATACATGGCGCTCTTCTTGACATGCGCAGTTGCTCCCAAGAAAAGTGCAGTGAGTGATCTTCTAGTGGCGTTCATTTCCGCGCTGCTTTTAGGCTTTGGGACGCTTTTTCGCTTTCTTTGGGCCAAGATCTACGTCTAGTCCTGACGCTAATAACCAGCTTAGTTGCAACTAGAGTGAGCGCACAATGAAGCAATAGAAGATAAAATGTGGAAACGCTAAGAGAGAAAATGCCACGGACGGTTGTCGACGGGGGAAAGACAAATGTTAGAATAAAATGTGGCGATCGGAGATCAAGTGGATTTACCTGGTACATTGGAATCTGAGGAATGCATGGAATTGAAGACTGTTTGTGATATCGGGCCGCTACCGTTGTGAGGCTGCGACCAGACTCAGGGGCGGCTGTGGTGAAGTGCTTTGAAAATTATTAACCAGTTTGTACCAGTGTACCATTTGGGACAAAGATGCATTATATTTACTTGTTATTGGAACTAGGCCTATGTTTCTGCCGTAAAATATCTAAAGAACTGATCAATTTTACCTATTGCTTCTCCATAAGTCGTTGCTCATGGTACTTTTTTGTTTGGCGTTCCTGAGACTCAACTCGCTTGCGGATAGCAGCAATCTCTAACAACTCTTGCGATGTTCGGGCTTATCAGATCGAGAGCGAAGAGTTTTTTTTTATTGTACAAAACTTAGGTGAGCATGGAATGATAACAGGTCCGTTTTCTTTAGCCTTTCGATGACGACATCTTCTTGTCTGTTCGCGTGCTTATTTGTCTTTTCTGGTCAAAAATTTCTTTCTTGAGGCTGTAAGGGCCCCTTGCGTGGGCTTCAAGAGACGGTTTGTCGATGAAATTGCACGCACTTTAGAAACGGTGGCGGTAACTACACCGTACAAAGCGTTCGGATCTTCGTCATTCTTGGATCGTGTCCTTGAGGCGATTGCTTCGATGCCTGCTCTGATTGTTTATGGAGAAAG